>OX424572.1:136155186-136437686 GCA_949152435.1 Gastracanthus pulcherrimus
TGACCGTCGGCGTCTTTCTGCCTGTCCGTCGGTGTCTTTCGGTGTCTGTCTGTCTGCCTGTCCGTCGGTGTCTGTCTGTCCGTCGGTGTCTGTTTGTCTGTCTCTCCGCCGGTGTCTGTCTGTCTTCCTGTCCGTCGGGGTCTGTCTGTCCTTCGGAGTCTGTATGTCTGGCTGTCCGTCGGTGTCTGTCTGTCTGCCTCGTCGGTGTCTGTCTTTCCGTCGGTGTCTGTCTGTCTGCCTGTCCAACGATGTCTTTCTGTCTGCCTGTCCGTCGGTGTCTGTCTGTCTGCCTGTCCAACGGTGTCTGTCTGTCCGTCGGTGTCTATCTGTCTTGCTGACCGTCGGCGTCTTTCTGCCTGTCTGTCGGTGTCTTTCGGTGTCTGTCTGTCTGCCTGTCCGTCGGTGTCTGTCTGTCTGCCTGTCCAACTGTGTCTGTCTGTCTGCCTCTCCAACGGTGTCTGTCTGTCCGTCGGTGTCTATCTGTCTTGCTGACCGTGCGCGTCTGTCTGTCTGTCCGTCGGTGTCTGTCTGTCCGCCGGTGTCTGTCTGTCCGTCGGTGTCTGTCTGTCCGTCGGTATCTGTCTGTCTGCCTGTCCAACGGTGTCTGTCTGTCCGTCGGTATCTGTCTGTCTGCCTGTCCAACGGTGTCTGTCTGTCCGTCGGTGTCTATCTGTCTGGCTGACCGTCGGCGTCTGTCTGTCTGTCTGTTGGTGTCTGTCTGTCTGACTGTCCGTCGTTGTCTGTCTGTCCTTCGGTGTCTGTATGTCTGGCTGTCCGTCGGTGTCTGTCTGTCTGCCTCTCCGTCGGGGTCTGTCTGTCTGCCTGTCCAACGGTGTATATCTGTCCGTCGGTGTCTATCTGTCAGGCTGTCAGTCGGTGTCTGTTTTTCTGGCTGTCTGTTCGGGTCTGCCTGCCCGTCGTTGCCTGTCTGTCCGTCGGTGTCTGTCTGTCTGTCTATTCGTCGGTGTCTGTCTGTCCGCCGTTGTCTGTCTGTCTGCCTGTCCGTCGTTGCCTGTCTGTCCGTCGGTGTCTGTCTGTTCGTTGGTGTCTGTTTGTCTGTCTGTCCGTCGGTGTCTGTCTGTCTGTCTGATCGCGGGGTCTGTCTGTCTGCCTGTCCGTCGGTGTCTGTCTGTCCGTCGGTGTTAGTCTGTCAGTCGTTGTTTGTCTGTCAATCGGTGTCTGACTGCCCGTCGGTGTCTGTATGTCCGTCGGTGTCTGTCTGTCTGTCTGTCCGTCGTTGCCTGTCTGTCCGTCGGTGTCCGTCAGTCTGTCTCTTCGTCGGTGTCTGTCTCTTCGTCGGTGTCTATTTGTCTGTCTCTCCGTCGGTGTCTGTCTGTCTGTCTGTTCGTCGGTGTCTGTCTGTCCGTCGGTGTCTGTCTGTTTGTTTGTCCATCGGGGACTGTCTGTCTGCCTGTCCGTCGGTGCCTGTCTGTCCGTCGGTGTCTGTCTGTCTGCCTGTCCAACGGTGTCTTTCTGTCTGCCTGTCGGACGGTGTCTGTCTGTCTGCCTGTCCTACGGTGTCTGTCTGTCCGTCGGCGACGGTCTGGCTGCCTATCCGTCGGTGTCGGTATCTGCCTGTGTATCGGTGTCTGTCTGTCCGTCAGTGTCTGTCTGTCCGTCGGCGTCTGTTTGTCTGCCTCTACGTCGGTGTCTGTCTGACTGTTCGTCAGTGTCTGTCTGTCCGTCGGTGTTTGTCTGTCCGCCGGTGTCTACCTGTCCGTCTGCCTGTCCGTCGGGATCTGTCTGTCTGCCTGTCCGTCGATGCCTGTCTGTCCATCGGTGTCTGTCTGTCTGCCTCTCCGTCGGGGTCTGTCTGTCTGCCTGTCCGTCTGTGCCTGTCTGTCTGTCGGTGTCTGTTTGTCTGTCTCTCCGACGGTGTCTGTCTGTCTGTCTGTTCGTCGGTGTCTATCTTTCGGTCGGTGTCAGTCTGTCTGGCTGTCCGTCGGTGTCGGTCTGTCTGGCTGTCCGTCGGTGTCTGTTTGTCCGGTTGTCTGTCCGTGTCTGCCTGTCTTTCGCTGTCTGTCTGTCCGTCGGTGTCTGTTTGTCTGTCTCTCCGTCGGTGTCTGTTTGTCCGTCTGTCCGTCGGTGTCTATCTGTCAGGCTGTCAGTCGGTATCTGTTTTTCTGGCTGTCTGTCCGGGTCTGTCTGTCCGTCGTTGCCTGTCTGTCCGCCGGTGTCTGTCTGTCTGCCTGCCCGTCGGGGTCTGTCTGTCAGTCTGTCTGTCCGTCGGTGTCTGTTTGTCTGTCTCTCCGTCGGTGTCTGTTGGTCTGTCTGTTCGTCGGTGTCTGTCTTTCTGTCGGTGTCGGTCTGTCTGGCCTTCCGTCGGTGTCTGTTTGTCTGTCTGTCCGTGTTTGCCTGTCCGTCGATGCCTGTATGTCCGTCGGTGTCTGTTTGTCTGTGTCTCCGTCGGTGTCTGTCTGTCTGTCTGTTCGTCGGTGTCTCTCAGTCCGCCGGTGTCTGTCTCTCTGCCTGTCCGTCGGGGTCTGTCTGTCAGCCTGTCCGTCGGTGCCTGTATGTCCGTCGGTGTCTGTTTGTCTGTCTCGCCGTCGGTGTCTGTCTGTCTATCTGTTCGTCGGTGTCTGTCAGTCCGCCGGTGTCTGTTTGTCTGTCTCTCCGTCGGTGTCTGTCTGTCTGCCTGTCCATCGATGTCTTTCTGTCTGCTTGTCCAGTGGTGTCTGTGTCGGTGTCTGCCTGACCTTCGGTGCCTGTCTGTCTGCCAGTCCGTCGGTGTCAGTCTGCCTGCCTGTCCATCGGTGTCTGTCTGTCCGTCGGTGTCTGTTTGTCTGTCTCTCCGTCGGTGTCTGTCTGTCAGTTCGTCGGTATCTGTCTGTCCGTCGGTGTCTGTCTGTCCGTGGGTGTCTATCTGTCCGCCTGTCTGTCCGCCGGTGTCTGTCTGTCTGCCTGCCCGTCGGGGTCTGTTTGTCTGTCTCTCCGTCGGTGTCTGTTTGTCTGTCTGTTCGTCGGTGTCTGTCTTTCTGTCGGTGTCGGTCTGTCTGGCCTTCCGTCGGTGTCTGTTTGTCTGTCTGTCCGTGTCTGCCTGTCCGTCGTTGGCTGTCTGTCCGTCTGTGTGTGTTTGTCTGTCTGTCCGTCGGTGTCTGTCTGTTTGTCTGTCCGTGTCTGTCTGTCTGTCTGTCTGTCTGTCTGTCTGTCTGTCTGTCTGTCCGTCTGCCCGTCGGCGTCTGTCTCTCTGTCTCTCGGTGTCTGTCAGACGGTGTCTTAGTGTCTATCTGTATATCGTTGTACGTCTGTCCGTCGGTGTCTGTCTGTCTCCCTGTCCGTCGGTGTCTGTCTCTCTGTCTGTCTGTCGGGGTCTGTCTGTCTGCCTGTCCGTCGGTGCCTGTCTGTCCGTTGGTGTCTGTTTGTCTGTCTCTCCGTCGGTGTCTGTCTGTCCGCCGGTGTCTGTCTGTCTGCCTGTCCGTTGGTGCCTGTCTGTCTGTCGGTGTCTGTTTGTCGGTCTCTCCGTCGGTGTCTGTCTGTCTGTCTGTTCGTCGGTGTCTGTCTGTCCGTCGGTGTCTGTCTTTCTTCTTGTCCGTCGGTGTCTGTCCGTCTGCCTGTCCAACGGTGTCTTTCTGTCTGTCCAACGGTGTCTGTCTGTCCGCCGGTGTCTATCTGTCTAGCGGACCGTCGGCGTCTGTCTGTCTGTGTTTCGGTGTCTGTCTGTGTGTCTGTTCGTCGGTGTCTGTCCGTCTGTTTGTTCGTCGGTGTCTGTTTGTCCGGTTGTCTGTCCGTGTCTGCCTGTCTGTCGCTGTCTGTCTGTCCGTCGGTGTCTGTTTGTCTGTCTGTCCGTCGGTGTCTGTTTGTCTGTCTGTCCGTCGGTGTCTATCTGTCAGGCTGTCAGTCGGTATCTGTTTTTCTGGCTGTCTGTCCGGGTCTGTCTGTCCGTCGTTGCCTGTCTGTCCGCCGGTGTCTGTCTGTCTGCCTGCCCGTCGGGGTCTGTCTGTCAGTCTGTCTGTCCGTCGGTGTCTGTTTGTCTGTCTCTCCGTCGGTGTCTGTTGGTCTGTCTGTTCGTCGGTGTCTGTCTTTCTGTCGGTGTCTGTCTGTCTGCCTGTCCGTCGGTGTCTGTTTGTCTGTCTGTCCGTCGGTGTTTATCTGTCAGGCTGTCAGTCGGTATCTGTTTTTCTGGCTGTCTGTCCGGGTCTGTCTGTCCGTCGTTGCCTGTCTGTCCGCCGGTGTCTGTCTGTCTGCCTGCCCGTCGGGGTCTGTCTGTCAGTCTGTCTGTCCGTCGGTGTCTGTTTGTCTGTCTCTCCGTCGGTGTCTGTTTGTCTGTCTGTTCGTCGGTGTCTGTCTTTCTGTCGGTGTCGGTCTGTCTGGCCTTCCGTCGGTGTCTGTTTGTCTGGCTGTCTGTCCGGGTCTGCCTGTCCATCGTTGCCTGTCTGGATGTCGGTGTCTGTCAGTCTCTCTGTTCGTCGGTGTCTGTCCGTCCGCCTGTCCAACGGTGTCTGTCTGTCCGTCGGTGCCTATCTGTCTTGCTTACCGTCGGTGTCTATCTGTCAGGCTGTCCGTCGGTGTCTATCTGTCAGGCTGTCAGTCGGTATCTGTTTTTCTGGCTGTCTGTCCGAGTCTGTCTGTCCGTCGTTGCCTGTCTGCCCGCCGGTGTCTGTCTGTCTGCCTGCCCGTCGGGGTCTGTCTGTCAGTCTGTCTGTCCGTCGGTGTCTGTTTGTCTGTCTCTCCGTCGGTGTCTGTCTGTCTGTCTGTTCGTCGGTGTCTCTCAGTCCGCCGGTGTCTGTCTTTCTGCCTGTCCGTAGGGGTCTGTATCTCTGCCTGTCAGTCGATGCCTGTCTGTCCGTCGGTGTCTGTTTGTCTGTCTCTCCGTCGGTGTCTGTTTGTCCGGTTGTCTGTCCGTGTCTGCCTGTCTGTCGGTATCTGGCTGTCCGTCGGTGTCTGTTTGTCTGTCTGTCTGTCCGTAGGTGTCTTTTTGTCTTTCTGTCCGTCGGTGTCTGTCAGTCTGTCTGTTCGTCGGTGTCTGTCTGTCCGTCTGTGTCTGTGTGTTTGACTCTCCGTCGGTGCATGCCTGTCCGTTGGTGTCTGTCTGTCCGTCCGTGTCTGTCTGTTTGACTCTCCGTCGGTGCCTGCCTGTCCGTCGGTGTCTGTCTGTCCGTCGGTGTCTGTCTGTCTGTCTGCCTGTCGGCGTCTGTCTGTCTGTTCGTCGGTGTCTGTCTGTCTACCTGTCCGTCCGTGCCTGCCTGTCCCTTGGTGTCTGTTTGTCTGTCTGTCCGTCGGTGTCTGTCTGTCTGCCCGTGCAACGGTGTCTGTCTGTCCGTCGTTGCCTGTCTGTCCGTCGGCGTCTGTCTGTCTTCCTGTCCAACGGTGCCTGCCTGTCCGTCGGTGTCTTTGTGTCTGCCTATCCAATGGTGTCTGTCTGTCCGTCGGTGTCTAACTGTCTGCCTGACCGTCCGTCGGTGTCGGTATCTGCCAGTCTGTCTGTCGGTGTCTGCCTGTCCATTGGTGTCTGTCTGTCTGCCTGCATGTCGGCGTTTGTCTGTCTGTTCGTCGGTGTCTGTCTGTCCGTCGGTGTCTGTCTGTCTGTCTGTCCGTCGGTGTCGGTATCTGATCTCTCTGTCTGTCTGTCCGTGTCTGCCTGTCCATTGGTGTCTGTCTGTCTGCCTGAACGTCGGCGTCTGTCTGTCTGCCTGAACGTCGGCGTCTGTCTGTCTGTCCGTCGGTGTCTGTCTGTCTGTCTGTCCGTCTGTCAGTGTCTGTCTGTCTGCCTGTCCGTCGGTGTCTGTTTGTCTTGCTGTCTGTCTGTGTCTGCCTGTCCGTCGCTGTCTGTCTGTTCGTCGGATTCTGTTTGTCTGGCTGTCTGTCCGTATCTGCCTGTCCGTCGTTGCCTGTCTGTCCATCGGTGTCTGTCTGTCTGTCAGTGTCTGTCTGTCTGCCTGACCGTCGGAGGCTGTATGTCTTGCTGTCCGTCTGTGTCTGCCTGTCCAACGGTGTCTGTCTGTCCGTCGCTGTCTGTCTGTCCGGCTGTCCGTTGGTGTCTGTTTGTCTGTCTGTCTGTCTGTCAGTTCGACGGTGTCTGTCTGTCTGCCTGTCCGTCGGTGTCTGTATGTCCGTCGTTGTCTGTCTGTCCGTCGGTGTCTGTCTGTCAGTCTGTGTCTGACTGCCCGTCGGTGTCTGTCTGTCCGTCGGTGTCTGTCTGTCTGTCTGTCTGTTTGTCCGTCGATGTCGGTATCTGCCTGTCTCTCTGTCGGTGTCTGCCTGTCCATCGGTGTCTATCTGTCTGCCAGTCCGTCGGTGTCAGTCTGTTTGCCTGTCTCTCGGTCGGTGTCTGTCCGTCTGTTCGTCGGTGTCTGTCTGCGCGTCGGTGTCTGTCTGTCCGTAGGTGTCTGTCTGTCTGTCTGCCTGTCCGTCGGTGTCTGTCTGTCTGTCTGCCTGTCCATCGGTGTCTGTCTGTCTGCCTGTCCGTCGGTGTATGTCTGTCTGCCTGTCCGTCGGTGCCTGTCTCTCTGTCTGCCTGTCCATCGGTGTCTGTTTGTCCGTCGGTGTCTGTTTGTCTGTCTGTCGCTGTCTGCCTGTCCGTGTGGTTGTCGGTGCCTGTCTCTCTGTCTGTCTCTCCGTCGGTGTCTGTCTGTCTGTCTGCCTGTCCGTCGGTGTCGGTATTTGTCTGTCTGTCTGTCGTTGTCTGCCTGTCCATTGGTGTATGTCTGTCTGCCTGAACGTCGCCGTCTGTCTGTCTGTCGGTCGGTGTCTGTCTCTCTGCCTGTCCTACGGTCTCTGTCTGTCCGTCGGTGTCTATCTGTCTGCCTGACCGTCGTCGTCTGTTTGCCTGACGGTGTCTGTCTGTCTGCCTGTCCGTCGGTATCTGTCTGTCTGCATGTCCGTCGGTGTCTGTCTGTCCGTCGGTGTTTATCTGTCTGCCTGACCTTCGGCGACTGTCTATCTGTTCGTCGGTGTCTGTCTGTCCGTCGGTGTCAGTCTGTCCGTCGGTGACTATCTGTCAGTCGGGGACTGTCTGTCTGCCTGTCCGTCGGTGTCTGTATCTGCCTGTCTGTCTGTCCGTGTCTGCCTGTCCATCGGTGTCTGTCTGTCTGCCAGTCCGTCGGTGTCAGTCTGTCTGCCTGTCCATCGGTGTCTGTCTATCTGTCTGCCTGTCCGTCGGTGTCGGTAACTGTCTGTCTGCCTGTCCATTGGTGTCTGTCTGTCTGCCTGAACGTCGGCGTCTGTCTGTCTGTCCGTCGGTGTCTTTGTGTCTGCCTGTCCAACGGTGTTTGTCTGTCTGCCTGTCCGTCGGTGTCTGTCTGTCTGCCTGTCCAGCGGTGTCAGTCTGTCTGCCTGTCCAACGGTGCCTGTCTGTCCGTCGGTGTCTATCTGTCTTGCTGACCGTCGGCGTCTGTCTGTCTGTCCGTTGGTGTCGGTCTGTCTGCCTGTTTAACGGTGTCTGTCTGTCCGTCGGTGTCTATCTGTCTTGCTGACCGTCGGCGTCTGTCTGTCTGCCCGTTGGTGTCGGTCTGTCTGCCTGTTTAACGTTGTCTGTCTGTCTGTCGGTGTCTATCTGTCTGACTGGCTGTCGGTGTCTGTTTGACTGGCTGTCTGTCCGTGTCTGTCTGTCCGTCGTTGCCTGTCTGTCCGTCGGCGTCTGTCTGTCTTCCTGTCCAACGGTACCTGCCTGTCCGTCGGTGTCTTTGTGTCTGCCTATCAAATGGTGTCTGTCTGTCCGTCGGTGTCTAACTGTCTGCCTGACCGTCCGTCGGTGTCGGTATCTGCCTGTCTGTCTGTCGGTGTCTGCCTGTCCATTGGTGTCTGTCTGTCTGCCTGCATGTCGGCACGTCGTTGCCTGTCTGTCCGTCGGTGACTGTTTGTCTGTCTGTCCATCGGTGTCTGTCTGTCTGTCAGTGTCGGTCTGTCTGCCTGTCCGTCGGTGTCTGTTTGTCTTTCTGTCTGTCTGTGTAAGCCTGTCCGTCGTTGTCTGTCTGTGCGTCGGAGTCTGTCTGTCCGTCTGTATCTGTCTGTCCGTCGGTGACTATCTGTCCGTCTGTCTGTCCGTCGGTGTCTGTCTGTCTGTCTGTCTCTCCATCGGTGTCTGTCTGTCTGCATGTCCAATGGTGTCTGTCTGTCCGTCGGTGTTTATCTGTCTGCCTGACCGTCGCCGTCTGTCTGTCTGTTCGTTGGTGTCTGTCTGTCCGCCGGTGTCTGTCTGTCTGCCTGTCCGTCGGCATCTGTATGTCTGCCTGTCCGTCGGTGCCTGTCTGTCTCTCAGTGTCTGTCTGTCTGCCTCTCCGTCGGTGCCTGTCTGTCCGTTGGTGCCTGTTTGTTTGTCTGTCTGCCGGTCCAACGGTGTCTGTCTGTCTGTCTGCCTGTCCGTCGGTGTCGGTATCTGCCTGTCTGTCTGTCGGTGTCTGCCTGTCCATTGGTGTCTGTCTGTCTGCCTGAATGTCGGCGTCTGTCTGTCTGTCCGTCGGTGTCTTTGTGTCTGCCTGTCCAACGGTGTTTGTCTGTCTGCCTGTCCGTCGGTGTCTGTCTGTCTGCCTGTCCAGCGGTGTCAGTCTGTCTGCCTGTCCAACGGTGTCTGTCTGTCCGTCGGTGTCTATCTGTCTTGCTGTCCGTCGGTGTCGGTCTGTCTGCCTGTTTAACGGTGTCTGTCTGTCCGTCGGTGTCTATCTGTCTGACTGGCCGTCGGTGTCTGTTTGTCTGGCTGTCTGTCCGTGTCTGCCTGTCCGTCGTTGCCTGTCTGTCCGTCGTTGCCTGTCTGTCCGTCGGCGTCTGTCTGTCTTCCTGTCCAACGGTGCCTGCCTGTCCGTCGGTGTCTTTGTGTCTGCCTATCCAATGGTGTCTGTCTGTCCGTCGGTGTCTAACTGTCTGCCTGACCGTCCGTCGGTGTCGGTATCTGCCAGTCTGTCTGTCGGTGTCTGCCTGTCCATTGGTGTCTGTCTGTCTGCCTGCATGTCGGCGTTTGTCTGTCTGTTCGTCGGTGTCTGTCTGTCCGTCGGTGTCTGTCTGTCTGTCTGTCCGTCGGTGTCGGTATCTGATCTCTCTGTCTGTCTGTCCGTGTCTGCCTGTCCATTGGTGTCTGTCTGTCTGCCTGAACGTCGGCGTCTGTCTGTCTGCCTGAACGTCGGCGTCTGTCTGTCTGTCCGTCGGTGTCTGTCTGTCTGTCTGTCCGTCCGTTGGTGTCTATTTGTCAGTCTGTCCGTCGGTGTCTGTCTGTCTGTCTGTCCGTCCGTTGGTGTCTATTTGTCAGTCTGTCCGTCGGTGTCTGTCTGTCTGCCTGTCCAACGGTGTCGGTATCTGCCTGTCTGTCTGTCGGTGTCTGCCTGTCCATTGGTGTCTGTCTGTCTGCCTGAATGTCGGCGTCTGTCTGTCATTCCGTCGGTGTCTGTCCGTCTGTCGCTGTCTAACAGTCTGCCTGACCGTCGGCGTCTGCCTGTCTGTGTGTCTGTTCGTCGGTGTCTGTCTTTCCGTCGGTGTCTCTCTGTCTGTCTGCCTGACCGTCTGCCTTTCGAACGGTGTCTGTCTGTGTGTCGGTGTCTATCTGTCTGGATGTCCGTCGGTGTCCGTTTGTCTGGCTGTCTGTCCGTGTCTGCCTGTCCGTCATTGCCTGTCTGTCCGTCGGTGTCTGTCAGTCTGCCTGTTCGTCGGTGTCTGTCTGTCCATCGGTGTCTGTGTGTTTGTCTGTCCGTCGGGGTCTGTCTGTTTGCCTGTCCGTCGGAGCCTGTCTGTCCGTCGGTGTCTGTTTGTCTGTCTGTCCGTCGGTGTATGTCTGTCTGTCAGTGTCTGTCTGTCTGCCTGTCCGTCGGTGTCTGTCTGTCTGTCCAACGGTGTCTGTCTTTTCGACGGTGTCTATCTGTCTGGCTGACCGTTGGCGTCTGTCTGTCTGTCCGTCGGTGTCTGTCGGTGTCTATCTGTCTGCCTGTCCGTCGGTGTCTGTCTGTCTGCCTGTCCAACGGTGCCTGCCTGTCCGTCGGTGTCTTTGTGTCTGCCTGTCCAACGGTGTCTGTCTGTCTGCCTGTCCGTCGGCGTCTGTCTGCCTCTCCGTCGGTGCCTGTCTGTCCGTCGGTCTCTGTTTGTCTGTCTGTCCGTCGGTGTCTGTCTGTCTGCCGGTCCAACGGTGTCTGTGTGTCCGTCGGTGTCTGTCTGTCTGCCTGTCCGTCAGTGTCCGTATCTACCTGTCTCTCTGTCGGTGTCTGCCAGTCCATTGGTGTCTGTCTGTCTGCCTGAATGTCGGCGTCTGTCTGTCTGTCCGTCGGTGTCTTTGTGTCTGCCTGTCCAACGGTGTCTGTCAGTCTGCCTGTCCGTCGGCGTCTGTCTGCCTCTCCGTCGGTGCCTGCCTGTCCGTCGGTGTTTGTTTGTCTGTCTGTCGAACAGTGTCCGTCTCTACGTAAGTGTCTATCTGTCTGCCTGACCGTCGGCGTCTGTCTGCCCCTCCGTCGGTACCTGTCTGTCCGTCGGTGTCTGTTTGTCTGTCTGTCTGCCGGTCCAACGGTGTCTGTCTGTCTGTCTGCCTGTCCGTCGGTGTCTGTATCTGCCTGTCTGTCTGTCGGTGTCTGCCTGTCCATTGGTATCTGTCTGTCTTCCTGAATGTCGGCGTCTGTCTGTCTGTCCGTCCAACGGTGTCTGTCTGTCTGCCTGTCTAACGGAGTCTGTCTGTCCGTCGGTGTCTATCTGTCTGACTGTCCGTCGGTGTCTGTTTGTCTGGCTGTCTGTCCGTGTCTGCCTCTCAGTTGTCTCCTGTCTGTCCGTCGGTGTCTGTCAGTCTGTCTGTTCGTCGGTGTCTGTCTGTCTGCCGGTCCAACGGTGTCTGTCTGTCCGTCGGTGTCTGTCTGTCTGTCTGCCTGTCTGTCAACGTCGGTATCTGTCTGTCTGTCCGTCCGTGCCTGTCTGTCCGTCGCTGTCTGTATGTCTGGCTGTCCGTCGGTGTCTGTCTGTCTGCCTGTCCGTCGGTGTCCGTCTGTCTGCCTGTCCAACGGTGTTTGTCTGTCTGCCTGTTCGTCGGTGTCTGTCTGTCTGCCGGTCCAACGGTGTCTGTCTGTCCGTCGGTGTCTGTCTGTCTGTCTGCCTGTCCGTCGGTGTTGGTATCTGTCTGTCTGTCTGTCGGTGTCTGCCTGTTCATTGGTGTCTGTCTGTCTGCCTGAATGTCGTCGGTGTCTGTGTGTCCGTCGGTGTCTGTCTGTCTGTCTGCCTGTCCGTCAATGTCGGTATCTGTCTGTCTGGCTGTCGGTGTCTGCCTGTCCATCGGTGTCTGTCTGTCTGCCAGTCCGTCGATGTCAGTCTGTCTGCCTGTCCATCGGTGTCTCTCTGTCCGTCGGTGTCTATTTGTCTGCCTGTCCAACGGTGTCTTTCTGCCTGCCTGTCCGCCGGTGCCTGTCTCTCCGTCGGTGTCTGTTTGTCTGTCTGTCCGTCGGTGTCTGTCTGTCTGCCTGTCCAACGGTGTCTTTCTGTCTGCCTGTCCGACGGTGTCTGTCTGTCTGACTGTCCAACGGTGTCTGTCTCTCCGTCGGTGTCTGTTTGTCTGTCCGTCCGTCGGTGTCTGTCTGTCTGTCTGTTCGACGATGTCTGTCTGTCTGTCTGTCCGTCGGTGTCTGTCTGTCTGCGTGACCGTCGGCCTCTGTCTGTCTGTTCGTCGATGTCTGTCTGTCCGCCGGTGTCTGTCTGTCTGCCTGTCCAACGGTGTCTGTCTCTCCGTCGGTATCGGTCTGTCTGCCAGTCTAACGGTGTCTGTCTGTCCGTCGGTGTCTATCTGTCTGACTGTCCGTCGGTGTCTGTTTGTCTGGCTGTCTGTCCGAGTCTGCCTCTCCGTCGTTGCCTGTCTGTCCGTCGGTGTCTGTCAGTCTGTCTGTTCGTCGGTGTCTGTGTGTCCGGCGGTGTCTGTCTGTCTGTATGCCTGTCCGTCGGTGTCGGTATCTGCCTGTCTGTCTGTCGGTCTCTGTCTGTTCGTCGTCGTCTGTCTGCCTGTCCGTCGGTGTCTGTTTGTCTGTCTGTCCGACGGTGTCTGTCTGTCTGCCTGTCTAACGGTGACTGTCTGTCCGTCGGTGTCTGTCAGTCTGTCTGTTCGTCGGTGTCTATCTGTCTGTCGGTGTCTGTCTGCCTGTCCGTCGTTGCCTGTCTGTGAGTCGGCGTCTGTTTGTCTGTCTGTCTGCCTGTCCAACGGTGTCTGTCTGTCCAACGGTGTCTAACTGTCTGCCTGAACGTCGCCGTCTGTCTGTCTGTCGGTCGGTGTCTGTCTGTCTGTCTGTCCGTCCGTGCCTGTCTGTCCGTCGGTGTCTGTCTGTCTGCCTGTCCTACGGTCTCTGTCTGTCCGTAGGAGTCTATCTGTCTGCCTGAACGTCGGCGTCTGTTTGTCTGTCGGTGTCTGTCTGTCTGCCTGTCTGTCGGTATCTGTCTGTCTGCAAGTCCAACGGTGTCTGTCTGTCCGTCGGTGTCTATCTGCCTGCCTGACCGTCGGCGTCTGTCTGTCTGTCCGTCGGTGTCAGTCTGTCCGTCGGTGTCTGTCTGTCCGCCGGTGTCTGACTGTCTGCCTGTCCGTCGGGGTCTGTCTGTCTGCCTGTCCGTCGTTGCTTGTCAGTCCGTCGGTGTCTGTTTGTCTGTCTCTCCGTCGGTGTCTGTCTGTCTGTCTGTTCGTCGGTGTGTGTCTTTCTGTCGGTGTCTGTCTGACTACCTGTCCATCGGTGTCTGTCTGTCTGCCTGTCCGTCGTTGCCTGTCTGTGAGTCGGCGTCTGTTTGTCTGTCTGTCTGCCTGTCCAACGGTGTCTGTCTGTCCAACGGTGTCTAACTGTCTGCCTGAACGTCGCCGTCTGTCTGTCTGTCGGTCGGTGTCTGTCTGTCTGTCTGTCCGTCCGTGCCTGTCTGTCCGTCGGTGTCTGTCTGTCTGCCTGTCCTACGGTCTCTGTCTGTCCGTAGGAGTCTATCTGTCTGCCTGAACGTCGGCGTCTGTTTGTCTGTCGGTGTCTGTCTGTCTGCCTGTCTGTCGGTATCTGTCTGTCTGCAAGTCCAACGGTGTCTGTCTGTCCGTCGGTGTCTATCTGCCTGCCTGACCGTCGGCGTCTGTCTGTCTGTCCGTCGGTGTCAGTCTGTCCTACGGTCTCTGTCTGTCCGTAGGAGTCTATCTGTCTGCCTGAACGTCGGCGTCTGTTTGTCTGTCGGTGTCTGTCTGTCTGCCTGTCTGTCGGTATCTGTCTGTCTGCAAGTCCAACGGTGTCTGTCTGTCCGTCGGTGTCTATCTGCCTGCCTGACCGTCGGCGTCTGTCTGTCTGTCCGTCGGTGTCAGTCTGTCCGTCGGTGTCTGTCTGTCCGCCGGTGTCTGACTGTCTGCCTGTCCGTCGGGGTCTGTCTGTCTGCCTGTCCGTCGTTGCTTGTCAGTCCGTCGGTGTCTGTTTGTCTGTCTCTCCGTCGGTGTCTGTCTGTCTGTCTGTTCGTCGGTGTGTGTCTTTCTGTCGGTGTCTGTCTGACTACCTGTCCATCGGTGTCTGTCTGTCTGCCTGTTCGTCGGTGTCTGTCTGTCTGCCTGTCCAACGGTGTCAGTGTGTCTGCCTGTCCAACGGTGTCTGTCTGTCCGTCGGTGTCTATCTGTCTTGCTGACCGTCGGCGTCTGTCTGTCTGTCCGTCGGTGTCTGTCAGTCTGCCTGAACATCCGCGTCTGTCTGTCTGTCGGTGTCTATCTGTCAGGCTGTTAGTCGGTGTCTGTTCGTCTGGCTGTCTGTCCGGGTCTGCCTGTCCGTCGTTGCCTGTCCGGTACAACGGTGTCTGTCTGTCTGTCTGCCTGTCCGTCGGTGTCGGTATCTGCCTGTCTGTCTGTCGGTGTCTGCCTGTCCATTGGTGTCTGTCTGTCTGCCTGAATGTCGGCGTCTGTCTGTCTGTCCGTCGGTGTCTTTGTGTCTGCCTGTCCAACGGTGTTTGTCTGTCTGCCTGTCCGTCGGTGTCTGTCTGTCTGCCTGTCCAGCGGTGTTAGTCTGTCTGCCTGTCCAACGGTGTCTGTCTGTCCGTCGGTGTCTATCTGTCTTGCTGTCCGTCGGTGTCGGTCTGTCTGCCTGTTTAACGGTGTCTGTCTGTCCGTCGGTGTCTATCTGTCTGACTGGCCGTCGGTGTCTGTTTGTCTGGCTGTCTGTCCGTGTCTGCCTGTCCGTCGTTGCCTGTCTGTCCGTCGTTGCCTGTCTGTCCGTCGGCGTCTGTCTGTCTTCCTGTCCAACGGTGCCTGCCTGTCCGTCGGTGTCTTTGTGTCTGCCTATCCAATGGTGTCTGTCTGTCCGTCGGTGTCTAACTGTCTGCCTGACCGTCCGTCGGTGTCGGTATCTGCCAGTCTGTCTGTCGGTGTCTGCCTGTCCATTGGTGTCTGTCTGTCTGCCTGCATGTCGGCGTTTGTCTGTCTGTTCGTCGGTGTCTGTCTGTCCGTCGGTGTCTGTCTGTCTGTCTGTCCGTCGGTGTCGGTATCTGATCTCTCTGTCTGTCTGTCCGTGTCTGCCTGTCCATTGGTGTCTGTCTGTCTGCCTGAACGTCGGCGTCTGTCTGTCTGCCTGAACGTCGGCGTCTGTCTGTCTGTCCGTCGGTGTCTGTCCGTCGTTGCCTGTCTGTCTGTCGGTGTCTGTCAGTCTGCCTGTCCGTCGATGCCTGTCTGTCCGTCGGTGTCTGTTTGTCTGTCTCTCCGTCGGTGTCTGTCTGTCTGTCTATTCGTCGGTGCCTGTCGGTCCGTCGGTGTCTGTCTGTCTGTTTGTCCGTCGGTGTCTGTCTGTCTGTCTGTTCGACGGTGTCTGTCTGTCTGCCTGTCCGTCGGTGTCTGTCTGTCCGTCGGTGTCTGTCTGTCTGTCTGTTCGACGATGTCTGTCTGTCTGTCTGTCCGTCGGTGTCTGTCTGTCTGCATGACCGTCGGCCTCTGTCTGTCTGTTCGTCGATGTCTGTCTGTCCGCCGGTGTCTGTCTGTCTCCCTGTCCATCGGTGTCTATCTGTCTGCCTGTCCGTCGATGTCAGTCTGTCTGCCTGTCCATCGGTGTCTCTCTGTCTGCCTATCCAACGGTGCCTGTCTGTCCGTCGGTGTCTGTTTGTCTGTCCGTCCGTCTGTGTCTGTCTGTCTGTCTGTTCGACGATGTCTGTCTGTCTGTCTGTCCGTCGGTGTCTGTCTGTCTGCCTGTCCGTCGGCATCTGTATGTCTGCCTGTCCGTCGGTGCCTGTCTGTCTCTCAGTGTCTGTCTGTCTGCCTCTCCGTCGGTGCCTGTCTGTCCGTTGGTGCCTGTTTGTTTGTCTGTCTGCCGGTCCAACGGTGTCTGTCTGTCTGTCTGCCTGTCCGTCGGTGTCGGTATCTGCCTGTCTGTCTGTCGGTGTCTGCCTGTCCATTGGTGTCTGTCTGTCTGCCTGAATGTCGGCGTCTGTCTGTCTGTCCGTCGGTGTCTTTGTGTCTGCCTGTCCAACGGTGTTTGTCTGTCTGCCTGTCCGTCGGTGTCTGTCTGTCTGCCTGTCCAGCGGTGTTAGTCTGTCTGCCTGTCCAACGGTGTCTGTCTGTCCGTCGGTGTCTATCTGTCTTGCTGTCCGTCGGTGTCGGTCTGTCTGCCTGTTTAACGGTGTCTGTCTGTCCGTCGGTGTCTATCTGTCTGACTGGCCGTCGGTGTCTGTTTGTCTGGCTGTCTGTCCGTGTCTGCCTGTCCGTCGTTGCCTGTCTGTCCGTCGTTGCCTGTCTGTCCGTCGGCGTCTGTCTGTCTTCCTGTCCAACGGTGCCTGCCTGTCCGTCGGTGTCTTTGTGTCTGCCTATCCAATGGTGTCTGTCTGTCCGTCGGTGTCTGTCTGTCTGCCTGTCCAACGGTGTCGGTATCTGCCTGTCTGTCTGTCGGTGTCTGCCTGTCCATTGGTGTCTGTCTGTCTGCCTGAATGTCGGCATCTGTCTGTCATTCCGTCGGTGTCTGTCCGTCTGTCGCTGTCTAACAGTCTGCCTGACCGTCGGCGTCTGCCTGTCTGTGTGTCTGTTCGTCGGTGTCTGTCTTTCCGTCGGTGTCTCTCTGTCTGTCTGCCTGACCGTCTGCCTTTCGAACGGTGTCTGTCTGTGTGTCGGTGTCTATCTGTCTGGATGTCCGTCGGCGTCCGTTTGTCTGGCTGTCTGTCCGTGTCTGCCTGTCCGTCATTGCCTGTCTGTCCGTCGGTGTCTGTCAGTCTGCCTGTTCGTCGGTGTCTGTCTGTCCATCGGTGTCTGTGTATTTGTCTGTCCGTCGGGGTCTGTCTGTTTGCCTGTCCGTCGGAGCCTGTCTGTCCGTCGGTGTCTGTTTGTCTGTCTGCCCGTCGGTGTCTATCTGCCTGCCTGACCGTCGGCGTCTGTCTGTCTGTCCGTCGGTGTCAGTCTGTCCGTCGGTGTCTGTCTGTCCGCCGGTGTCTGACTGTCTGCCTGTCCGTCGGGGTCTGTCTGTCTGCCTGTCCGTCGTTGCTTGTCAGTCCGTCGGTGTCTGTTTGTCTGTCTCTCCGTCGGTGTCTGTCTGTCTGTCTGTTCGTCGGTGTGTGTCTTTCTGTCGGTGTCTGTCTGACTACCTGTCCAACGGTGTCTGTCTGTCTGCCTGTTCGTCGGTGTCTGTCTGTCTGCCTGTCCAACGGTGTCAGTGTGTCTGCCTGTCCAACGGTGTCTGTCTGTCCGTCGGTGTCTATCTGTCTTGCTGACCGTCGGCGTCTGTCTGTCTGTCCGTCGGTGTCTGTCAGTCTGCCTGAACATCCGCGTCTGTCTGTCTGTCGGTGTCTATCTGTCAGGCTGTTAGTCGGTGTCTGTTCGTCTGGCTGTCTGTCCGGGTCTGCCTGTCCGTCGTTGCCTGTCCGTCCGTCGGTGTCTGTCTGTCTGCCGGTGTCTGACTGTCTGCCTGTCCGTCGGGGTCTGTCAGTCTGCCTGTCCGTCGGTGCCTGTCAGCCCGTCGGTGTCTGTTTGTCTGTCTCTCCGTCGGTGTCTGTCTGTTTGTCTGTTCGTCGGTGTGTGTCTTTCTGTCGGTGTCTGTCTGTCTGCCTGTCCGTCGGTGTCTGTCTGTCTGCCTGTCCAACGATGTCTGTCTGTCTGCATGTCCGTCGGCGTATGTCTGTCTGCCTCTCCGTCGGTGCCTGTCCGTCGGTGTCTATCTGTCTGGATGACCGTCGGCGTCTGTCTGTCTGCCCGTCGGTGTCTGTCTGTCCGTCGGTGTCAGTCTGACCGTCGGTGACTATCTGTCCGTCTGTCTGTCCGTCGGTGTCTGTCTGTCTGCCTGTCCGTCGGTGTATGTCTGTCTGCTCTCCGTCGGTGCCTGTCTGTCTGTCTGCCTGTCTATCGGTGTGTGTCTGTCCGTCGGTGTCTGTTTGTCTGTCTGTCGCTGTCTGCCTGTCCGTGTGGTTGTCGTTGCCTGTCTCTCTGTCTTTCTGTCCGTCGGTGTCTGTCAGTCTGCCTAATCATCCGCGTCTGTCTGTCTGTCGGTGTGTGTATGTCTATCTGTCTGTCGGTGTCTGTCTGCCTGTCCGTCGTTGCCTGTCTGTCAGTCGGCGTCTGTTTGTCTGTCTGTATGTCGGTGTCTGTCTGTCTGCCTGTCCGTCGGTGCCTGTCTCTCTGTCTGCCGGTCCATCGGTGTTTGTCTGTCCGTCGGTGTCTATCTGTCAGGCTGTCAGTCGGTGTCTGTTCGTCTGGCTGTCTGTCCGGGTCTGCCTGTCCGTCGTTGCCTGTCCGTCCGTCGGTATCTGTCTGTCCGCCGGTGTCTGACTGTCTGCCTGTCCGTCGGGGTCTGTCTGTCTTGCTGACCGTCGGCGTCTGTCTGTCTGTCCGTCGGTGTCGGTCTGTCTGCCTGTCTAACGGTGTCTGGCTGTCCGTCGGTGTCTAACTGTCTGCCTGACCGTCGGCGTCTGTCTGTCTGTCCGTCGGTGTCTGTCTGTCCGTCGGTGTCAGTCTGTCCGTCGGTGACTATCTGTCCGTCTCTCTGTCCGTCGGTGTCTGTCTGTCTGCCTGTCCGTCGGCGTCTGTTTGTCTGTCGGTGCCTGTCTTTCTGCCTGTCCGTCGGTATCTGTCTGTCTGCATATCCAACGGTGTCTGTCTGTCCGTCGGTGTCTATCTGCCTGCCTGACCGTCGGCGTCTGTCTGTCTATCCGTCGGTGTCTGTCTGTCCGTCGGTGTCAATTTGTCCGTCGGTGCCTGTCTGTCCGTCGGTGTCTGTTTGTCTGCCTGTCCGTCGGTGCCTGTCTCTCAGTATGCCTGTCCATCGGTGTCTGTCTGTCCGTCGGTGTCTATCTGTCTGGCTTACCGTCTGCGTCTGTCTGTCTGTCCGTCGGTGTCTGTCTGTCCGTCGGTGTTTATCTGTCTGCCTGACCTTCGGCGACTGTCTGTCTGTTCGTCGGTGTCTGTACGTCCGCCGGTGTCTGTCTGTCTGCCTGTTCGCCGGGGTCTGTATGTGTGCCTGTCCGTCGGTGCCTGTCTGTCCGTCGGTGTCTGTTTGTCTGTCTCTCCGTCGGTGTCTGTCTGTCTGTCGGTTCGTCGGTGTCTGTCTGTTCGTCGGTGTCCGTCTGTCTGCCTGTCCGTCGGTGTATATCTGTCTGCCTCTCCGTCGGTGCCTGTCTCTCTGTCTGCCTGTCCATCGGTGTGTGTCTGTCCGTCGGTGCCTGTTTGTCTGTCTGTCGCTGTCTGCCTGTCCGTGTGGTTGTCGGTGCCTGTTTCTCTGTCTGTCTGTCCGTCGGTGTCTGTCAGTCTGCCTGAACATCCGCGTCTGTCTGTCTGTCGGTGTGTGTATGTCTATCTGTCTGTCGGTGTCTGTCTGCCTGTCCGTCGTTGCCTGTCTGTCAGTCGGCGTCTGTTTGTCTGTCTGTCTGTCGGTGTCTGTCTGTCTGTCTGTCCGTCGGTGTCTGTCAGTTTGCCTGAACATCCGCGTCTGCCTGTCCAACGGTGTCTGTCTCTCCGTCGGTGTCTGTCTGTCTGTCTGTCCGTCGGTGTGTGTCTGTCCGTCGGTGTCTGTTTGTCTGTCTGTCGCTGTCTGCCTGTCCGTGTGGTTGTCGTTGCCTGTCTCTCTGTCTTTCTGTCCGTCGGTGTCTGTCAGTCTGCCTAATCATCCGCGTCTGTCTGTCTGTCGGTGTGTGTATGTCTATCTGTCTGTCGGTGTCTGTCTGCCTGTCCGTCGTTGCCTGTCTGTCAGTCGGCGTCTGTTTGTCTGTCTGTCTGTCGGTGTCTGTCTGACTACCTGTCCAACGGTGTCTGTCTGTCTGCCTGTCCAACGGTGTCTGTCTCTCCGTCGGTGTCTATCTGTCAGGCTGTTAGTCGGTGTCTGTTCGTCTGGCTGTCTGTCCGGGTCTGCCTGTCCGTCGTTGCCTGTCCGTCCGTCGGTGTCTGTCTGTCCGCCGGTGTCTGTCTGTCTGCCTGTCCGTCGTGGTCTGTCTGTCTGCCTGTCCGTTGGTGCCTGTCTGTCCGTCGGTGTCTGTTTGTCTGTCTCTCCGTCAGTGTCTGTCTGTCTGTCTGTTCGTCGGTGTCTGTCTTTCGGTCGGTGTCTGTCTGTCTGTCGTTGTCTGACTGTCCGCCAATGTCTGCCTGTCTGCCTGTTTAAAGGTGTCTGTCTGTCCGTCGCTGTCTGTCAGTCTGGCTGTCCGTCGGTGTATGTATTTCCGTCGGTGTCTATCTGTCTGCCAGACCATCGGCGTCTGTCTGTCTCTCTGTCGGTGTCTGTCTGTCTGTCTGTTCGACGGTGTCTGTCTGTCTGTCTGTCCGTCGGTGTCTGTTTGTCTGTCTCTCCGTCGGTGTCTGTCTGTCTGTTCGTCGGAATCTGTCTATCCGTCGGTATCTGTCTGTCCGTCGGTGACTATCTGTCCGTCTGTCTGTCCGTCGGTGTCTGTCTGTCTGTCTGCCTGTCCGTCGGGGTCTATCTGTCTGCCTGTCCGTCGGTGTCTGTCTGTCCGTCGGTGTCTGTTTGTCTGTCTCTCCGTCGGTGTCTGTCTGTCTGTTCGTCGGAATCTGTCTATCCGTCGGTATCTGTCTGTCCGTCGGTGACTATCTGTCCGTCTGTCTGTCCGTCGGTGTCTGTCTGTCTGTCTGCCTGTCCGTCGGTGTCTGCCTGTCCGTCTGTGTCTGTCTGTCTGCCTGTCCAACGGTGTCTTTCTGTCTGCCTGTTTGTCTTGCTGTCTGTCCGTGTCTGCCTGTCCGTCGTTGCCTGTCTGTCCGTCGGTGTCTATCTGTCTGCCTGTCCGTCGGTGTCGGTAACTGCCTGTCTGTCTGTCAATGTCTGCCTGTCCAACGGTGTCTGTCTGTCTGCCAGTCCGTCGGTGTCAGTCTGTCTGCCTGTCCATCGGTGTCTGTCTGTCCGTCGGTGTCTGTTTGTCTGTCTCTCCGTCGGTGTCTGTCTGTCTGTTCGTCGGTGTCTGTCTTTCCGTCGGTGCCTGTCTGTCTGCCTGTCCAACGATGTCTTTCTGTCTGCCTGTCCGTCGGTGTCTGTCTGTCTGCCTGTCCGTCGGTGTCTGTCTGTCTGCCTGTCCAACGGTGTCTGTCTGTCCGACGGTATCTATCGGTCAGGCTGTCCGTCGGTGTCTGTTTGTCTGGCTGTCTGTCAGGGTCTGCCTATCCATCGTTGCCTGTCTGTTCGTCGGTGTCTGTCAGTCTGTCTGTTCGTTGCTGTCTGTCTGTCCGCCGGTGTCTGTCTGTCTGCCTGTCTGTTGGGGTTTGTTTGTTTGCTTGTTTGTTGGTGTCTGTCTGTCTGCATGTCCAACGGTGTCTTACTGTCTGCCTGTCCGTCGGTGTCTGTCTGTCTGCCTGTCCACCGGTGCCTGCCTGTCAGTCGGGGACTGTCTATCAGCCTGTCCGTCGGTGTCGGTATCTGCCTGTCTGTCTGTCGGTGTCTGCATGTCCATCGGTGACTGTCTGTCTGCCAGTCCGTCGGTGTCAGTCTTTCTGCCTGTCCATCGGTGTCTGTCTGTCCGTCGGTGTCTGTTTGTCTGTCTCTCCGTCGGTGTCTGTCAGTCTGTTCGTCGGTGTCTGTCTGTTCGTCGGTGTCAGTCTGTCCGTCGGTGTCTGTCTGTTTGTCTGTCCGTCGGGGACTGTCTGTCTGCCTGTCCACCGGTGCCTGCCTGTCAGTCGGGGACTGTCTATCAGCCTGTCCGTCGGTGTCGGTATCTGCCTGTCTGTCTGTCGGTGTCTGCATGTCCATCGGTGTCTGTCTGTCTGCCTGTCCGTCGGAGTCTGTCTGTCTGCCCGTCCGTCGGTGTCTGTCTGTCCGTCGGTGTCTGTCTGTCAGTCTGTGTCTGACTGCCCGTCGGTGTCTGTCAGTCTGTCTGTTCGTCGGTGTCTGTCTGTCTGGCTATCCGTCGGTGTCTGTCTGTCTGGCTATCCGTCGGTGTCTGTCTGTCTGGCTATCCGTCGGTGTCTGTCTGTCTGCCTGTCCGTCGGTGTCTGTCTGTCTGCCTGTCCAACGGTGTCTGTCTGTCCATCGGTGTCTGTCTGTCTGGCTATCCGTCGGTGTCTGTCTGTCAGCCTGTCCAACGGTGTCTGTCTGTCCGTCGGTGTCTGTCTGTCTGGCTATCCGTCGGTGTCTGTCTGTCTGGCTATCCGTCGGTGTCTGTCTGTCTGCCTGTCCGTCGGTGTCTGTCTGTCTGGCTGTCCGTCGGTGTCTGTTTGTCTGGCTGTCTGTCCGTCGTTGCCTGTCTGTCCGTCGGTGTCTGTCAGTCTGTCTGTGCGTCGGTGTCTGTCTGTCCGTCGGTGTCTGACTGTCTGCCTGTCCGTCGGTGTCTGTCTGTCTCTTTGTCCGTCAGAGTCTGTCTGTCTGTCTGCCTGTCTGTCGGTGTCGGTCTGTCTGCGTGTCTAACGGTGTCTGTCTGTCCGTCGGTGTCTATCTGTCTGACTGTCTGTCTGTCTGTCGGTGTCTATCTGTCTGACTGTCCGTCAGTGTCTGTGTGTCTGTTTGTCCAACGGTGTCTGTCTGTCCGTCGGTGTCTAACTGTCTGCCTGACCGTCGGCGTCTGTCTGCCTGTCCGTCGGTGTCTGTCTATCTGTTTGTCCGTCGGAGTCTGTCTGTCTGTCTGCCTGTCTGTCGGTGTCGGTCTGTCTGCGTGTCTAACGGTGTCTGTCTGTCCGTCGGTGTCTATCTGTCTGACTGTCTGTCTGTTCGACGGTGTCTGTCTGTCTGTCTGTCCGTCGGTGTCTGTTTGTCTGTCTCTCCGTCGGTGTCTGTCTGTCTGTTCGTCGGAATCTGTCTATCCGTCGGTATCTGTCTGTCCGTCGGTGACTATCTGTCCGTCTGTCTGTCCGTCGGTGTCTGTCTGTCTGTCTGCCTGTCCGTCGGGGTCTATCTGTCTGCCTGTCCGTCGGTGTCTGTCTGTCCGTCGGTGTCTGTTTGTCTGTCTCTCCGTCGGTGTCTGTCTGTCTGTTCGTCGGAATCTGTCTATCCGTCGGTATCTGTCTGTCCGTCGGTGACTATCTGTCCGTCTGTCTGTCCGTCGGTGTCTGTCTGTCTGTCTGCCTGTCCGTCGGTGTCTGCCTGTCCGTCTGTGTCTGTCTGTCTGCCTGTCCAACGGTGTCTTTCTGTCTGCCTGTTTGTCTTGCTGTCTGTCCGTGTCTGCCTGTCCGTCGTTGCCTGTCTGTCCGTCGGTGTCTATCTGTCTGCCTGTCCGTCGGTGTCGGTAACTGCCTGTCTGTCTGTCAATGTCTGCCTGTCCAACGGTGTCTGTCTGTCTGCCAGTCCGTCGGTGTCAGTCTGTCTGCCTGTCCATCGGTGTCTGTCTGTCCGTCGGTGTCTGTTTGTCTGTCTCTCCGTCGGTGTCTGTCTGTCTGTTCGTCGGTGTCTGTCTTTCCGTCGGTGCCTGTCTGCCTGCCTGTCCAACGATGTCTTTCTGTCTGCCTGTCCGTCGGTGTCTGTCTGTCTGCCTGTCCGTCGGTGTCTGTCTGTCTGCCTGTCCAACGGTGTCTGTCTGTCCGACGGTATCTATCGGTCAGGCTGTCCGTCGGTGTCTGTTTGTCTGGCTGTCTGTCAGGGTCTGCCTATCCATCGTTGCCTGTCTGTTCGTCGGTGTCTGTCAGTCTGTCTGTTCGTTGCTGTCTGTCTGTCCGCCGGTGTCTGTCTGTCTGCCTGTCTGTTGGGGTTTGTTTGTTTGCTTGTTTGTTGGTGTCTGTCTGTCTGCATGTCCAACGGTGTCTTACTGTCTGCCTGTCCGTCGGTGTCTGTCTGTCTGCCTGTCCACCGGTGCCTGCCTGTCAGTCGGGGACTGTCTATCAGCCTGTCCGTCGGTGTCGGTATCTGCCTGTCTGTCTGTCGGTGTCTGCATGTCCATCGGTGACTGTCTGTCTGCCAGTCCGTCGGTGTCAGTCTTTCTGCCTGTCCATCGGTGTCTGTCTGTCCGTCGGTGTCTGTTTGTCTGTCTCTCCGTCGGTGTCTGTCAGTCTGTTCGTCGGTGTCTGTCTGTTCGTCGGTGTCAGTCTGTCCGTCGGTGTCTGTCTGTTTGTCTGTCCGTCGGGGACTGTCTGTCTGCCTGTCCACCGGTGCCTGCCTGTCAGTCGGGGACTGTCTATCAGCCTGTCCGTCGGTGTCGGTATCTGCCTGTCTGTCTGTCGGTGTCTGCATGTCCATCGGTGTCTGTCTGTCTGCCTGTCCGTCGGAGTCTGTCTGTCTGCCCGTCCGTCGGTGTCTGTCTGTCCGTCGGTGTCTGTCTGTCAGTCTGTGTCTGACTGCCCGTCGGTGTCTGTCAGTCTGTCTGTTCGTCGGTGTCTGTCTGTCTGGCTATCCGTCGGTGTCTGTCTGTCTGGCTATCCGTCGGTGTCTGTCTGTCTGGCTATCCGTCGGTGTCTGTCTGTCTGCCTGTCCGTCGGTGTCTGTCTGTCTGCCTGTCCAACGGTGTCTGTCTGTCCATCGGTGTCTGTCTGTCTGGCTATCCGTCGGTGTCTGTCTGTCAGCCTGTCCAACGGTGTCTGTCTGTCCGTCGGTGTCTGTCTGTCTGGCTATCCGTCGGTGTCTGTCTGTCTGGCTATCCGTCGGTGTCTGTCTGTCTGCCTGTCCGTCGGTGTCTGTCTGTCTGGCTGTCCGTCGGTGTCTGTTTGTCTGGCTGTCTGTCCGTCGTTGCCTGTCTGTCCGTCGGTGTCTGTCAGTCTGTCTGTGCGTCGGTGTCTGTCTGTCCGTCGGTGTCTGACTGTCTGCCTGTCCGTCGGTGTCTGTCTGTCTCTTTGTCCGTCAGAGTCTGTCTGTCTGTCTGCCTGTCTGTCGGTGTCGGTCTGTCTGCGTGTCTAACGGTGTCTGTCTGTCCGTCGGTGTCTATCTGTCTGACTGTCTGTCTGTCTGTCGGTGTCTATCTGTCTGACTGTCCGTCAGTGTCTGTGTGTCTGTTTGTCCAACGGTGTCTGTCTGTCCGTCGGTGTCTAACTGTCTGCCTGACCGTCGGCGTCTGTCTGCCTGTCCGTCGGTGTCTGTCTATCTGTTTGTCCGTCGGAGTCTGTCTGTCTGTCTGCCTGTCTGTCGGTGTCGGTCTGTCTGCGTGTCTAACGGTGTCTGTCTGTCCGTCGGTGTCTATCTGTCTGACTGTCTGTCTGTCTGTCGGTGTCTATCTGTATGACTGTCCGTCAGTGTCTGTGTGTCTGTTTGTCCAACGGTGTCTGTCTGTCCGTCGGTGTCTAACTGTCTGCCTGACCGTCGGCGTCTGTCTGCCTGTCCGTCGGTGTCTGTCTGTCTGCCTGTCCGTCGGTGCTTGTCTCTCTGTCTGCCTGTCCATTGGTGTCTGTCGGTCCGCCTGTGTCGGTTTGTCTGTCTGTCGCTGTCTGCCTGTCCGTGTGGTTGTCGGTGCCTGTCTCTCGGTCTGTCTGTCCGTCGGTGTCTGTCAGTCTGCCTGAACATCCGCGTCTGTCTGTCTGTCGGTGTGTGTATGTCTATCTGTCTGTCGGTGTCTGTCTGCCTGTCCGTCGTTGCCTTTCTGTCCGTCGGCGTCTGTTTGTCTGTCTGTCGGTGTCTGTCTGTCCGTCGGTGTCTATATGTCAGGCTGTTCGTCGGTGTCTGTTTGTCTGGCTGTCTGTCCGTTTCTGCCTGTCCGTCGTTGCCTGTCTGTCCGTCGGTGTCTGTCTGTCTGGCTGAACATCCGCGTCTGTCTGTCTGTCGGTGTGTGTATGTCTATCTGTCTGTCGGTGACTGGCTGCCTGTCCGTCGTTGCCTGTCTGTCCGTCGGCGTCTGTTTGTCTGTCTGTCTGTCGGTGTCTGTCTGTCTGCCTGTCCGTCGGTGCCTGTCTCTCTGTCTGCCTGTCCATCGGTGTCTGTCTGTCCGTCGGTGTCTGTTTGTCTGTCTGTCGCTGTCTGCCTGTCCGTGTGGTTGTCGGTGCCTGTCTCTCGGTCTGTCTGTCCGTCGGTGTCTGTCAGTCTGCCTGAACATCCGCGTCTGTCTGTCTGTCGGTGTCTGTTTGCCTGCCTGTTCAACGGTGTCTGTATGTCCCTCGGTGTCTATCTGTCACGCTGCCAGTCGGTGTCTGTCTGTCTGCCTGTCCAACGGTGTATGTCTGTCCGTATGTGTCTATCTGTCAGGCTGTTCGTCGGTGTCTGTTTGTCTGGCTGTCTGTCCGTTTCTGACTGTCCGTCGTTGCCTGTCTGTCCGTCGGTGTCTGTCTGTCTGTCTGTTCGTCGGTGGCTGTCTGTGCGCCGGTGCCTGTCTGTCTGCCTGTCCTTCGGTGTCTGTCTGTCCGTCGGCGTCTGTTTGTCTGTCTGTCTGTCGGTGTCTGTCCGTGTGTGCCTGTCCACCGTTGCCTGTCTGTACGTCGGTGTCTGTCAGTCTGTCTGTTCGTCGGTGTCTGTCTGTCCGTCGGTGTCTGTCTGTCTGCCAGTCCGTCGGTGTCAGTCTGTCTGCCTGTCCATCGGTGTCTGTTTGTCTGTCTCTCCGTCGGTGTCTGTCTGTCTGTTCGTCGGTGTCTGTCTGTCCGTCGGTGTCTGTCTGTCCGTCGGTGTCTATCTATCGGTCTGTCGGTGTCTGCCTGTCTGTCAGTCTGTTGGTTTCTATCTGTCTTTCGGTGTGTTGGTCTGTGTCTGTCTTTCTATCTGTCTGTCTGTCTGCCTGTTCATCCGTGTCTGTCTGTCTGCCTGTCCGTCGATGTCTGTCTGTCCGTCGGTGTCTGTCAGTCTGTCTGTTCGTCGGTGTCTGCCTGTCCGTCGGTGTCTGTCTGTTTATCTGTCCTTCGGGGTCTGTCTGTCTGCCTGTCCGTCGGTGCCTGTCTGTCTGTCGGTGTCTGTTTGTCTGTCTGTCCGTCGGTGTCTGTCTGTCCGTCGGTGTCTATCTATCGGTCTGTCGGTGTCTGCCTGTCTGTCAGTCTGTTGGTTTCTATCTGTCTTTCGGTGTGTTGGTCTGTGTCTGTCTTTCTATCTGTCTGTCTGTCTGCCTGTTCATCCGTGTCTGTCTGTCTGCCTGTACGTCGGTGTCTGTCTGTCTGCCGGTCCAACGGTGTCTGTCTGTCCGTCGGTGTCTGTCTGTCTGTCTGCCTGTCCGTCAATGTCGGTATCTGTCTGTCTGTCCGTCCGTGCCTGTCTGTCCGTCGCTGTCTGTATGTCTGGCTGTCCGTCGGTGTCTGTCTGTCTGCCTGTCCGTCGGTGTCCGTCTGTCTGCCTGTCCAACGGTGTCTGTCTGTCTGCCTGTTCGTCGGTGTCTGTCTGTCTGCCGGTCCAACGGTGTCTGTCTGTCCGTCGGTGTCTGTCTGTCTGTCTGCCTGTCCGTCAACGTCGGTATCTGTCTGTCTGTCCGTCCGTGCCTGTCTGTCCGTCGCTGTCTGTATGTCTGGCTGTCCGTCGGTGTGTGTCTGTCTGCCTGTCCGTCGGTGTCCGTCTGTCTGCCTGTCCAACTGTGTCTGTCTGTCTGCCTGTTCGTCGGTGTCTGTCTGTCTGCCGGTCCAACGGTGTCTGTCTGTCCGTCGGTGTCTGTCTGTCTGTCTGCCTGTCCGTCGGTGTCGGTATCTGTCTGTCTGTCTGTCGGTGTCTGCCTGTCCATTGGTGTCTGTCTGTCTGCCTTAATGTCGTCGGTGTCTGTGTGTCCGTCGGTGTCTGTCTGTCTGTCTGCCTGTCCGTCAATGTCGGTATCTGTCTGTCTGTCTGTCGGTGTCTGCCTGTCCATCGGTGTCTGTCTGTCTGCCAGTCCGTCGATGTCAGTCTGTCTGCCTGTCCATCGGTGTCTCTCTGTCTGCCTGTCCAACGGTGTCTTTTTGTCTGCCTGTCCGACGGTGTCTGTCTGTCTGACTGTCCAACGGTGTCTGTCTCTCCGTCGGTGTCTGTTTGTCTGTCCGTCCGTCTGTGTCTGTCTGTCTCTCTGTTCGACGATGTCTGTCTGTCTGTCTGTCCGTCGGTGTCTGTCTGTCTGCATGACCGTCGGCCTCTGTCTGTCTGTTCGTCGATGTCTGTCTGTCCGCCGGTGTCTGTCTGTCTCCCTGTCCATCGGTGTCTGTCTGTCTGCCTGTCCGTCGATGTCAGTCTGTCTGCCTGTCCATCGGTGTCTCTCTGTCTGCCTATCCAACGGTGCCTGTCTGTCTGTCGGTGTCTGTTTGTCTGTCTGTCTTTCCAACGGTGTTTGTCTCTCTGTCGGTGTCTATCTGTCTGCCTGACCGTCGGTGTCTGTCTGTCTGCCTGTCCAACGGTGTCTGTCTCTCCGTCGGTGTCTGTTTGTCTGTCCGTCCGTCTGTGTCTGTCTGTCTGTCTGTTCGACGATGTCTGTCTGTCTGTCTGTCCGTCGGTGTCTGTCTGTCTGCATGACCGTCGGCCTCTGTCTGTCTGTTCGTCGATGTCTGTCTGTCCGCCGGTGTCTGTCTGTCTCCCTGTCCATCGGTGTCTATCTGTCTGCCTGTCCGTCGATGTCAGTCTGTCTGCCTGTCCATCGGTGTCTCTCTGTCTGCCTATCCAACGGTGCCTGTCTGTCCGTCGGTGTCTGTTTGTCTGTCTGTCTTTCCAACGGTGTTTGTCTCTCTGTCGGTGTCTATCTGTCTGCCTGACCGTCGGTGTCTGTCTGTCTGCCTGTCCAACGGTGTCTGTCTGTCTGCCTGTCCGTCGATGTCTGTCTGTCTGCCGGTCAACCGGTGTCTGTCTGTCCGTCGGTGTCTGTCTGTCTGTCTGCCAGTCCGTCGGTGTCGGTATCTGCCTGTCTGTCTGTCGGTGTCTGCCTGTCCATTGGTGTCTGTCTGTCTGCCTAAATGTCGGCGTCTGTCTGACTGTCTGTCGGTGGCTGTCTGTCCATGTCTGCCTCTCCGTCGTTGCCTGTCTGTCCGTCGGTGTCTGTCTGTCCGTCGGTGTCTGACTATCTGCCTGTCCGTCGGTGTCTGTCTGTCTGTCTGCCTGTCCGTCGGTGTCGGTATCTGGCTGTCTGTCTGTCTGCCTGTCCGTCGGTGTCGGTATCTGGCTGTCTGTCTGTCGGTGTCTGCCTGTCCGTCGGTGTCGATATCTGCCTGTTTGTCTGTCGGTGTCTGCCTGTCCATTGGTGTCTGTCTGTCTGCCTGTCCGTCGGTGTCTGTCTGTCTGCCGGTCCAACGGTGTCTGTCTGTTCGTCGGTGTCTGTCTGTCTGTATGCCTGTCCGTCGGTGTCGGTATCTGCCTGTCTGTCTGTCGGTCTCTGTCTGTTCGTCGTCGTCTGTCTGCCTGTCCGTCGGTGTCTGTTTGTCTGTCTGTCCGTCGGTGTCTATCTGTCTGCCTGATCGTCGGCCTATGTATGTCTGTTCGTCGGTGTCTGTCTGTCCGCCGGTGTCTGTCTGTCCGCCGGTGTCTGTCTGTCTGCCTTTCCGTCGGTGCCTGTCTGTCCGTCGGTGTCTGTTTGTCTGTCTCTCCGTCGGTGTCTGTCTGTCTGTCTGTTCGTCGGTGTCTGTCTGTCCGTCGGTGTCTGTCTGTCTGCTTGTCCGTCGGTGTCTGTCTGTCTGCCTGTCCAACGGTGTCTTTCATTCTGCCTGTCCGTCGGTGTCTGTCTGTCTGTCTGTCCAACGGTGTCTGTCAGTCTGTTCGTCGGTGTCTGTCTGTCCGTCCGTGTCAGTCTGTCCGTCGATGACTATCTGTCAGTCGGGGACTGTCTGTCTGCCTGTCCGTCGGTGTCTGTATGTCTGCCTGTCCGTCGATGTCTGTCTGTCTGCCGGTCCACCGGTGTCTGTCTGTCCGTCGGTGTCTGTCTGTCTGTCTGCCAGTCCGTCGGTGTCGGTATCTGCCTGTCTGTCTGTCGGTGTCTGCCTGTCCATTGGTGTCTGTCTGTCTGCCTAAATGTCGGCGTCTGTCTGACTGTCCGTCGGTGGCTGTCTGTCCATGTCTGCCTCTCCGTCGTTGCCTGTCTGTCCGTCGGTGTCTGTCTGTCCGTCGGTTTCTGACTATCTGCCTGTCCGTCGGTGTCTGTCTGTCTGTCTGCCTGTCCGTCGGTGTCGGTATCTGGCTGTCTGTCTGTCTTGTAAGGAACAGAATAATGGAAATATAAATAAATATAGAGCACTAAGGAAAAGGCTGGAAGGATTATCGGCGAGCTCGGCCGGTTACATAATATGTCGCGTGATCGCGTGATCGAGCAGCGTAGTGTGAGTGTATGTGTGTTTGTGTGCGGGAGTGGGGAAATTCGGCAGTTCAAGCCGAGCGCGATTTTGTCCGTATCAGAACTCAGCGAGGCGGCCTACGAATAAGAGGCGCCCGCTCATCAAACAAGACTTGGATTTCGTATTGCTCTCTCTCCTCGCGAATCATAAGCATCCCGAAAGGGGTAAGTAATCTATTAAGAACGCGTGCGTATTATTGTAAAAATAAAAATTAAATAATAAATCGATGTGGTTTGGAATTACGCAGTCGCGGTGTCGGACGGTGTATATAATAGCCGCAGTAGAATGCTGCGCGGACTAACGCGGCAGATCGCACTTGGGTCTCCCGGCGTTTGACGACATTATCGATACGAAGACTGCATCTCAGGTCATCATAGCTCATCTACATCGTCTGGTCATCGTTGCAACACACCATCTCCGAGTGACGGCAGTTACAACCCCAGCTAAGTACAGTAATGCGAAAAGAGAGAGAGTGATAGAAATAAGACGCTTAGTGCGAGCGGAATCGCGGTGTATCTTGAATGCGCGCTTTGCAAATCTGTTAGTGATTCATTCCGCGTTGTAAGTTCTTGGACGATAATCTATTGTGATTAATTTTGACTACGGAATTTTCTATAAATAAATACCAACGGTTAAGACTGAGAGCGGTAGCTCTATACTAATAAATATATGTATATTTCGATACGTACAGGTGTATAAATATCGTTCCACGTTTAAGGTACGCCCAAATCGAATAGGACTATTTTATGGAGTGTGTGATTTGAATGGATGGATGTCTGTGTATTATTTAATAATTACGCGAGTTTGCGGATATATGCGACGACATTGGAATTATTTTGCTTGGTGAGAAGCTACGAATGATAAATTTAGTTTAACATTTTATGTATATGGAATTTTCGACTATGAAATAATAAATTTATTATTCATAATAAACTAGAATAATACAAATGGCGCCCAACTAGTGGCAACTAAGCAAAATAAATCCAATATAAAATAAAATAATTAAGTAAAAATTAAAATACGTAGATAGTAAAAAAAAAAAAAAAAAAAAAAAAAAAAAAAAAAAAAAAGCTTGTTTTTTTCTCGTCTCGGATGTCTTTGATGCGATCACCCCCGAAGAGCATGGTAGGCACAAGGTCAACGACTAACCCAGACGACGTGACGGATCTCGAAATGGAGAAATTGAAACAGTATTTTGAGAGGGCGTCGTTCGAGGCAGCTCAAGCACGCAGCGAGAATGAAGCGCTGCGTAAACATTTAGACAAGCTAATCCAGCTTAACGAGGCGATGGCCGCAGAACGTGAGGAAAGGAATCGGCCTGTAAACACGCCTGGGCTACCTATAGCCAACAATGGTACGAATTCGCCAAATAATAACAATGATATATCGCGCAATACCGATAATACTCGACGCGGGTCGAGCGCGAGCGAAACTGCTTCACAAAACAATTTAAATTCGGAGCTCGTACAGGTAATTCTTAATCATTTTCAAACATTACAAATCACGTTAAATTTACCAACGTATAATGGAGAAAAAGGCAATCCTGCCGAATTCATTGAAAAATTAGAAAAATATTTTAGACGGAAACGTGTGGAAAATGATCAGAAATTACTTGTTACGGAAGATGCATTGAAAGGTCGCGCGCGCTCATGGTTTGAGGCTCGATTAACTCCATTTATTGATTTTATGCATTTTAAAAGTAATTTTTTGAAAGAATTTTATTCTATTGAAGCGCGTGCGGAAACAAAGAATAAGTGGAGTACGCGCAAATTTAAAACCTCTGATGGAGCATTAATTGAATATTTCACGGAGCAGCGACGTATCGCTAAATACTTTGATCCTCCTATGGATAATTATGAGGTTAACTATTACATAGTGAAGCAGTTACCGTCTCGCGCTCGTGATGTGCTGTCCGTGATCGATTACTCGGACACGGATCGCATATCTCAAGCCCTTGGGAGACTTGATTCGACGCATAAAGATAATTTAGAAAGTAAAAATACGGGACAGTCTAGCGCAAAAGGCAGCGCACCGCAGTATCGGGGGCCGGTGCAGCAGCCGTACCAAAGACCCAACGTGAATCACATCAGGGAAGCACAGAATAATCACGTTGCTCATGTATCGCATGGTAATTATTGGCGAGAAGGGCAAGTAGACATTGAAAGAAATCGACATACTCGACAAGGAAATTGGCGAGATAGAGGTGCGACGGAAAATAATCGTGGTAACTTTTCTTTACCGGACACGTCGCGACCACCGCCTCATTTTCATACATCGTCGCGTGATGGGGCGCATGCGAGGTATTCGCCTAATACAAACGATCAAAACGACGAACCGGCTTCTAGCAATGTGATACGGGCATTAGAGCGCTCCGAATTTATACGTGAATTATGTTGGGACGTAGAGCGAAATGATGGTCCGGCCGACGGGGAGATTGAGTCGAGGGTTATTAGCCCGCGTGTACGAGCCGAAACATGCTTGTGTCCAGTTATTGTTTTATTAGACTCCGGTAGCGAAGTTACCTGCATTTCCGAATCTTTTTATAATGTATTAAAACAAAATAAGAATAATATTCCAGAGTTGCCGGTCAATAATTTAGCTGTTTACGTCGCGGTTGGACGAAAGATGATCAAAGTCTGTAAAAAGGTATACTTAGAGATAAAGATTTGGAAATTCGATTTAGAATATACATTTATTGTAGTACCGGGACTTTCAGCGGATGTGATCGTAGGCGCTGATTTTTTGAAGAAACACGGTGGTGTGATCAATTTTAAAAGAGAAACATTTGAAATAATGGACGAAATCATTCCAACGAATTTAGTAACGTATCGACCTATATCGGCTGAATCTAATCAAACTGAGCCTGCCTGTTACAGTTTAAAAATACGCACGATTACCGTACAGGAAAGCAACTCGAATGTTATGAATATTTTGGAGGATAATTCTACAATGGGGGGTGCATTCGGGGTGCAAACTATTATGAACGAAACTGACGTAAACGGAGATGTTGGCGGGCAGCCGTCCGAGGATAATAACGTTCGACCTGAAAGATTATCGATCGAAGAAAAAATCGAACAGTACGTTGATAAACTCAATGAATTAAGTTACAACGAGAAAAATTTTGCAAGAAACCTTTTATTAAAATATACAAGTGTTTTTTCGGATGACCCCGGGTGTACCGATGTTTACGAGCATGACATTCAACCGACTGTAGAAAGGCCACACGTAAAAAAATCTTATCCAGTGCCCTTGCACCATCAACCGGCTGTAGATCGAGAGATAAAAAAAATGTTGGAGCAGGGCATTATTGAGCGTTCGTGTAGCGAGTATTGTAATCCAATAAGAATCGTTGCTAAAAAGAATGGAGACGTACGAATATGTCTGGATGCACGTTTTTTAAACAAAGTTATAGCTTCGGATAATGAATCTCCACCGCGTATTGAAGAGCTCGTGCAAAAACATGAAGGCGCTACATTTTTTTCGACGACCGATTTAGTCAAAGGATATTGGCAAATCAAACTTACGAAACGCGCGCGCAAATATACCGCTTTTTCGTACAAAGGGTTATTATATCATTTTTTAAGAATTCCATTCGGCATTAAAACCGCCGGTTCTGGGTTTATTCGGGCATTAGAGCGCGCTTTTCGTCAAATTATATAATTCATTACGGCTTATATAGATGATATCTTGGTAGCATCGAAAACATTTGCTCAGCATTTATATCATTTAGAGCAATTATTTTCGTTGCTAATCAAAGCGGGTTTTACTCTTAGTCTCGAAAAATCTCTATTTTTTCGTAGGAGTGTCAATTTTTTGGGATTCGTTTTGGATGCGAGGGGTATTACCGCAGATCCGGCACACCTCGAAAGAATTAAAGATTTTCCCGCTCCCGTAAACAAACAGCAGCTTCAGGGTTTTCTCGGAGTATGTGGATATTACAGACGCTTTAGTGTGCGTCACGCCAATTATGTGGATCCGTTTCGAGATCTGTTACGGTCTGGAAACTCATGGCGATGGACCGACGAACATACTCAGGCTTTTCAAGCACTTAAGGGGAACTTCATGCGGGCTGTCACTCTGAGTCATTATCTGATAGACTCCAAATTTTATGTACAAACTGATGGAAGCGATGTCGGTATCAGTGGTATTCTATATCAGATTGATGCGGAGGGGCATGTGCGTATTGTTTCTCTTGTCAGCCGAGTACTAACCAGGTTCGAGAGTCGGTACACTACCACCGAGAAGGAACTTTTGGCAATCGTGTATTCTGTATTAAAATTCAGATATTATTTGATAGGTGCAGAATTTGATATCGTAACCGATCATAATTCGCTAACCTTTTTATTATCGTCGCCGTTTCATAGCGCACGATTGATTCGTTGGATTTTAGCTCTCCAGGAGTATAGTTTTATAATTCGCCATTGTAAAGGGGCCGACAACATGGTTGCCGACTTCTTTAGCAGAAATTTCCCAGATCGACCGTGCGAGACGCATCCAAATTATTTGATTTGGAGTTGCGTGCGGGCGATCCCGGAAAAATCTTTGAATGCGAATATCAATGCGGTACGCTTGGTGGCTGAAATCACGATGAAACGCGAGCTCGTGCGTGAGCTTCGGGATATTGCTACCTATCAAGCAAGCGACGAGATCATTCAAAGGTTAAAGTCAAAAGCGTCAAATAAACTAGAATTTTTAGAGGAAAATCGCGTTATTTATGTAAAGGGACCGAATTCGGACGATTGGAATTTGTTCTTATCACGTGCTCTGATAGCTATAACGATAAAAACCGCACATGAGCAATTCGGGCATGCTGGCTCGTATAAGTTATTCGCTTACCTAAAGGCATTTTTTTTTTGGAGACGAATGAGGTCGGACATTAAGGCGCATACCAAGGCCTGCGATTTATGCCAGCGCGTGAAATATCTAAATTATAAAATGGAGGGCGCATATCAATTTTTGAGGACGTCCGAACCAAATGAAATGTTAAGTGTAGATTTTTATGGGCCACTCCCACGTTCGGTAGGGGGCGTGCAATATTTGTTTGTACTTCAGGATTTGTTTAGTAAATTAGTTACCATTTATCCGATTAAAAGGGCCAATACGCGCACCTGCCTGTCAAAGTTAATGAATGATTATTTTACACGCATAGGTCAACCTAAAAAAATTTTGTCAGATCATGGTTCGCAATTTGTGTCGCCTCAATGGAAGACTAAGCTCGAGTCTCTGGGCATTCACGTATATTACTCGTCGATTAGACATCCTCAATCTAACCCTGTCGAGCGGACTATGCGCGAAATTGGCCGAATTCTACGCACCTATTGTTCGGGACGTCATACAAAGTGGGCTGCGTATGTCAAGTTCGTTCAGGACTGTTTGAATTATACAACGCATCAAAGTACCGGATTTACGCCATTTTATTTGCATTTTAATAGAACTCCGAAAGAGCAGATTTTAAATTTATTCCCACGTTTACGTAGGGAAAATGTCGCAAGAGAAGTGCAACTGCGAGTGGCGAACGAAAAGCTCCAACTCGCGTTTGAACGGCGCTGTGCTTCCCAAAAGAGTGTGAGTAGGGTAGTTCTTGAAGTGGGGGATTTGGTGTTGTTGCGCGTACCGCACCTGTCGAATGCTGCGCAGAGTAAGATTCATAAATTTTTTCACGTTTATGAGGGTCCATATATACTTATGCGTCAATCCGGCTCCAATGCGTTCGTACTAAGTCTGCCAGATGATCCTACTGTGATAAAAGGCGTGTTTAACAGGCTGAGTCTCCGTCGATACTTCACTAACTCTGTGAACAGCGTCTCAATATGTAAATATTATGTATAGCAACGTAATCGGTATACCTCTCAAACCTGGTTCAAAGTGACTATGTGATATGTACGAAATATATATAGATATTTAATGAATACTTATGTAGGTGATGTAATCTTTCTGTACTCTGCTTGTATAAAGCTATCGATAGTGTGAAAAGACGAGTTTATGTATATGCGTGCGATATCTGTATTGCTTTATGTAGACTACCCCGCTTTGTTCAGTGTATATAGAGTTGTACAGTGCGCATACATTGCAAGTGATGAGGTTCGATGCCCATCAAGGAGTGCATCGAAGGGGGGTGATTGTAAGGAACAGAATAATGGAAATATAAATAAATATAGAGCACTAAGGAAAAGGCTGGAAGGATTATCGGCGAGCTCGGCCGGTTACATAATATGTCGCGTGATCGCGTGATCGAGCAGCGTAGTGTGAGTGTATGTGTGTTTGTGTGCGGGAGAGGGGAAATTCGGCAGTTCAAGCCGAGCGCGATTTTGTCCGTATCAGAACTCAGCGAGGCGACCTACGAATAAGAGGCGCCCGCTCATCAAGCAAGACTTGGATTTCGTATTGCTCTCTCTCTTCGCGAATCATAAGCATCCCGAAAGGGGTAAGTAATCTATTAAGAACGCGTGCGTATTATTGTAAAAATAAAAATTAAATAATAAATCGATGTGGTTTGGAATTACGCAGTCGCGGTGTCGGACGGTGTATATAATAGCCGCAGTAGAATGCTGCGCGGACTAACGCGGCAGATCGCACTTGGGTCTCCCGGCGTTTGACGACATTATCGATACGAAGACTGCATCTCAGGTCATCATAGCTCATCTACATCGTCTGGTCATCGTTGCAACACACCATCTCCGAGTGACGGCAGTTACAACCCCAGCTAAGTACAGTAATGCGAAAAGAGAGAGAGTGATAGAAATAAGACGCTTAGTGCGAGCGGAATCGCGGTGTATCTTGAATGCGCGCTTTGCAAATCTGTTAGTGATTCATTCCGCGTTGTAAGTTCTTGGACGATAATCTATTGTGATTAATTTTGACTACGGAATTTTCTATAAATAAATACCAACGGTTAAGACTGAGAGCGGTAGCTCTATACTAATAAATATATGTATATTTCGATACGTACAGGTGTATAAATATCGTTCCACGTTTAAGGTACGCCCAAATCGAATAGGACTATTTTATGGAGTGTGTGATTTGAATGGATGGATGTCTGTGTATTATTTAATAATTACGCGAGTGTGCGGATATATGCGACGACATTGGAATTATTTTGCTTGGTGAGAAGCTACGAATGATAAATTTAGTTTAACATTTTATGTATATGGAATTTTCGACTATGAAATAATAAATTTATTATTCATAATAAACTAGAATAATACAGTCTGCCTGTCCGTCGGTGTCGGTATCTGGCTGTCTGTCTGTCGGTGTCTGCCTGTCCGTCGGTGTCGATATCTGCCTGTCTGTCTGTCGGTGTCTGCCTGTCAAACGGTGTCTGTCTGTCTGCCAGTCCGTCGGTGTCAGTCTGTCTGCCTGTCCATCGGTGTCTGTCTGTCCGTCGGCGTCTGTTTGTCTGTCTCTCCGTCGGTGTCTGTCTGTCTGTTCGTCGGAATCTGTCTGTCCTTCGGTATCTGTCTGTCCGTCGGTGACTATATGTCCGTCTGTCTGTCCGTCGGTGTCTGTCTGTCTGTCTGCCTGTCCGTCGGTGTCTGCCTGTCCGTCGTTTTCTGTCTGTCTACATGTCTAACGGTGTCTGTCTGTCCGTCGGTGTTTATCTGTCTGCCTGACCGTCGGCGTCTGTCTGTCTGCCTGTCCGTCGGGGTCTGTATGTCTGCCTGTCCAACGGTGTCTGTCTGTCCGTCGATGTCTATCTGTCTGACTGTCCGTCGGTGTCTGTTTGTCTGGCTGTCTGTCCGTGTCTGCCTGTCCATCGTTGCCTGTCTGTCCGTCGGTGTCTGTTTGTCTGTCTGTCCGTCGGTGCCTGTTTGTCTGTCTGTCCGTCGGTGTCTGTCTGTCTGTCAGTGTCTGTCTGTCTGCCTGACCGTCGGAGGCTGTGTGTCTTGCTTTTCGTCTGTGTCTGCCTGTGCATCGTTGCCTGTCTGTCAGTCGATGTTTGTTTGTCTGTCTCTCCGTCGGTGTCTGTCTGTCTGTCTGTTCGTGGGTGTCTTTCTCTCTGTCTGTCTGTCCGTCGGTGTGGGTCTGTCTGCCTGTCCAACGGTGTCTGTCTGTCCGTCGCTGTCTGTCTGTCTGGCTGTCCGTCGGTGTGTGTATTTCCGTCGGTGTCTATCCGTCTGCCTGACCGTCGGAGCCTGTCTGTCTGACTGTCGGTGTCTGTCTGTGTGTATGTTCGTCGGTGTCAGTCTGTATGCCTGTCCGTCGTTGCCTGTCTGTCCGTCGGTGTCTGTTTGTTTGTCTGTCCGTCGGTGTCTGTCTGTCTGTCAGTGTCTGTCTGTCTGCCTGACCGTCGGAGTCTGTGTGTCTTGCTGTCCGTCTGTCTGCCTGACCGTCGGAGTCTGTGTGTCTTGTCCGTCTGTGTCTGCCTGTCCGTCGTTGCCTGTCTGTCAGTCGGTGTCTGTTTGTCTGTCTGTCCGTCGGTGTCTGTCTGTCTGCCTGTCCGTCGGTGTCTGTCTGTCCGTCGGTGTCTATCTGTCTGCCTGTCCGTCGGTGTCTGTTTGTATGGCTGTCTGTCCGTGTCTGCCTGTCCGTCGTTGCCTTTCTGTCCGTCGGTGTCTGTTTGTCTGTCTGTCCATCGGTGTCTGTCTGTCTGTCAGTGTCTGTCTGTCTGCCTGTCCGTCGGTGTCGGTTTGTCTTTATGTCTGTCTGTGTCTGCCTGTCCGTCGTTGTCTGTCTGTTCGTCGGAGTCTGTCTGTCCGTCTGTATCTGTCTGTCCGTCGGTGACTATCTGTCCGTCTGTCTGTCCGTCGGTGTCTGTCTGTCTGTCTGCCTCTTCATCGGTGTCTGTCTGTCTGCATGTCCAATGGTGTCTGTCTGTCCGTCCGTGTTTATCTGTCTGCCTGACCGTCGGCGTCTGTCTGTCTGTTCGTCGGTGTCTGTCTGTCCGCCGGTGTCTGTCTGTCTGCCTGTCCGTCGGCATCTGTATGTCTGCCTGTCCGTCGGTGTCTGTCTGTCCGTCGGTGTCTGTCAGTCTGTCTATTCGTCGGTGTCTGTTTGTCCAACGGTGTCTGTCTATCTGTTTGTCCGTCGGGTTCTGTCTGTCTGCCTGTCCGTCGGTGCCTGTCTGTCCGTCGGTGTCTGTTTGTCTGTCTGTCCGTCGGTGTCTGTCTGTCTGTCTGTTCGACGGTGTCTGTCTGTCTGCCTAACCGCCGGCGTCTGGCTGTCTGTCTGTCGGTGTCTGTCTGTGTGTCTGTTAGTCGGTGTCTGTCTGTTTGCCTGTCCGTCGGTGTCTGTCTGTCTAACCTGTCCATCGGTGTCTGTCTGTCCGTCGGTGTCTGTTTGTCTGATTCTCCGTCGTTGTCTGTATGTCTGCCTGTCAGTCGGGGACTGTCTGTATGCCTGTCCGTCGGTGCCTGTCTGTCCGTCGGTGTCTGTTTGTCTGCCTCTCCGTCGGTGTCTGTCTGTCTGTCTGTTCATCGGTGTCTGTCTGCCTGTCCGTCGGTGTCTGTCTGTCCTTGGTGTCAGTCTGTCAGTCGGTGTCTGACTGCCCGTCGGAGTCTGTCTGTACGTCGGTGTCTATCTGTTCATCTGTCTGTCCGTTGGTGTCTGTCTGTCTGTCTGCCTGTCCGTCGGTGTCGGTATCTGCCTGTCTGTCGGTCGGTGTCTGCCTGTCCATCGGTGTCTGTCTCTCCGTCGGTGTCTATCTGTCTGCCTGACCGTCGGCGTCTGTCTGTCTGTTCGTCGGTGTCTGTCTGTCCGTCGGTGTCTGTCTGAGTGCCTGTCAGTCGGGGACTGTCTGCCTGCCTGTCCGTCGGTGCCTGTCTGTCCGTCGGTGTCTGTTTGTCTGTCTGTCCGTCGGTGTCTGTCTGTCTGTCTGTTCGACGGTATCTGTCTGTCTGCCTGTCCGTCGGTGACTGTCTGTCCGTCGGTGTCTATCTGTCAGGCTGCCAGTCGGTGTCTGTTTCTCTGTCTGTCCGTCGGTGTCTGTCTGTCTATCTGTCCGTCGGTGTCAGTCTGTCTGCCTGTCCATCGGTGTTTGTCTGTCCGTCGGTGTCTGTCAGTCTGTTCGTCGGTGTCTGTCTGTCCGTCGGTGTCAGGCTGTCCGTCGGTGACTATCTGTCCGTCGGTGTCTGTCTGTCCGTCGGTGTCTGTCAGTCCGTCCGTCGGTGACTATCTGTCCGTCGGTGTCTGTCTGTCCGTCGGTGTCTGTCTCTCAGTCGGTGACTGACTGCCCGTCGGTGTCTGTCTGTCTGTCCGTCGGTGTCTGTCTGTCCGTCTGTCTGTCCGTCGGTGCCTGTTTGTCTGTCTGTCCGTCGGTGTCTGTCTGTCTGTCAGTGTCTGTCTGTCTGCCTGACCGTCGGAGGCTGTGTGTCTTGCTGTCCGTCTGTGTCTGCCTGTGCATCGTTGCCTGTCTGTCAGTCGATGTTTGTTTGTCTGTCTCTCCGTCGGTGTCTGTCTGTCTGTCTGTTCGTGGGTGTCTTTCTCTCTGTCTGTCTGTCCGTCGGTGTGGGTCTGTCTGCCTGTCCAACGGTGTCTGTCTGTCCGTCGCTGTCTGTCTGTCTGGCTGTCCGTCGGTGTGTGTATTTCCGTCGGTGTCTATCCGTCTGCCTGACCGTCGGAGCCTGTCTGTCTGACTGTCGGTGTCTGTCTGTGTGTATGTTCTTCGGTGTCAGTCTGTATGCCTGTCCGTCGTTGCCTGTCTGTCCGTCGGTGTCTGTTTGTTTGTCTGTCCGTCGGTGTCTGTCTGTCTGTCAGTGTCTGTCTGTCTGCCTGACCGTCGGAGTCTGTGTGTCTTGCTGTCCGTCTGTCTGCCTGACCGTCGGAGTCTGTGTGTCTAGCTGTCCGTCTGTGTCTGCCTGTCCGTCGTTGCCTGTCTGTCAGTCGGTGTCTGTTTGTCTGTCTGTCCGTCGGTGTCTGTCTGTCTGCCTGTCCGTCGGTGTCTGTCTGTCCGTCGGTGTCTATCTGTCTGCCTGTCCGTCGGTGTCTGTTTGTCTGGCTGTCTGTCCGTGTCTGCCTGTCCGTCATTGCCTGTCTGTCCGTCGGTGTCTGTCTGTCTGCCTGTCCGTCGGTGTCAGTCTGTCTGTCTGTTCGTCGGTGTCTGTCTATCCGCCGGTGTCTGTCTGTCTGCCTGTCCGTCGGCATCTGTATGTCTGCCTGTCCGTCGGTGTCTGTCTGTCCGTCGGTGTCTGTCAGTCTGTCTATTCGTCGGTGTCTGTTTGTCCAACGGTGTCTGTCTATCTGTTTGTCCGTCGGGTTCTGTCTGTCTGCCTGTCCGTCGGTGCCTGTCTGTCCGTCGGTGTCTGTTTGTCTGTCTGTCCGTCGGTGTCTGTCTGTCTGTCTGTTCGACGGTGTCTGTCTGTCTGCCTAACCGCCGGCGTCTGGCTGTCTGTCTGTCGGTGTCTGTCTGTGTGTCTGTTAGTCGGTGTCTGTCTGTTTGCCTGTCCGTCGGTGTCTGTCTGTCTAACCTGTCCATCGGTGTCTGTCTGTCCGTCGGTGTCTGTTTGTCTGATTCTCCGTCGTTGTCTGTATGTCTGCCTGTCAGTCGGGGACTGTCTGTATGCCTGTCCGTCGGTGCCTGTCTGTCCGTCGGTGTCTGTTTGTCTGCCTCTCCGTCGGTGTCTGTCTGTCTGTCTGTTCATCGGTGTCTGTCTGCCTGTCCGTCGGTGTCTGTCCGTCAGCCTGTCCGTCGGTGTCTGTCTGTCTGCCTGTCCAACGGAATCTTTCTGTCTGTCTGTCCGTCGGTGTCTGTCTGTCTGCCTGTCCAACGGTGTCTATCTGTCTGGCTGGCCGTCGGCGTCTGTCTGTCTGTCTGTCGGTGTCAGTCTGTGTGTCTGTTCGTCGGTGTCTGTCTGTCTGCCTGTCCGTCGGTGTCTGTCTGTCTGCCCGTCCGTCGGTGTCGGTGTGTCTGGCTGTCCGTCGGTGTCTGTTTGTCTGTATGTCTGTCCGTGTCTGCCTATCCGGTGTTGCCTGTCTGTCCGTCGGTGTCTGTTTGTCTGTCTGTCCGTCGGTGTCTGTCTGTCTGTCTGTTCGTCGGTGTCTGTCTGCCTGTCCGTCGGTGTCTGTCTGTCTGCCTGTCCAACGGTGTCTGCCTGTCCGTCGGTGCCTGTCTGTCCGTCGGTGTCTGTTTGTCTGTCTCTCCGTAGGTGTCTGTCTGTCTGTCTGTTCGTCGGTGTCTGTCTGCCTGTCCGTCGGTGTCTGTCTGTCCGTCGGTGTCTGTTTGTATGTCTCTCCGTCGGTGTCTGTCTGTTTGTCTGTTCGTCGTTGTCGGTCTGTCTGTCTGTCCGTTGGTGTCTGTCTGTCTGTCTGCCTGTCCGTCGGTGTCGGTATATGCCTGTCTGTCGGTCGGTGTCTCCCTGTCCATCGGTGTCTGTCTGTCCGTCGGTGTCTATCTGTCTGCCTGACCGTCGGCGTCTGTCTGCCTGTCCGTCGGTGACTGTCTGTATGCCTGTCCAACGGTGTCTGTCTGTCCGTCGGTGTCTATCTGTCAGGCTGTCATACGGTGTCTGTCTGTCCGGCTGTCTGTCCGGGTCCGCCTGTCCGTCGTTGCCTGTCTGTCCGTCGGTGTCTGTCAGTCTGTCTATTCGTCGGTGTATGTCTGTCGTGTCGTCTGTGTGTCTTCCTGTCCGTGGGGGCTGTCTGTCTGCCTGTCCGTCGGTGCCTGTCTGTCCGTCGGTGTCTGTTTGTATGTCTCTCCGTCGGTGTCTGTCTGTTTGTCTGTTCGTCGGTGTCTGTCTTTCTGTCGGTGTCTGTCTGTCTGACTGTCCGTCGGCGTCTGCCTGTCTGCCTGTCCAACGGTGTCTGTCTGTCCGTCGGTGTCAGTCTGTCTGGCTGTCCGTCGGTGTCTGTTTGTCTGACTGTCTGTCCGTCGGTGTGTGTTTGTCTGTCTGTCCGTCGGTGTCTGTCTGTCTGCCTCTCCGTCGGTGTCTGTCTGTCTGCCTATCCCACGGTGTCTTTCTGTCTGTCTGTCCGTCGGTGACTGTCTGTCTGCCTGTCCAACGGTGTCTGTCTGTCCGTCGGTGTCTATCTGTCAGGCTGTCATACGGTGTCTGTCTGTCTGGCTGTCTGTCCGGGTCTGCCTGTCCGTCGTTGCCTGTCTATCTGTCGGTGTCTGTCAGTCTGTGTATTCGTCGGTGTATGTCTGTCCGCTGGTGTCTGTATGTCTGCCTGTCCGTCGGTGTCTGTCTGTCTACCTGTCCGTCGGTGCCTGTCTGTCCGTCGGTGTCTGTTTGTATGTCTCTCCGTCCGTGTCTGTCTGTCTGTCTGTTCGTCGGTGTCTGTCTTTCTGTCGGTGTCTGTCTGTTTGACTGTCCGTCGGCGTCTGTCTGACTGCCTGTCCAACGGTGTCTGTCTGTACGTCGGTGTCAGTCTGTCTGTCTGTCCGTCGGCGTGTGTTTGTCTGTCTGTCCGTCGGTGTCTGTCTGTCTGCCTGTACGTCGTGGCTGTCTCTCTGTCTGTCTGTCCATCGGTCTATGTCTGTCTGCCTGTCCAACGGTGTCTGTCTGTCCGGCGCTGTCTGTCTGTCTGGCTGTCCGTCGGTGTATGTATTTCCGTCGGTGTCTATCTGTCTGCCTGACCGCCGGCGTCTGTCTGTCTGTCTGTCGGTGTCTGTCTGTGTGTCTGTGAGTCGGGGACTGTCTGTCTGCCTGTCCGTCGGTGCCTGTCTGTCCGTCGGTGTCTATCTGTCTGGCTGACGGTCGGCGTCCGTCTGTTTGTCTGTCGGTGTCTCTCTGTGTGTGTGTTTGTCGGCGTCTGTCTGTCTGCCTGTCCGTCGGTGTCTGTCTGTCAGCCTGACAGTCGGGGACTGTCGGTCTGCCTGTCCGTCGGGGTCTGTCTGACTGCCTGTCCAACGGTGTCTGTCTGTCTGCCTGACCGTCGGTGTCTGTCTCTCTGTCTGTCTGTCCGTCGGCGTATGTCTGTCTGCCTGTCCAAAGGTGTCTGTCTGTCTGCCTGTCCAAAGGTGTCTGTCTGTCCGGCTGTCCGTCGGTGTATGTATTTCCGTCGGTGTCTGTTTGTCTGTCTCTCCGTCGGTGTATCTCTGTCTGTCTGTTCGTCGGTGTCTGTCTGCCTGTCCGTCGGGGTCTGTCTGTCTGCCTGTCCGTCGGTGCCTGTCTGTCCGTCGGTGTCTGTTTGTCTGTCTGTCCGTCGGTGTCTGTCTGTCTGTCTGTTCGACGATGTCTGACTGTCTGGCTGTCCGTCGGTGACTGTCTGTCCGTCGGTGTCTGTCTATCAGTCGGTGTCTGACTGCCCGTCGGTGTCTGTCTGCCCGTCGGTGTCTGTCTGTCTGTCTGCCTGTCCGTCGGTGTCGGTATCTGCCTGTCTGCCTGTCAGTCGGTGTCTGTCTGTCCGTCGGGGTCTGTCTGTCTGCCTGTCCGTCGATGCCTGTCTGACCGTCGGCGTCTGTTTGTCTGTCTCTCCCACGGTGTCTGTCTGTCTGTCTGTTCGTCGGTGTCTGTCTGCCCGTCGGTGGCTGTCTGTCAGGCTGTCAGTCGGGGTCTGTTTGTCTGGCTGTCTGCCCGGGTCTGCCTGTCTGTCGTTGCCTGTCTGTCCGTCGGTGTCTGTCAGTCTGTCTATTCGTCGGTGTCTGTCTGTCCGCCGGTGTCTGTCTGTCTGCCTTTCCGGCGGGGTCTGTCTGTCCTCCGGTGTCTGTATGTCTGCCTGTCCGTCGGGGTCTGTCTGTCTGCCTGTCCGTCGATGTCCGTCTGTCTGCCTGTCCGTCGGTGTCTGTCTGTCTGCCGGTCCATCGGTGTCTGTCTGCCAGTCCATCGGTGTCTGTCTGTCTGCCAGTCCGTCGGTGTCAGTCTGTCTGCCTGTCCATCGGTGTCTGTCTGTCCGTCGGTGTCTGTTTGTCTGTCAAACCGTCGGTGTCTGTCTGTCTGTTCGTCGGTGTCTGTCTGTCCGTCGGTGTCTGTCTGTCCGTCGGTGACTATCTGTCCGTCTGTCCGTCGGGGTCTGTATGTCTGCCTGTCCGTCAGTGCCTGTATGTCTGTCAGTGTCTGTCTGTCTGCCTGTCCGTCGGTGTCTGTCTGTCCGTCGGTGTCTGTCAGTCTGTCTGTTCTTCGGTGTCTGTCTGTCCGTCTGTGTCAGTCTGTCTGCCTGTCCGTCGGTGTCTGTCTGTCTGCCTGCCCAACGGTGTCTGTCTGTCCGTCGGTGTCTATCTGTCTGACTGCCGTCGGTGTCTTTTTGTCTGGCTGTCCGTCTGTGTCTGCCTGTCCGTCGTTGCCTGTCTGTCAGTCGGTATCTGTTTGTCTGTCTGTCCGTCGGTGTCTGTCTGTCTGCCTGTCCAACGGTGTCAGTCTGTCCTTCGGTGTCTGTCTGTCTCGCTGTCCGTCGGTGTCTGTCTGTCTGCCTGTCCGTCGGTGTCCGTCTGTCTGCCTGTCCAACGGTGTCTGTCTGTCTGCCTGTCCGTCGATGTCTGTCTGTCCGTCGGTGTCTATCTGTCTGCCTGTCCGTCGGTGTCTGTTTGTCTGGCTGTCTGTCCGTGTCTGCCTGTCCGTCGTTGCCTGTCTGTCAGTCGGTGTCTGTTTGTCTGTCTGTCCATCGGTGTCTGTCGGTCCTGTCCGTCGGTGTCTATCTGTCAGGCTGTTCGTCGGTGTCTGTTTGTCTGGCTGTCTGTATGTCTGCCGGTCCAACGGTGTCTGTCTGTCCGTCGGTGTCTGTCTGTCTGTCTGCCTGGCCGTCGGTGTCGGTATCTGCCAGTCTGTCTGTCGGTGTCTGCCTGTCCATTGGTGTCTGTCTGTCTGCCTGAATGTCGGCGTCTGTCTGTCATTCCGTCGGTGTCTGTCTGTCTGCCTGTCCAACGGTGAATTTCTGTCTGCCTGACCGTCGGCGTCTGTCTGCCTGTCCGTCGGTGTCTGTCGTTGTCTGTCTGTCTGCCTGTCCGCCGCTGTCTAACTGTCTGCCTGACCGTCGGCGTCTGTCTGCCTGTCCGTCGGTGTCTGTCTGTCTGTCTGTCTGTCCGTCGTTGTCTGTCTGTCCGTCGGTGTCTGTCTGTTTATCTGTCCTTCGGGATCTGTCTGTCTGCCTGTCCGTCGGTGCCTGTCTGCCCGTCGTGTGTCCGTTTGTCTGTCTGTCCGTCGGTGTATGTCTGTCTGTCAGTGTCTGTCTGTCTGCCTGTCCGTCGGTATCTGTCTGTCTGTCCGTCGGTGCCTGTGTGTCCGTCGGTGTCTAACTGTCTGCCTGACCGTCGGCGTGTGTCTGCCTGTCCGTCGGTGTCTCTCTGTCTGCCTGTGCAACGGTGTCTGTCTTTCCGCCGGTGTCTATCTGTCTGGCTGACCGTCGGCGTCTGTCTGTCTGTCCGGCGGTGTCTGTCTGTCTGCCTGTCCGTCGGTGTCTGTCTGTCTAGCTGTCTGTCCGGGTCTGCCTGTCCGTCGTTGCCTGTCTGTCCTCCGTTGTCTAACTGTCTGCCTGACCGTCGGCGTCTGTCTGCCTGTCCGTCGGTGTCTGTCTGTCTGCCTGTCCGACGGTGTCGGTATCTGACTGTCTGTCTGTCGGTGACTGCCTGTCCATCGGTGTCTGTCTGTCTGCCAGTCCGTCGGTTTCAGTCTGACTGCCTGTCCATCGGTGTCTGTCTGTCCGTCGGTGTCTGTTTGTCTGTCTCTCCGTCGGTGTCTGTCTGTCTGTTCGTCGGTGTCTGTCTGTCCGTCGGTGTCTGTCTGTCCGTCGGTGTCTATCTGTCCTTCTGTCGGTCCGTCGGTGTCAGTATCTGTCTGTCTGTCTATCTGTTCGTCGTCGTCTGTCTGCCTGTCAGTCGGTGTAGGTCTGCCTCTCTATCGGTGTCTGTCTGTCTGCCTGTCCGTCGGTGTCCGTCTGTCTGCCTGTCCAACGGTGTCTGTCTGTCTGTCTGTCCGTCATTGTCTGTCTGTCCGTCGGTGTCTATCTGTCTGCCTGTCCGTCGGTGTCTGTTTGTCTGGCTGTCTGTCCGTGTCTGCCTGTCCGTCGTTGCCTGTCTGTCAGTCGGTGTCTGTTTGTCTGTCTGTCCATCGGTGTCTGTCGGTCCTGTCCGTCGGTGTCTATCTGTCAGGCTGTTCGTCGGTGTCTGTTTGTCTGGCTGTCTGTATATCTGCCTGTCCAACGGTGACTTTCTGTCTGCCTGACCGTCGGCGTCTGTCTGCCTGTCCGTCGGTGTCTGTCGGTGTCTGTCTGTCTGCCTGTCCGTCAGGGTGTCTGTCTGTCTAGCTGTCTGTCCGGGTCTGCCTGCCCGTTGTTGCCTGTCTGTCCGCCGCTGTCTAACTGTCTGCCTGACCGTCGGCGTCTGTCTGCCTGTCCGTCGGTGTCTGTCTGTCTGTCTGTCCGTCGTCGTCTGTCTGTCCGTCGTCGTCTGTCTGTCCGTCGGTGTCTGTCTGTTTATCTGTCCTTCGGTGTCTGTCTGTCTGCCTGTCAGTCGGGGACTGTCTGTCTGCCTGTCCGTCGGTGTCTGTCTATCAGTCGGTGTCTGACTGCCCGTCGGTGTCTGTCTGTCCGTCGGTGTCTGTCTGTCTGTCTGCCTGTCCGTCGGTGTCGGTATCTGCCTGTCTGCCTGTCAGTCGGTGTCGGTACTGTCTGTCTGTCTGTCGGTGTCTGTCTGTCCGTCGGGGTCTGTCTGTCTGCCTGTCCGTCGATGCCTGTCTGACCGTCGGCGTCTGTTTGTCTGTCTCTCCCACGGTGTCTGTCTGTCTGTCTGTTCGTCGGTGTCTGTCTGCCCGTCGGTGGCTGTCTGTCAGGCTGTCAATCGGGTCTATTTGTCTGGCTGTCTGCCCGGGCCTGCCTGTCTGTCCGTCGGTGTCTGTCTGTCTGCCTTTCCGGCGGGGTCTGTCTGTCCTCCGGTGTCTGTATGTCTGCCTGTCCGTCGGGGTCTGTCTGTCTGCCTGTCCGTCGATGTCCGTCTGTCTGCCTGTCCGTCGGTGTCTGTCTGTCTGCCGGTCCATCGGTGTCTGTCTGCCAGTCCATCGGTGTCTGTCTGTCTGCCAGTCCGTCGGTGTCAGTCTGTCTGCCTGTCCATCGGTGTCTGTCTGTCCGTCGGTGTCTGTTTGTCTGTCAAACCGTCGGTGTCTGTCTGTCTGTTCGTCGGTGTCTGTCTGTCCGTCGGTGTCTGTCTGTCCGTCGGTGACTATCTGTCCGTCTGTCCGTCGGGGTCTGTATGTCTGCCTGTCCGTCAGTGCCTGTATGTCTGTCAGTGTCTGTCTGTCTGCCTGTCCGTCGGTGTCTGTCTGTCCGTCGGTATCTGTCAGTCTGTCTGTTCTTCGGTGTCTGTCTGTCCGTCTGTGTCAGTCTGTCTGCCTGTCCGTCGGTGTCTGTCTGTCTGCCTGTCCAACGGTGTCTGTCTGTCCGTCGGTGTCTATCTGTCTGACTGCCGTCGGTGTCTGTTTGTCTGGCTGTCCGTCTGTGTCTGCCTGTCCGTCGTTGCCTGTCTGTCAGTCGGTATCTGTTTGTCTGTCTGTCCGTCGGTGTCTGTCTGTCTGCCTGTCCAACGGTGTCTGTCTGTCCGTCGGTGTCTATCTGTCTGACTGCCGTCGGTGTCTGTTTGTCTGGCTGTCCGTCTGTGTCTGCCTGTCCGTCGTTGCCTGTCTGTCAGTCGGTATCTGTTTGTCTGTCTGTCCTTCGGGATCTGTCTGTCTGCCTGTCAGTCGGTGCCTGTCTGTCCGTCGTGTGTCCGTTTGTCTGTCTGTCCGTCGGTGTATGTCTGTCCGTCGGTGTCTATCTGTCAGGCTGTCATACGGTGTCTGTCTGTCCGGCTGTCTGTCCGGGTCTGCCTGTCCGTCGTTGCCTGTCTGTCCAACGGTGTCTGTCAGTCTGTCTATTCGTCGGTGTATGTCTGTCGTGTCGTCTGTGTGTCTTCCTGTCCGTGGGGGCTGTCTGTCTGCCTGTCCGTCGGTGCCTGTCTGTCCGTCGGTGTCTGTTTGTATGTCTCTCCGTCGGTGTCTGTCTGTTTGTCTGTTCGTCGGTGTCTGTCTTTCTGTCGGTGTCTGTCTGTCTGACTGTCCGTCGGCGTCTGCCTGTCTGCCTGTCCAAGGGTGTCTGTCTGTCCGTCCGTGTCAGTCTGTCTGGCTGTCCGTCGGTGTCTGTTTGACTGACTGTCTGTCCGTCGGTGTGTGTTTGTCTGTCTGTCCGTCGGTGTCTGTCTGTCTGCCTCTCCGTCGGTGTCTGTCTGTCTGCCTGTCCCACGGTGTCTTTCTGTCTGTCTGTCCGTCGGTGACTGTCTGTCTGCCTGTCCAACGGTGTCTGTCTGTCCGTCGGTGTCTATCTGTCAGGCTGTCATACGGTGTCTGTCTGTCTGGCTGTCTGTCCGGGTCTGCCTGTCCGTCGTTGCCTGTCTATCTGTCGGTGTCTGTCAGTCTGTGTATTCGTCGGTGTATGTCTGTCCGCTGGTGTCTGTATGTCTGCCTGTCCGTCGGTGTCTGTCTGTCTACCTGTCCGTCGGTGCCTGTCTGTCCGTCGGTGTCTGTTTGTATGTCTCTCCGTCTGTGTCTGTCTGTCTGTCTGTCCGTAGGTGTATGTATTTCCGTCGGTGTCTATCTGTCAGCCTGACCATCGGCGTCTGTCTGTCTGTCGGTGTCTGTCTGTGTGTCTGTTCGTCCGTGTCTGTCTGTCTGCCTGTCCGCCGGTGTCTGTCTATCTGCCTGTCCGTCGGGGTCTGTCTGTCTGTCTGCCCGTCCGTCGGTGCCTGCCTGTCCGTCGGGTTCTGTCTGTCTGCCTGTCCGTCGATGCCTGTCTGTCCGTCGGTGTCTGTTTGTCTGTCTCTCCGTCGGTGTCTGTCTGTCTGTCTGTTCGTCGGTGTCTGTCTGTCTGTCGGTGTCTGTCTGTCTGCCTGTCCAACGGTGTCTGTCTGTCCGTCGGCGTCTGTCTGTATGGCTGTCCGTCTGTGTCTTTCTGTCTGCCTGTCCGTCGTTGCCTGTCTGTCCAACGGTGTCTGTCAGTCTGTCTATTCGTCGGTGTATGTCTGTCGTGTCGTCTGTGTGTCTTCCTGTCCGTGGGGGCTGTCTGTCTGCCTGTCCGTCGGTGCCTGTCTGTCCGTCGGTGTCTGTTTGTATGTCTCTCCGTCGGTGTCTGTCTGTTTGTCTGTTCGTCGGTGTCTGTCTTTCTGTCGGTGTCTGTCTGTCTGACTGTCCGTCGGCGTCTGCCTGTCTGCCTGTCCAAGGGTGTCTGTCTGTCCGTCCGTGTCAGTCTGTCTGGCTGTCCGTCGGTGTCTGTTTGACTGACTGTCTGTCCGTCGGTGTGTGTTTGTCTGTCTGTCCGTCGGTGTCTGTCTGTCTGCCTCTCCGTCGGTGTCTGTCTGTCTGCCTGTCCCACGGTGTCTTTCTGTCTGTCTGTCCGTCGGTGACTGTCTGTCTGCCTGTCCAACGGTGTCTGTCTGTCCGTCGGTGTCTATCTGTCAGGCTGTCATACGGTGTCTGTCTGTCTGGCTGTCTGTCCGGGTCTGCCTGTCCGTCGTTGCCTGTCTATCTGTCGGTGTCTGTCAGTCTGTGTATTCGTCGGTGTATGTCTGTCCGCTGGTGTCTGTATGTCTGCCTGTCCGTCGGTGTCTGTCTGTCTACCTGTCCGTCGGTGCCTGTCTGTCCGTCGGTGTCTGTTTGTATGTCTCTCCGTCTGTGTCTGTCTGTCTGTCTGTCCGTAGGTGTATGTATTTCCGTCGGTGTCTATCTGTCAGCCTGACCATCGGCGTCTGTCTGTCTGTCGGTGTCTGTCTGTGTGTCTGTTCGTCCGTGTCTGTCTGTCTGCCTGTCCGCCGGTGTCTGTCTATCTGCCTGTCCGTCGGGGTCTGTCTGTCTGTCTGCCCGTCCGTCGGTGCCTGCCTGTCCGTCGGGTTCTGTCTGTCTGCCTGTCCGTCGATGCCTGTCTGTCCGTCGGTGTCTGTTTGTCTGTCTCTCCGTCGGTGTCTGTCTGTCTGTCTGTTCGTCGGTGTCTGTCTGTCTGTCGGTGTCTGTCTGTCTGCCTGTCCAACGGTGTCTGTCTGTCCGTCGGCGTCTGTCTGTATGGCTGTCCGTCTGTGTCTTTCTGTCTGCCTGACCGTCGGCGTCTGTCTGTCTGTCAGTCGGGGACAGTCTGCCAGTCAGTCGGGGACTGTCTGCCTGCCTGTCCGTCGGTGCCTGTCTGTCCGTCGGTGTCTGTCTGCCTGTCTGTTTGTCTGTCCGTCGGTGTCTGTCTGTCTGCCTGGCCGTCGGTGTCTGTCTGTCCGTCGGTGTCTGTTTGTCTGTCACTCCGTCGGTGTCTGTCTGTCTGTCAGTGTCTGTCTGTCTGCCTGTCCGTCGGTGTCTGTTTGTCTTGCTGTCTGTCTGTGTCTGCCTGTCCGTCGTTGCCTGTTTGTTCGTCGGTAGCTGTTTGTCTGTCTGTCCGTCGGTGTCTGTCCGTCGGTGTCTGTTTGTCTGTCCCTCGGTGTCTGTTTGTCTGTACGTCGGTGTCTGTCTGTCTGCCTGGCCGTCGGTGTCTCTCTGTCTACCTGTCCGTCGGTGTCTGTCTGTCTGCCAGTCCGACGGTGTCAGTCTGTCTGCCTGTCCATCGGTGTCTGTCTGTCCTTCGGTATCTATCTGTCTGCCTGACCGTCGGCCTCTGTCTGTCTGTTCGTCGGTGTCTGTCTGTCCGCCGGTGTCTATCTGTCTGCCTGTCCGTCGGGGTCTGTCTGTCTGCCTGTCCGTCGGTGCCTGTCTGTCCGTCGGTGTCTGTTTGTCTGTCTCTCCGTCGGTGTCTGTCTGTCCGCCGGTGTCTGTTTGTCTGTCTCTCCGTCGGTGTCTGTCGGTCTGTTCGTCGGTGTCTGTATGTCCGTCTGTGTCTGTCTGTCCGTCGGTGTCTGTCTGTCTGTCTGCCTGTCCGTCGGTGTCTGTCTGTCTGTCTGCCTGTCCGTCGATGTCAGTCTGTCTGCCTGTCCATCGGTGTTTGTCTGTCCGTCGGTGTCTGTCAGTCTGTTCGTCGGTGTCTGTCTGTCCGTCGGTGTCAGGCTGCCCGTCGGTGACTATCTGTCCGTCGGTGTCTGTCTGTCCGTCGGTGTCTGTCAGTCCGTCCGTCGGTGACTATCTGTCCGTCGGTGTCTGTCTGTCCGTCGGTGTCTGTCTCTCAGTCGATGACTGACTGCCCGTCGGTGTCTGTCTGTCTGTCCGTCGGTGTCTGTCTGTCTGTCTGCCTGTCCGTCGGTGTCAGTCTGTCTGCCTGTCCATCGGTGTTTGTCTGTCCGTCGGTGTCTGTCAGTCTGTTCGTCGGTGTCTGTCTGTCCGTCGGTGTCAGGCTGTCCGTCGGTAACTATCTGTCCGTCGGTGTCTGTCTGTCCGTCGGTGTCTGTCAGTCCGTCCGTCGGTGACTATCTGTCCGTCGGTGTCTGCCTGTCCATCGGTGTCTGTCTGTCTGCCAGTCCGACGGTGTCAGTCTGTCTGTCTGTCCGTCGGTGTCTGTCTGTCCTTCGGTGTCTATCTGTCTGCTTGACCGTCGGCCTCTGTCTGCCTGTCCGTCGGTGTCTGTCTGTCTGCCTGCCTGTCCGTCGGTGTCGGTATCTGCCTGTCTGTCTGTCGGTGTCTGCCTGTCCATCGGTGTCTGTCTGTCTGCCTGACCAACGGTGTCTTTCTGCCTGCCTGTCCGTCGGTGTCTGTCTGTCTGCCTGTCCAACGGTGTCTGTCTGTCCGCCGGTGTCTGTTTGTCTGTCTCTCCGTCGGTGTCTGTCCGTCTGTACGTCGGTGTCTGTATGTTCGTCGGTGTCTGTATGTCCGTCGGTGTCTGTCTGTCCGTCGGTGTCTGTCTGTCTGTCTGCCTGTCCGTCGGTGTCTGTCTGTCTGTCTGCCTGTCCGTCAATGTCGGTATCTGTCTGTCTGTCTGTCGGTGTCTGCCTGTCCAACAGTGTCTGTCTGTCCGTCGGTGTCTATCTGTAAGGCTGTCAGTCGGTGTCTGTTTGTCTGGCTGTCTGTCCGGGTCTGCCTGTCCGTCGTTGCCTGTCTGTCCGTCGGTGTCTGTCAGTCTGTCTGTTCGTCGGTGTCTGTCTGTCCGTCGGTGTCTGTCTGTTTATCTGTCGTTCGTGGTCTGTCTGTCTGCCTGTACGACGGTGTCTTTCTGTCTGCCTGTCCGTCGGTGACTGTCTGTATGCCTGTCCAACGGTGTCTGTCTGTCCGTCGGTGTCTATCTGTCAGGCTGTCATACGGTGTCTGTCTGTCTGGCTGTCTGTCCGGGTCTGCCTGTCCGTCGTTGCCTGTCTGTCCGTCGGTGTCTGTCAGTCTGTCTATTCGTCGGTGTATGTCTGTCGGCTGGTGTCTGTGTGTCTTCCTGTCCGTCGGGGTCTGTCTGTCTGCCTGTCCGTCGGTGCCTGTCTGTCCGTCGGCGTCTGCCTGTCTGCCTTTCCAACGGTGTCTGTCTGTCCGTCGGTGTCAGTCTGTCTGGCTGTCCGTCGGTGTCTCTTTGTCTGTCTGTCTGTCCGTCGGTGTGTGTTTGTCTGTCTGTCCGTCGGTGTCTGTCTGTCTGCCTGTACGTCGGTGTCTGTCTGTCTGCCTGTACGTCGGTGTCTGTCTGTCTGACTGTCCGTCGGCGTCTGCCTGTCTGCCTGTCCAACGGTGTCTGTCTGTCCGTCGGTGTCAGTCTGTCTGGCTGCCCGTCCGTGTCTGTTTGTCTGTCTGTCTGTCCGTCGCTGTGTGTTTGTCTGTCTGTCCGTCGGTGTCTGTTTGTCTGTCTCTCCGTCGGTGTCTGTCTGTCTGTCTGTCAGTCGGGGACTGTCTGTCTGCCTGTCCGTCGGTGCCTGTCTGTCCGTCGGTGTCTGTTTGTCTGTCTGCCCGTCGGTGTCTGTCTGTCTGCCTGTCCGTCGGTGTCTGTCTGTCCGTCGGTGTCTGTTTCTGGGTCTCTCTGTCGGTGTCTGTCTGTCTGTCTATTCGTCGGTGTCTGTCTGTCCACCGGTGTCTGTCTATCTGTCTGTCCGTCGGGGTCTGCGCGTCTGCCTGTCCGTCGGTGCCTGTCTGTCCGTCGGTGTCTGTTTGTCTGTCTCTCCGTAGGGGTCTGTCTGTCTGTCTGTTCGTCGATGTCTGTCTGCCTGTCCGTCGGTGTCTGTCTGTCTGCCTGTACGACGGTGTTTTTCTGTCTGCCTGTCCGTCGGTGACTGTCTGTATGCCTGTCCAACGGTGTCTGTCTGTCCGTCGGTGTCTATCTGTCAGGCTGTCATACGGTGTCTGTCTGTCTGGCTGTCTGTCCGGGTCTGCCTGTCCGTCGTTGCCTGTCTGTCCGTCGGTGTCTGTCAGTCTGTCTATTCGTCGGTGTATGTCTGTCGGCTGGTGTCTGTGTGTCTTCCTGTCCGTCGGGGTCTGTCTGTCTGCCTGTCCGTCGGTGCCTGTCTGTCCGTCGGCGTCTGCCTGTCTGCCTCTCCAACGGTGTCTGTCTGTCCGTCGGTGTCAGTCTGTCTGGCTGTCCGTCGGTGTCTGTTTGTCTGTCTGTCTGTCCGTCGGTGTGTGTTTGTCTGTCTGTCCGTCGGTGTCTCTCTGTCTGCCTGTACGTCGGTGTCTGTCTGTCTGCCTGTACGTCGGTGTCTGTCTGTCTGACTGTCCGTCGGCGTCTGCCTGTCTGCCGGTCCAACGGTGTCTGTCTGTCCGTCGGTGTCAGTCTGTCTGGCTGTCCGTCCGTGTCTGTTTGTCTGTCTGTCTGCCCGTCGGTGTGTGTTTGTCTGTCTGTCCGTCGGTGTCTGTCTGTCTGCCTGTACGTCGGTGTCTGTCTGTCTGCCTGTACGTCGGTGTCTGTCTGTCTGACTGTCCGTCGGCGTCTGCCTGTCTGCCTGTCCAACGGTGTCTGTATGTTCGTCGGTGTATGTCTGTCTGTCTGTTCGTCGGTGTCTGTCTGTTCGTCGGTGTCTGTCTGTTCGTCGGTGTACGTCTGATCGTCCGTGTCTGTCTGTTCGTCGGTGTCTGTCTGGCTGACCGTCGGCGTCTGTTTGTCTGTCCCTCCCACGGTGTCTGTCTGTCTGTCTGTTCGTCGGTGTCTGTCTGCCCGTCGGTGGCTGTCTGTCAGGCTGTCAGTCGGGGTCTGTTTGTCTGGCTGTCTGTCCGGGTCTGCCTGTCTGTCGTTGCCTGTCTGTCCGTCGGTGTCTGTCTGTCTGCCTTTCCGGCGGGGTCTGTCTGTCCTCCGGTGTCTGTATGTCTGCCTGTCCGTCGGGGTCTGTCTGTCTGCCTGTCCATCGGTGTCTGTCTGTCCGTCGGTGTCTGTTTGTCTGTCAAACCGTCGGTGTATGTCTGTCTGTTCGTCGGTGTCTGTCTGTCCGTCGGTGTCTGTCTGTCTGCCGGTCCATCGGTGTCTGTCTGTCTGCCAGTCCATCGGTGTCTGTCTGTCTGCCAGTCCGTCGGTGTCAGTCTGTCTGCCTGTCCATCGGTGTCTGTCTGTCCGTCGGTGTCTGTTTGTCTGTCAAACCGTCGGTGTCTGTCTGTCTGTTCGTCGGTGTCTGTCTGTCCGTCGGTGTCTGTCTGTCCGTTGGTGACTATCTGTCCGTCTGTCCGTCGGGGTCTGTATGTCTGCCTGTCCGTCAGTGCCTGTATGTCTGTCAGTGTCTGTCTGTATGCCTGTCCGTCGGTGTCTGTCTGTCCGTCGGTGTCTGTCAGTCTGTCTGTTCGTCGGTGTCTGTCTGTCCGTCGGTGTCTGTTTGTCTGTCAAACCGTCGGTGTCTGTCTGTCTGTTCGTCGGTGTCTGTCTGTCCGTCGGTGTCTGTCTGTCCGTTGGTGACTATCTGTCCGTCTGTCCGTCGGGGTCTGTATGTCTGCCTGTCCGTCAGTGCCTGTATGTCTGTCAGTGTCTGTCTGTATGCCTGTCCGTCGGTGTCTGTCTGTCCGTCGGTGTCTGTCAGTCTGTCTGTTCGTCGGTGTCTGTCTGTCCGTCGGTGTCTGTCTGTTTATCTGTCGTTCGTGGTCTGTCTGTCTGCCTGTTCGTCGGTGCCTGTCTGTCCGTCGGTGTCTTTTTGTCTGTCTGTCTGTCGGTGTCTGTCAGTCTGTCTGTTCTTCGGTGTCTGTCTGTCCGTCTGTGTCTGTCTGTCTGCCTGTCCGTCGGTGTATGTCTGTCTGCCTGTCCAACGGTGTCTGTCTGTCCGTCGGTGTCTATCTGTCTGACTGCCGTCGGTGTCTGTTTGTCTGGCTGTCCGTCTGTGTTTGCCTGTCCGTCGTTGCCTGTCTGTCAGTCGGTGTCTGTCGGTCCTGTCCGTCGGTGTCTATCTGTCAGGCTGTCCGTCGGTGTCTGTTTGTCTGGCTGTCTGTCTGTCTGCCGGTCCAACGGTGTCTGTCTGTCCGTCGGTGTCTGTCTGTCTGTCTGCCTGGCCGTCGGTGTCGGTATCTGCCAGTCTGTCTGTCGGTGTCTGCCTGTCCATTGGTGTCTGTCTGTCTGCCTGAATGTCGGCGTCTGTCTGTCATTCCGTCGGTGTCTGTCTGTCTGCCTGTCCAACGGTGTCTTTCTGTCTGTCTGACCGTCGGCATCTGTCTGCCTGTCCGTCGGTGTCTGTCGGTGTCTGTCTGTCTGCCTGTCCGTCGGTGTCTGTCTGTCTAGCTGTCTGTCCGGGTCTGCCTGTCCGTTGTTGCCTGTCTGTCCGCCGCTGTCTAACTGTCTGCCTGACCGTCGGCGTCTGTCTGCCTGTCCGTCGGTGTCTGTCTGTCTGTTTGTCCGTCGTTGTCTGTCTGTCCGTCGGTGTCTGTCTGTTTATCTGTCCTTCGGGGTCTGTCTTTCTGCCTGTCCGTCGGTGCATGTCTGTCCGTCGTGTGTGTGTTTGTCTGTCTGTCCGTCGGTGTATGTCTCTCTGTCAGTGTCTGTCTGTCTACCTGTCCGTCGGTGTCTGTCTGTCTGTCCGTCGGTGTCTGTGTGTCCGTCGGTGTCTAACTGTCTGCCTGACCGTCGGCGTGTGTCTGCCTGTCCGTCGGTGTCTCTCTGTCTGCCTGTCCAACGGTGTCTGTCTTTCCGTCGGTGTCTATCTGTCTGGCTGACCGTCGGCGTCTGTCTGTCTGTCCGTCGGTGTCCGTCGGTGTCTATCTGTCTGCCTGTCCGTCGGTGTCTATCTGTCAGGCTGTTCGTCGGTGTCTGTTTGTCTGGCTGTCTGTCTGTTTCTGCCTGTCCGTCATTGCCTGTCTGTCCGTCGGTGTCTGTCTGTCTGTCTGCCTGTCCTTCGGTGTCGGTATCTGCCAGTCTGTCTGTCGGTGTCTGCCTGTCCATTGGTGTCTGTCTGTCTGCCTGAATGTCGGCGTCTGTCTGTCATTCCGTCGGTGTATGTCTGTCTGTCAGTGTCTGTCTGTCCGACGGTGTCTGTGTGTCCGACGGTGTCTAACTGTCTGCTTGACCGTCGGCGTGTGTCTGCCTGTCCAACAGTGTCTTTCTGTCTGCCTGACCGTCGGCGTCTGTCTGCCTGTCCGTCGGTGTCTGTCGGTGTCTGTCTGTCTACCTGTCCGTCGGTGTCTGTCTGTCTAGCTGTCTGTCCGGGTCTGCCTGTCCGTTGTTGCCTGTCTGTCCGCCGCTGTCTAACTGTCTGCCTGACCGTCGGCGTCTGTCTGCCTGTCCGTCGGGGTCTGTCTTTCTGCCTGTCCGTCGGTGCCTGTCTGTCCGTCGTGTGTCTGTCTGTCCGTCGGTGTATGTCTGTCTGTCAGTGTCTGTCTGTCCGACGGTGTCTGTGTGTCCGTCGGTGTCTAACTGTCTGCCTGACCGTCGGCGTGTTTCTGCCTGTCCGTCGGTGTCTCTCTGTCTGCCTGTCCAACGGTGTCTGTCTTTCCGTCGGTGTCTATCTGTCTGGCTGACCGTCGGCGTCTGTCTGTCTGTCCGTCGGTGTCTGTCTGTCCGTCGGTATCTGTCGGTGTCTATCTGTCTGCCTGTCCGGCAGTGTCTATCTGTCAGGCTGTTCGTCGGTGTCTGTTTGTCTGGCTGTCTGTCCGTTTCTGCCTGTCCGTCATTGCCTGTCTGTCCGTCGGTGTCTGTCTGTCTGTCTGTTCGTCGATGTCTGTCTGTCCGCCGGTGTCTGTCTGTCTGCCTGTCCGTCGGGGTCTGTCTGTCTGCCTGTCCGTCGGTGTCTGTCTGTCTGCCGGTCCAACGGTGTCTGTCTGTCCGTCGGTGTCTGTCTGTCTGTCTGCCTGTCCGTCGGTGTCGGTATCTGCCAGTCTGTCTGTCGGTGTCTGCCTGTCCATTGGTGTCTGTCTGTCTGCCTGAATGTCGGCGTCTGTCTGTTATTCCGTCGGTGTCTGTCTGTCTGCCTGTCCAACGGTGTCTTTCTGTCTGCCTGACCGTCGGCGTCTGTCTGCCTGTCCGTCGGTGTCTGTCGGTGTCTGTCTGTCTGCCTGTCCGTCGGTGTCTGTCTGTCTAGCTGTCTGTCCGGGTCTGCCTGTCCGTCGTTGCCTGTCTGTCCGCCGCTGTCTAACTGTCTGCCTGACCGTCGGCGTCTGTCTGCCTGTCCGTCGGTGTCTGTCTGTCTGCCTGTCCAACGGTGTCTGTCTGTCTGCCTCTGCAACGGTGTCTGTCTGTTCGACGATGTCTGTCTGTCTGTCTGTCCGTCGGTGTCTGTCTGTCTGCATGACCGTCGGCCTCTGTCTGTCTGTTCGTCGGTGTCTGTCTGTCCGCCGGTGTCTGTCTGTCTGCCTGTCCTACGGTGTCTTTCTGTCTGCCTGCCCGACGGTGTCTGTCCGTGTCTGCCTCTCCGTCGTTGCCTGTCTGTCCGTCGGTGTCTGTCAGTCTGTCTGTTCGTCGGTGTCTGTGTGTCCGTCGGTATCTGTCTGTCTGCCTATCCAACGGTGCCTGCCTGCCGTCGGTGTCTGTTTGTCTGTCTGTCCAACGGTGCCTGCCTGTCCGTCGGTGTCTGTATGTCTGCCTATCCAGCGGTGCCTGTCTGTCCGTCGGTGTCTGTTTGTCTGTCTGTCTGTCTGTCGGTGTCTGTCTGTGTGTCCGTTCGTCGGGGTCTCTCTGTCCGTCGGTGACTGTCTGTTTGCCTGTACGTCGGGGTCTGTCTGTCTGCCTGTCCGTCAGTGCCTGCCCGTCCGTCCGTGTCTGTTTGTCTGTCTGTCTTTCCAACGGTGTCTGTCTCTCCGTCGGTGTCTATCTGTCTGCCTGACCGTCGGCGTCTGTCTGCCACTCCATCGGTGCCTGTCTGTCCGTCTGTGTCTGTTTGTCTGTCTGTCCGTCGGTGTCTGTCTGTCTGCCTGTCCAACGGTGTCTGTCTGTCCGTCGGTGTCTGTCTGTCTGGCTATCCGTTGGTGTCTGTCTGTCTGCCTGTCCGTCGGTGTCTGTCGGTCTGCCTGTCCAACGGTGTCTGCCTGTCTGCCTGTCCGTCGATGTCTGTCTGTCTGCCGGTCCACCGGTGTCTGTCTGTCCGTCGGTGTCTGTCTGTCTGTCTGCCAGTCCGTCGGTGTCGCTATCTGCCTTTCTGTCTGTCGGTGTCTGCCTGTCCATTGGTGTCTGTCTGTCTGCCTGAATGTCGGCGTCTGTCTGTCATTCCGTCGGTGTCTGTCTGTCTGCCCGTCCAACTGTGTCTTTCTGTCTGCCTGACCGTCGGCGTCTGTCTGTCCGTCGGTGTCTGTCTGTCCGTCGGTGTCTATCTGTCCTTCTGTCGGTCCGTCGGTGTCAGTATCTGTCTGTCTGTCTGTCGGTGTCTGTCTGTTCGTCGTCGTCTTGTCTGCCTGTCCGTCGGTGTAGGTCTGCCTCTCTATCGGTGTTTGTCTGTCTGTCTGTCTGTCGGTGTCTGTCTTTCGGTGTGTTGGTCTGTGTCTGTCTTTCTATCTGTCTATCTGTCTGCCTGTTCATCGGTGTCTGTCTGTCTATCTGTCTGTTGGTGTCTGTCTTTCGGTGCGTTGGTCTGTGTCTGTCTTTCTATCTGTCTGTCTGTCTGCCTGTCCCTCGGTGTCTGTCTGTCTGTCTGGCTGACTGCCTGTCAATCGGTGTCAGTGTGTCTGTCTCTCTGTCCGTCGGTGTCAGTGTGTCTGTCTCTCTGTCCGTCGGTGTCTATCTATCTGTCTGTCGGTGTCTGCCTGTCTGTCAGTCTGTTGGTTTCTATCTGTCTTTCGGTGTGTTGGTCTGTGTCTGTCTTTCTATCTGTCTATCTGTCTGCCTGTTCATCGGTGTTTGTCTGTCTGCCTGTCCGTCGGTGTCTGTTTGTCTCGCTGTCTGTCGTGTCTGCCTGTCCGTCGTTGTCTGTCTGTCCTTCGGTGTCTGTATGTCTGGCTGTCCGTCGGTGTCTGTCTGTCCGCCTGACCTTCGGCAAACAGACATAGTCCGTCGGTGTTTATCTGTCTGCCTGACCTTCGGCGACTGTCTGTCTGTTCATCGGTGTCTGTACGTCCGCCGGTGTCTGTCTGTCTGCCTGTTCGTCGGGGTCTGTATGAATGCCTGTCTCTCTGTCGGTGCCTGTCTCTCTGTCTGCCTGTCCATCGGTGTGTGCCTGTCCGTCGGTGCCTGTTTGTCTGTCTGTCGCTGGCTGCCTGTCCGTGTGGTTGTCGGTGCCTGTTTCTCTGTCTGTCTGTCCGTCGGTGTCTGTCAGTCTGCCTGAACATCCGCGTCTGTCTGTCTGTCGGTGTGTGTATGTCTATCTGTCTGTCGGTGTCTGTCTGCCTGTCCGTCGTTGCCTGTCTGTCAGTCGGCGTCTGTTTGTCTGTCTGTCTGTCGGTGTCTGTCTGTCTGCCTGTCCGTCGGTGCCTGTCTCTCTGTCTGCCTGTCCATCGGTGTCTGTCTGTCCGTCGGTGTCTGTTTGTCTGTCTGTCGCTGCCTGCCTGTCCGTGTGGTTGTCGGTGCCTGTCTCTCGGTCTGTCTGTCCGTCGGTGTCTGTCAGTTTGCCTAAACATCCGCGTCTGCCTGTCCAACGGTGTCTGTCTCTCCGTCGGTGTCTATCTGTCAGGCTGTCAGTCGGTGTCTGTTCGTCTGGCTGTCTGTCCGGGTCTGCCTGTCCGTCGTTGCCTGTCCGTCCGTCGGTGTCTGTCTGTCCGCCGGTGTCTGACTGTCTGCCTGTCCGTCGGGGTCTGTCTGTCTGCCTGTCCGTCGTTGCTTGTCAGTCCGTCGGTGTCTGTTTGTCTGTCTCTCCGTCGGTGTCTCTCTGTCTGTCTGTTCGTCGGTGTGTGCCTTTCTGTCGGTGTCTGTCTGACTACCTCTCCAACGGTGTCTGTCTGTCTGCCTGTTCGTCGGTGTCTGTCTGTCTGCCTGTCCAACGGTGTCAGTGTGTCTGCCTGTCCAACGGTGTCTGTCTGTCCGTCGGTGTCTATCTGTCTTGCTGACCGTCGGCGTCTGTCTGTCTGTCCGTCGGTGTCTGTCAGTCTGCCTGGACATCCGCGTTTGTCTGTCCGTCGGTGCCTGTCTCTCTGTCTGCCGGTCCAACGGTGTCTGTCTCTCCGTCTGTGTCTATATGTCAGGCTGTTAGTCGTTGTCTGTTCGTCTGGATGTCTGTCCGGGTCTGCCTGTCCGTCGTTGCCTGTCCGTCCGTCGGTATCTGTCTGTCCGCCGGTGTCTGACTGTCTGCCTGTCCGTCGGGGTCTGTCTGTCTGCCTGTCCGTCGATGCCTGTCAGACCGTCGGTGATTGTTTGTCTGTCTCTCCGTCGGTGTCTGTCTGTTTGTCTGTTCGTCGGTGTGTGTCTTTCTGTCGGTGTCTGTCTGTCTGCCTGTCCGTCGGTGTCTGTCTGCCTGTCCAACGATGTCTGTCTGTCTGCCTGTCCGTCGGCGTATGTCTGTCTGCCTCTCCGTCGGTGCCTGTCCGTCGTTGCCTGTCTGTCCGTCGGTGTCTGTTTGTCTGTCTCTCCGTCGGTGTCTGTCTGTCTGTCGGTCCGTCGGTGTCTGTCTCTTCGTCGGTATTTATCTGTCTGCTTGTCCGTCGGTGTCTGTCTGCCTGTCCAACGGTGTCTTTCTGTCTGCCTGTCCGTCGGTGTCTGTCTGTCTGCCTCTCCGTCGGTGCCTGTCTCTCTGTCTGCCTGTCCATCGGTGTCTGTCTGTCCGACGGTGTCTGTTTGTCTGTCTGTCGCTGTCTGCCTGTCCGTGTGGTTGTCGGTGCCTGTCTGTCTACCTGTCCGTCGGTGTCTGTCTGTCCGTCGGTGTCTGTCTGTCAGTCTGTGTCTGACTGCCCGTCGGTGTGTGTCTGTCCGTCGGTGTTTGTCTGTCTGCTTGTCCGTCGGAGTCTGTCTGTCTGCCTGTCCAACGGTGTCTTTCTGTCTGCCTGTCTATCGGTGTCTGCCTGTCCGTCGTTGCCTGTCTGTCCGTCGGTGACTTTTTGTCCGTCGGTGTCTGACTATCTGCCTGTCCGTCGGTGTCGGTCTGTCTGCTTGTCTAACGGTGTCTGTCTGTCCGTTGGTGTCTATCCGTCTGACTGTCCGTCGGTGTCTGTTTGTCTGGCTGTCTGTCCGTCGTTGCATGTCTGTCCGTCGGTGTCTGTCAGTCTGTATGTTCGTCGGTGTCTATCTGTCCGTCGGTGTCTGTCTGTCCGTCGGTGTCTAACTGTCTGCCTGACCATCGGCGTCTATCTGTATGGCTGACCGTCGGCATCTGTCTGTCTGTCCGTCGGTGTCTGTCAGTCCGTCGGTGTCTGTCGGTGTCTGTCTGTCTGCCTGTCCGTCGGTGTCTGTCTGTCTGCCTGTCCAACGGTGCCTGCCTGTACGTCGGGGTCTGTCTGTCTGCCCGTCCGTCAGTGCCTGCCTGTCCGTCGGTGTCTGTTTGTCTGTCTGTCCAACGGTGTCTGTCTCTCCGTCGGTCCAACGGTGTCTGTCTGTCCGTCGGTGTCTGTCTGTCTGTCTGCCAGTCCGTCGGTGTCGGTATCTGCCTGTCTGTCTGTCGGTGTCTGCCTGTCCATTGGTGTCTGTCTGTCTGCCTGAATGTCGGCGTCTGCCTGTCTGTTCGTCGGTGTCTGTCTGTCTGCCTGTCCGTCCGTGCCTGCCTGTCCCTTGGTGTCTGTTTGTCTGTCTGTCCGTCGGTGTCTGTCTGTCTGCCTGTGCAACGGTGTCTATCTGTCCGTCGGTGTCTAACAGTCTGCCTGACCGTCGGCGTCTGCCTGTCAGTGTGTCTGTTCGTTGGTGTCTGTCTGTCCGTCCGAGCCTGTATGTCCGTTGGTGTCTGTTTGTCTGTCTGTCCGTCGGTGTCTGTCTGTCTGCCTGTCCAACGGTGTCTGTCTGTCTACCTGTCCGTCGGTGTCTGTCTGTCTGCCGGTCCAACGGTGTCTGCCTGTCCGTCGGTGTCTGTCTGTCTGTCTGCCTGTCCGTCGGTGTCGGTATCTGCCTGTCTGTCTGTCGGTGTATGCCTGTCCATTGGTGTCTGTCTGTCTGCCTGAATGTCGGCGTCTGTCAGCCTGAATGTCGGCGTCTTTCTGTCTGTCTGTCGGTGTCTGTCTGTGTGTCAGTTCGTCGGTGTCTGCCTGTCCGTCGGTGTCGGTATCTGTCTGTCTGTCGGTCTCTGTCTGTTCGTCGTCCTCTGTCTGCCTGTCCGTTGGTGTAGGTCTGCCTGTCTATTGGTGTCTGTCTGTCTGTCTGTATGTCTGCCTGTCCATCGGCATCTGTCTGTCTGTCTGCCTGTCCATCGGTGTCAGTGTGTGTGGCTCTCTGTCAATCGGTGTCTATCGATCTGTCTGTCGGTGTCTGCCTGTCTGTCAGTCTGTTGGTGTCTATCTGTGTGCCTTTTTGTCTGCCTGTCCGTCGGTGTCTATCTGCCTGTCCGTCGGTGTATGTCTGTCTGTCAGTGTCTGTCTGTCTGCCTGTCCGTCGGTGTCTGTCTGTCTGTCTGTCCGTCGTTGTCTGTCTGTCCGTCGGTGTCGGTCTGTTTATCTGTCCTTCGGGGTCTGTCTGTCTGCCTGTCCGTCGGTGCCTGTCTGTCCGTCGTGTATCTGTTTGTCTGTCTGTCCGTCGGTATATGTCTGTTTGTCAGTGTCTGTCTGTCTGCCTCTCCGTCGGTGTCTGTCTGTCTGTCCGTCGGTGTCTAACTGTCTGCCTGACCGTCGGCGTCTGTCTGCCTGTCCGTCGGCGTCTGTCTGTCTGTCTGTCGGTGTCTGTCTGTCTGTCAGTCTGTTGGTGTCTATCTGTGTGCCTTTTTGTCTGCCTGTCCGTCGGTGTCTATCTGCCTGTCCGTCGGTGTATGTCTGTCTGTCTGTCTGTCGGTGTCTGTCTGTGTGTCTGTTCGTCGGTGTCAGTATGCCTGCCTGTCAGTCGGTTTCTGTCTGTCTGTCCGTACGTCTCTATCTGTCTGGCTGACCGTCCGTGTCTGTCTGTCCACCTGTCAGTCGGTGTCTGTTTGTCTGTCTGTCTGTCCGTGTCTGCCTGTCCGTCATTGCCTGTCTGTCCGTCGGTGTCTGTTTGCGTGTCTGTCCGTCGGTGTCTGTCTGTCTGTTTGTCTGTTCGACGGTGTATGTCTGTCTGCCTGTCCATCGGCGTCTGTTTGTCTGTCTGTCTGTCCGTGTCTGCCTGTCCGTCATTGCCTGTCTGTCCGTCGGTGTCTGTTTGCGTGTCTGTCCGTCGGTGTCTGTCTGTCTGTTTGTCTGTCCAACGGTGTCTGTCTGTCTGCCTGTCCGTCGGTGTCTGTCCGTCGTAGTCTGTCTGTCAGGCTGTCCGTGGGTGCCTGTTTGTCCGTCGGTGTCTGTTTGTCTGTCTCTCCGTCGGCGTCTGTCTATCTGTCTGTTCCTCGGTGTCTGTCTGTCCGTCGGTGTCTGTCTGTCTGCCTGCCCGTCGGTGTCTGTCTGTCTGTCCGTACGTCTCTATCTGTCTGGCTGACCGTCGGTGTCTGTCTGTCCACCTGTCAGTCGGTGTCTGTTTGTCTGTCTGTCTGTCCGTGTCTGCCTGTCCGTCATTGCCTGTCTGTCCGTCGGTGTCTGTTTGCGTGTCTGTCCGTCGGTGTCTGTCTGTCTATTTGTCTGTTCGACGGTGTCTGTCTGTCTGCCTGTCCGTCGGTGTCTGTCTGTCCGTCGGTGTCTGTCTGTCAGTCGGTGTCTGACTGCCCGTCGGTGTCTGTCTGTCCGTCGGTGACTATCTGTCCGTCTGTCTGTCCGTCGTTGTCTGTCTGTCTGCCTCTCCGTCCGGTGCCTGTCTGTCCGTCGGGGTCTGTCTGTCTGCCTGTCCGTCGGTGCCTATCTGTCCGTCGGTGTCTGTTTGTCTGTCTCTCCGTCGGTGTCTGTCTGGCTGTCTGTTCGTCGGTGTCTGTTTGTCTGGCTGTCTGTCCTTGTATGCCTGTCCGTCGTTGCCTGTCTGTCCGTCGGTGTCTGTCTGTCTGTCTGTTCGTCGGTGTCTGTCTGTCCGCCGGTGTCTGTCTGTCTGCCTGTCCGTCGGGGTCTGTCTGTCTGCCTGTCCGTCGGCGTGTGTTTGTCTGTCTGTCCGTCGGTGTCTGTCTGTCTGCCTGTACGTCGGTGTCTGTCTCTCTGTCTGTCTGTCCATCGGTATATGTCTGTCTGCCTGTCCAACGGTGTCTGTCTGTCCTTCGCTGTCTGTCTGTCTGGCTGTCCGTCGGTGTATGTATTTCCGTCGGTGTCTATCTGTCTGCCTGACCGCCGGAGTCTGTCTGTCTGTCTGTCGGTGTCTGTCTGTGTGTCTGTCCGTCGGTGTTTATCTGTCTGCCTGACCGTCGGCGTCCGTCTGTCTGTTCGTCGGTATCTGCCTGTCCGACGGTGTCTGTCTGTCTGCCTGTCCGTCAGCATCTGTATGTCTGTCTGTCCGTCGGTGCCTGTCTGTCTGTCAGTGTCTGTCTGTCTGCCTGTCCGTCGGTGTCTGTCCGTCCGTCGGTGCCTGTCTGTCTGTCGGTGTCTGTTTGTCTATCTCTCCTTCGGCGTCTGTCTGTCTGCCTGTCCAACGGTGTCTGTCTGTCCGTCGGTGTCAGTCTGTCTGGCTGTCCGTCGGTGTCTGCCTGTCCGTCGTTGCCTGTCTGTCCGTCGGTGTCTGTTTGATGTCTGTCCATCGGTGTCTGTCTGTCTGTTCGACGGTGTCTGTCTGTCCGCCGGTGTCTGTCTGTCTGTTCGACGGTGTCTGTTTGTCTGACTGTCCGTCGGTGTCTGTCTGTCTGCCTGTCCGTCGGTGTCCGTCTGTCTGCCTGTCCCACGGTGTCTTTCTGTCTGTCTGTCCGTCGGTGACTGTCTGTCTGCCTGTCCAACGGCGTCTGTCTGTTCGTCGGTGTCTATCTGTCAGGCTGTCATACGGTGTCTGTCTGTCTGGCTGTCTGTCCGGGACTGCCTGTCCGTCGTTGCCTGTCTGTCCGTTGGTGTCTGTCAGTCTGTCTATTCGTCGGTGTATGTCTGTCCGCTGGTGTCTGTATGTCTGCCTGTCCGTCTGTGTCTGTCTGTCTGCCTGTCCGTCGGTGCCTCTCTGTCCGTCGGTGTCTGTTTGTCTGTCTCTCCGTCGGTGTCCGTCTGTCTGTCTGTTCGTCGGTGTCTGTCTATCTGTCGGTGTCTGTCTGTCTGAATATCCGCCAGTGTCTGTCTGTTTGTCTGTCCGACGGTGTCTTTCTGCCTGCCTATCCGTCGGTGTCTGTCTGTCTGCCTGTCCAACGGTGTCTGTCTGTCCGTCGGTGTCTATCTGTCAGGCTGTCAGTCGGTGTCTGTTTGTCTGGCTGTCTGTCCGGGTCTGCCTGTCCGTCGTTGCCTGTCTGTCCGTCGGTGTCTGTCAGTCTGTCTATTCGTCGGTGCCTGTCTATCCGTCGGTGTCTGTTTGTCTGTCTCTCCATCGGTGTCTGTCTGTCTGTCTGTTCGTCGGTGTCTGTCTGTCCGTCGGTGTCTGTCTGTCTGCTTGTCCGTCGGTGTCTGTCTGTCTGCCTGTCCAACGGTGTCTTTCTGTCTGCCTGTCCGTCGGTGTCTGTCTGTCTGTCTGTCCAACGGTGTCTGTCTGTCCGTCGGTGTCTGTTTGTCTGTCTCTCCGTCGGTGTCTGTCTGTCTGTCTGTTCGTCGGTGCCTGTCGGTCCGTCGGTGTCTGTCTGCCTGTTTGTCCGTCGGTGTCTGTCTGTCTGTCTGTTCGACGGTGTCTGTCTGTCTGCCTGTCCGTCGGTGTCTGTCTGTCCGTCGGTGTCTGTCTGTCAGTCGGTGTCCGACTGCCCGTCGGTGTCTGTCTGTCCGTCGGCGTCTGTCTGTCTGTCTGTCCATCGGCGTCTGTCTGTCCGTCGGTGTCTGTTTGTCTGTCTGTCGGTCGGTGACTGTTTGTCTCTCTCTCCGTCGGTGTCCATCTGTCTGTCCGTCGGTGTCTATCTGTCTGGCTGTCCGTCGGTGTCTGTCTGTCTGCTTGTCCGTCGGTGTATGTCTGTCTGCCTGTCCATCGGTGACTGTCTGTATGCCTGTCCAACGGTGTCTGTCTGTCCGTCGGTGTCTATCTGTCAGGCTGTCATACGGTGTCTGTCTGTCTGGCTGTCGGTCCGGGTCTGCCTGTCCGTCGTTGCCTGTCTGTCCGTCGGTGTCTGTCAGTCTGTCTATTCGTCGGTGTATGTCTGCCGGCTGGTGTCTGTGTGTCTTCCTGTCCGTCGGGGTCTGTCTGTCTGCCTGTCCGTCGGTGCCTGTCTGTCCGTCGGCGTCTGCCAGTCTGCCTTTCCAACGGTGTCTGTCTGTCCGTCGGTGTCTGTCTGTCTGTCTGTTCGTCGGTGTCTGTCTTTCTGTCGGTGTCTGTCTGTTTGACTGTCCGTCGGCGTCTGTCTGTCTGCCTGTCCAACGGTGTCTGTCTGTCCGTTGGTGTCAGTCTGTCTGTCTGTCCGTCGGTGTGTGTTTGTCTGTCTGTCCGTCGGTGTCTGTCTGTCTGCCTGTACGTCGGTGTCTGACTGTCTGCCTGTACGTCGGTGTCTGTCTGTCTGACTGTCCGTCGGCGCCTGCCTGTCTGCCTGTCCAACGGTGCCTGTCTGTCCGTCGGTGTCAGTCTGTCTGGCTGACCGTCGCTGTCTGTTTGTCTGTCTGTCTGTCCGTCGGTGTGTGTTTGTCTGTCTGTCCGTCGGTGTCTGTCTGTCCGTCGGTGTCTGTTTGTCTGTCTCTCCGTCGGTGTCTGTCTGTCTGTCTGTCAGTCGGGGACTGTCTGTCAGCCTGTCCGTCGGTGCCTGTCTGTCCGACGGCGTCTGCCTGTCTGCCTTTCCAACGGTGTCTGTCTGTCCGTCGGTGTCAGTCTGTCTGGCTGTCCGTCGGTGTCTGTTTGTCTGTCTGTCTGTCCGTCGGTGTGTGTTTGTCTGTCTGTCCGTCGGTGTCTGTCTGTCTGCCTGTACGTCGGTGTCTGTCTGTCTGCCTGTACGTCGGTGTCTGTCTGTCTGACTGTCCGTCGGCGTCTGCCTGTCTGCCTGTGCAACGGTGTCTGTCTGTCCGTCGGTGTCTGTCTGTCTGTCTGTTCGTCGGTGTCTCTCTTTCTGTCGGTGTCTGTCTGTTTGTCTGTCCGTCGGCGTGTGTTTGTCTGTCTGTCCGTCGGTGTCTGTCTGTCTGCCTGTACGTCGTGGCTGACTCTCTGTCTGCTTGTCCAACGGTGTCTGTCTGTCCGTCGGTGTCTATCTGTCTTGCTGACCGTCGGCGTCTGTCTATCTGTCCGTCGGTGTCGGTCTGTCTGCCTGTCTAACGGTGTCTGGCTGTCCGTCGGTGTCTAGCTGTCTGCCTGACCGTCGGCGTCTGTCTGTCTGTCCGTCGGTGTCTGTCTGTCCGTCGGTGACTATCTGTCCGTCTGTCTGTCCGTCGGTGTCTGTCTGTCTGCCTGTCCGTCGGTGTATGTCTGTCTGCTTCTCCGTCGGTGCCTGTCTCTCAGTCTGCCTGTCCATCGGTGTCTGTCTGTCCGTAGGTGCCTGTTTGTCTGTCTGTCGCTGTCTGCCTGTCCGTGTGGTTGTCGGTGCCTGTCTCTCTGTCTGTCTATCCGTCGGTGTCTGTCAGTCTGCCGGATCATCCGCGTCTGTTTGTCTGTCGGTGTGTGTATGTCTATATGTCTGTCTCTCTGTCTGCCTGTCCATCGGTGTCTGTCTGTCCGTCGGTGTCTATCTGTCTGGCTGACCGTCGCCGTCTGTCTGTCTGTCCGTCGGTGTCTGTCTGTCCGACGGTGTCAGTCTGTCCGTCGGTGTCTGTCTGTCAGTCTGTGTCTGACTGCCCGTCGGTGTGTGTCTGACCGTCGGCGTCTGTCTGTCTGTCCGTCGGTGTCTATCTGTCCGTCGGTGTCAGTCTGTCCGTCGGTGACTATCTGTCCGTCTGTCTGTCCGTCGGTGTCTGTCTGTCTGCCTGTCCGTCGGTGTATGTCTGTCTGCCTCTCCGTCGGTGCCTGACTCTCTGTCTGCCTGTCTATCGGTGTCTGTCTGTCCGTCGGTGTCTGTCTGTCCGTCGGTGTCTGACTATCTGCCTGTCCGTCAGTGCCTGTCTATCTGCCTGTCCGTCGGTGTCTGTCTGTCCGTCGGTGTCTGTCTGTCAGTCTGTGTCTGACTGCCCGTCGGTGTGTGTCTGTCCGTCGGTGTCTGTCTGTCTGCTTGTCCGTCGGAGTCTGTCTGTCTGCCTGTCCAACGGTGTCTTTCTGTCTGCCTGTCTATCGGTGTCTGCTTGTCCGTCGTTGCCTGTCTGTCCGTCGGTGACTTTTTGTCTGTCTGTCCGTCGGTGTCTGTCAGTCTGTCTTTCCGTTGGTGTCTGTCTGTCTGCCTGTCCGTCGGTGTCTGTCCGTCTGCCTGTCCGTCGTTACCTGTTTGTCCGTCGGTCTCTGTCAGTCTGTCTGTCCGTCGGTGTCTGTCTGTCTGTCTGCCAGTCCGTCGGTGTCGGTATCTGCCTGTCTGTCTGTCGGTGTCTGCCTGTCCATTGGTGTCTGTCTGTCTGCCTGTCCGTCGGTGTCTGTCTGTCTGTCTCTCCGTCAGTGTCTGTCTGTCTGTCTGTTCGTCGGTGTCTGTCTGTCTGCCGGTCCAACGGTGTCTGTCTGTCCGTCGGTGTCTGTCTGTCCGTCGGTGTCTGTCTGTCTGTCTGCCTGTCCGTCGGTGTCGGTATCTGCCTGTCTGTCTGTCGGTGTATGCCTGTCCATTGGTGTCTGTCTGTCTGCCTGAATGTCGGCGTCTGTCTGCCTGAATGTCGGCGTCTTTCTGTCTGTCTGTCGGTGTCTGTCTGTGTGTCTGTTCGTCGGTGTCTGCCTGTCCGTCGGTGTCGGTATCTGTCTGTCTGTCTGTCGGTCTCTGTCTGTTCGTCGTCCTCTGTCTGCCTGTCCGTCGGTGTAGGTCTGCCTGTCTATCGGTGTCTGTCTGTCTGTCTGTCTGTATGTCTGCCTGTCCATCGGCATCTGTCTGTCTGTCTGTCTGTCAGTGTCTGTCTGTCTGCCTGTCCGTCGGTGTCTGTCTGTCTGCCTGTCCGTCGGTGCCTGTCTGTTTGTCTGTCCGCCGGGGTCAGTCTGTCTGCCTGTCCACCGGTGCCTGCCTGTCAGTCGCGGATTGTCTGTCAGCCTGTCCCTAGTTGTCAGTATCTGCATGTCTGTCTGTCGGTGTCTGCCTGTCCATCGGTGTCTGTCTGTCTGTCTGCCTGTCCGTCGGTGTCTGTCTGTCTGCCTGTCTGACGGTGTCTGTCTGTCCGTCGATGTCTGTCAGTCTGTCTGTTCGTCGGTGTCTGTCTCTCCGTCGGTGTCTGTCTGTTTATCTGTCCTTCAGGGTCTATCCATCTGCCTGTCCGTCGGTGTCTGTCAGTCTGCCTGAACATCCGCGTCTGTCTGTCTGTCGGTGTGTGTATGTCTATCTGTCTGTCTGTGTCTGTCTGCCTGTCCGTCGTTGCCTGTCTGTCAGTCGGCGTCTGTTTGTCTGTCTGTCTGCCTGTTTAACGGTGTCTGTCTGTCCGACGGTGTCTAACTGTCTGCCTGTCCGTCGGCGTCTGTCTGTCTGTCTGTCGGTGTCTGTCTGTGTGTCTGTTCGTCGGTGTCTGTCTGTCCGTCGGTGTCTGTCTGTCTGTCTGCCTGTCCGTCGGTGTCGGTATCTGTCTGTCTGTCTGTCGGTGTCTGCCTGTCCATTGGTGTCTGTCTGTCTGCTTGAACGTCGCCGTCTGTCTGTCTGTCGGTCGGTGTCTGTTTGTCTGTCTGTCCGTCGGTGTCTGTCTGTCTGCCTGTCCTACGGTCTCTGTCTGTCCGTCGGTGTCTATCTGTCTGCCTGACCGTCGGAGTCTGTTTGCCTGTCGGTGTCTGTCTGTCTGCCTGTCCGTCGGTATCTGTCCGTCTGCATGTCCGTCGGTGTCTGTCTGTCCGTCGGTGTTTATCTGTCTGCCTGACCTTCGGCGACTGTCTGTCTGTTCGTCGGTGTCTGTACGTCCGCCGGTGTCTGTCTGTCTGCCTGTCCATCGGTGTCTGTCTGTCTGCCTGACCGTCGGTGTATGTCTGTCTGCCTGACCGTCGGTGCCTGTCTCTCTGTCTGCCTGTCCATCGGTGTCTGTCTGTCCGTCGGTGTCTGTTTGTCTGTCTGTCGCTGTCTGCCTGTCCGTGTGTGTGTCGGTGCCTGTCTCTCTGTCTGTCTCTCCGCCGGTGTCTGTCAGTCTGCCTGAACATCCGCGTCTGTCTGTCTGTCGGTGTGTGTATGTCTATCTGTCTGTCGGTGTCTGTCTGCCTGTCCGTCGTTGCCTGTGTGTCACTCGGCGTCTGTTTGTCTGTCGTTGTCTGACTGTCCGCCAATGTCTGTCTGTCTGCCTGTTCAACGGTGTCTGTCTGTCCGTCGCTGTCTGTCAGTCTGGCTCTCCGTCGGTGTATGTATTTCCGTCAGTGTCTATCTGTCTGCCTGACCGCCGGCGTCTGTCTGTCTGTCTGTCGGTGTCTGTCTGTCTGCCTGTACGACGGTGTCTTTCTCTCTGCCTGTCCCTCGGTGACTGTCTGTATGCCTGTCCAACGGTGTATGAATGTCCGTCGGTGTCTATCTGTCAGGCTGTCATACGGTGTCTGTCTGTCTGGCTGTCTGTCCGGGTCTGCCTGTCAGTTGTTGCCTGTCTGTCCGTCGGTGTCTGTCAGTCTGCCTGTCCGTCGATGCCTGTCTGTCCGTCGGTGTCTGTTTGTCTGTCTCTCCGTCGGTGTCTGACTGTCTGTCTGTCATTCGGGAACTGTCTGTCTGCCTGTCCGTCGGTGTCTGTCTGTCTAACCTGTCCATCGGTGTCTGTCTGTCCGTCGGTGTCTGTTTGTCTGTTTCTCCGTCGGTGTCTGTCTGTCTGCCTGTCAGTCGGGGACTGTCTGTATCCCTGTCCAACGGTGTCTGTCTGTCCGTCGGTGTCTATCTGTCAGGCTGTCATACGGTGTCTATCCGTCTGTCTGTCCGTCGGTGTTTGTCTGTCTGTCTCTCCGTCCGATGTCTGTCTGTCCGTCGGGGTCTGTCCGTAGGTGTCTGTCTGTCTGTCTGCCTGTCCGTCGGTGTCTGTCTGTCTGTATGCCTGTCCGTCGGTGTCTGTCTGTCTGCAAGTCCAACGGTGTCTTACTGTCTGCCTGTCCGTAGGTATCTGTCAGTCTGTCTGTTCGTCGGTGTCAGTCTGTCCGTCGGTGTCTGTCTGTTTGTCTGTCCGTCGGGGTCAGTCTGTCTGTCTGTCGGTGTCTGTCTGTCTGTTTGTTCATTGGTGTCTGTCTGTCTGCCTGTCCGTCGGGGTCTGTCTGTCTGCCTGTACGACGGTGTCTTTCTGTCTGCAAGTCCAACGGTGTCTTACTGTCTGCCTGTCCGTCGGTGCCTGTCTGTCCGTCGGTGTCTGTTTGTCTGCCTGTCCGTCGGTGTCTATCTGTCTGCCTGACCGCCGGCGTCTGTCTGTCTGTCTGTTCGACGGTGTCTGTCTGTCTGCCTGTCCGTCGGTGACTGTCTGTCCGTCGGTGTCTGTTTGTCTGTCTCTCCGTAGGTGTCTGTCTGTCTGTCTCTTCGTCGGTGTCTATCTGTCTGCCTGACCGCCGGCGTCTGTCTGTCTGTCTGTTCGACGGTGTCTATCTGTCTGCCTGACCGCCGGCGTCTGTCTGTCTGTCTGTCGGTGTCTGTCTGTGTGTCTGTTAATCGGTGTCTGTCTGTCTGCCTGTCCGTCGGTGTCTATCTGTCTGCCTGACCGCCGGCGTCTGTCTGTCTGTCTGTCGGTGTCTGTCTGTCTGTTTGTTCATTGGTGTCTGTCTGTCTGCCTGTCCGTCGGGGTCTGTCTGTCTGCCTGTACGACGGTGTCTTTCTGTCTGCAAGTTCAACGGTGTCTTACTGTCTGCCTGTCCGTCGGTGCCTGTCTGTCCGTCGGTGTCTGTTTGTCTGCCTGTCCGTCGGTGTCTGTCTGTCTGTCTGTTCGACGGTGTCTGTCTGTCTGCCTGTCCGTCGGTGACTGTCTGTCCGTCGGTGTCTGTTTGTCTGTCTCTCCGTAGGTGTCTGTCTGTCTGTCTCTTCGTCGGTGTCTGTTTGCCTGTCCGTCGGTGTCTGTCTGTCCGTTGGTGTCAGTCTGTCAGTCGGTGTCTGACTGCCCGTCGGAGTCTGTCTGTACGTCGGTGTCTATCTGTCCATCTGACTGTCCGTTGGTGTCTGTCTGTCTGTCTTCCTGTCCGTCGGTGTCGGTATCTGCCTGTCTGTCGGTCGGTGTCTGCCTGTGCATCGGTGTCTGTCTCTCCGACGGTGTCTATCTGTCTGCCTGACCGTCGGCGTCTGTCTGTCTGTTCGACGGTGAATGTCTGTCCGCCGGTGTCTGTCTGTCTGCCTGTCCGTAGGGGTCTGTCTGTCTGCCTGTCCGTCGGTGCCTGTCTGTCCGTCGGTGTCTGTTTGTCTGTCTCTCCGTCGGTGTCTGTCTGTCTGTTCGTCGGTGTCTGTCTGTCCGTCGGTGTCTGTCTGTCAGTCGGTGTCTATCTGTCAGGCTGCCAGTCGGTGTCTGTTTGTCTGGCTGTCTGTCCGGGTCTGCTTGTCCGTCGTTGCCTGTCTGTCTGCCTGTCCGTCGGGGTCTGTCTGTCTGCCTGTCCGTCGGTGTCTGTTTGTCTTGCTGTCTGTCTGTGTCTGCCTGTCTGTCGTTGCCTGTCTGTCAGTCGGTGTCTGTTTGTCTGTCTGTCCGTCGGTGTCTGTCTGTCTATCTGTCCGACGGTGTCTGTCTGTCTGCCTGTCCGTCGGTGTCTGTCTGTCAGTCGGTGTCTGACTGCCCGTCGGTTTCTGTCTGTCCGTCGGTGTCTGTCTGTCTGCCTATCCGTCGGTGTCTGTATCTGCCTGTCTGTCTGTCGGTGTCTGCCTATCCAACGGTGTCTGTCTGTCTGCCAGTCCGTCGTTGTCAGTCTGTCTGCCTGTCCATCGGTGTCTGTCTGTCCGTCGGTGTCTGTTGGTCTTTCTCCGTCGGTGTCTGTCTGTCTGTCCGTCGGTGTCAGGCTGTCCGTCGGTGACTATCTGTCCGTCGGTGTCTGTCTGTCCGCCGGTGTCTGTCTCTCAGTCGGTGACTGACTGCCCGTCGGTGTCTGTCTGTCCGTCGGTGTCTGTCTGTCTGTCTGCCTGTCCGTCGGTGTCGGTATCTGCCCGTCTGTCTGTCGGTGTCTTCCTGTCCATCGGTGTCTGTCTGTCTGCCAGTCCGACGGTGTCAGTCTGTCTGCCTGTCCATCTGTGTCTGTCTGTCCTTCGGTGTCTATCTGTCTGTCTGACCGTCGGCCTCTGTCTGTCTGTCCGTCGGTGTCTGTCTGTCCTTCGGTGTCTGTCTCTCAGTCGGTGTCTGACTGCCCGTCGGTGTCTGTCTGTCCGTCGGTGTCTGTCTGTCTGTCTGCCTGTCCGTCGGTGTCGGTATCTGCCTGTCTGTCTGTCGGTGTCTGCCTGTCCATCGGTGTCTATCTGTCTGCCTGACCAACGGTGTCTTTCTGTCTGCCTGTCCGTCGGTGTCTGTCTGTCTGCCTGTCCAACGGTGTCTGTCTGTCCGCCGGTGTTTGTTTGTCTGTCTCTCCGTCGGTGTCTGTCCGTCTGTTCGTCGGTGTCTGTATGTTTGTCGGTGTCTGTATGTCCGTCGGTGTCTGTCTGTCCGTCGGTGTCTGTCTGTCTGTCTGCCTGTCCGTCTGTGTCTGTCTGTCTGTCTGCCTGTCCGTCGGTCTCAGTCTGTCTGCCTGTCCATCGGTGTTTGTCTGTCCGTCGCTGTCTATCTGCCTGCCTGTCCGTCGGGGTCTGTCTGTCTGCCTGTCCGTCGGTGCCTGTCTGTCCGTCGGTGTCTGTTTGTCTGTCTCTCCGTCGGTGTCTGTCTGCCTGTCTGTTCGTCGGTGTCTGTCTGTCCGTCGGTGTCTGTCTGTCAGTCGGTGTCTGACTGCCCGTCGGTGTCTGTCTGTTTGTCTGCCTGTCCGTCGGTGTCTGTCTGTCTGTCTGCCTGTCCGCCGGTGTCTGTCTGTCTGCGTGTGCAACGGTGTCTTACAGTCTGCCTGTCCGTCGGTGTCGGTATCTGCCTGTCTGTCTGTCGGTGTCTGCCTGTCCATCGGTGTCTGTCTGTCTGCCTGACCAACGGTGTCTTTCTGTCTGCCTGTCCAACGGTGTCTGTCTGTCCGCCGGTGTCTGTTTGTCTGTCTCTCCGTCGGTGTCTGTCCGTCTGTTCGTCGGTGTCTGTATGTTCGTCGGTGTTTGTATGTCCGTCGGTGTCTATCTGTCCGTCGGTGTCAGGCTGTCCGTCGGTGACTATCTGTCCGTCGGTGTCTGTCTGTCCTTCGGTGTCTGTCTCTCAGTCGGTGTCTGACTGCCCGTCGGTGTCTGTCTGTCCGTCGGTGTCTGTCTGTCTGTCTGCCTGTCCGTCGGTGTCGGTATCTACCAGTCTGTCTGTCGGTGTCTGCCTGTCCATTGGTGTCTGTCTGTCTGCCTGAATGTCGGCGTCTGTCTGTCATTCCGTCGGTGTCTGTCTGTCTGCCTTTCCGTCGGTGTCTGTGCGTTTGTCTGTCAGTCGGGGACTGTCTGCCTGCCTGTCCGTCGGTGCCTGTCTCTCCGTCGGTGTCTGTTTGTCTGTCTGTTCGTCGGTGTCTGTCTGTCCGCCGGAGTCTGTCTGTCTGCCTGTCCAACGGTGTCTTTCTGTCTGCCTGTCCGACGGTGTCTGTCTGTCTGCCTGTCCGACGGTGTCTGTGTGTCCGTCGGTGTCTGTCTGTCCGTCGGTGTCAGTCTGTCCGTCGGTGCGCTGTCTGTCCGTCGGTGTCTGTTTGTCTGCCTGTCCGTCGGTGCCTGTCTCTCTGTATGCCTGTCCATCGGTGTCTGTCTGTCCGTCGGTGTCTATCTGTCTGGCTGACCGTCGGTGTCTGTCTGTCTGTCGGTTCGTCGGTGTCTGTCTGTTCGTCGGTGTCCGTCTGTCTGCCTGTCCGTCGGTGTATGGCTGTCTGCCTCTCCGTCGGTGCCTGTCTCTCTGTCTGCCTGTCCATCGGTGTCTGTCTGTCCGTCGGTGTCTGTTTGTCTGTCTGTCGCTGTCTGCCTGTCCGTGTGGTTGTCGGTGCCTGTCTCTCGGTCTGTCTGTCCGTCGGTTTCTGTCAGTTTGCCTGAACATCCGCGTCTGCCTGTCCAACGGTGTCTGTCTCTCCGTCAGTGTCTATCTGTCAGGCTGTCAGTCGGTGTCTATCTGTCCGTCTGTCTGTCCGTTGGTGTCTGTCTGTCCGTCTGCTTGTCCGTCGGTGTCTGTCTGTCTGCCTGTCCAACGGTGTCTTTCTGTCTGCCTGTCCGTCGGAGTCTGCCTGTCCGTCGTTGCCTGTCTGTCCGTCGGTGTCTGTCTCTCTGTCTGTTCGACGGTGTCTGTCTGTATGCCTGTCCGTCGGTGTCTGTCTGTCCGTCGTTGCCTGTCTGTCCGTCGGCATCTGTATGTCTGCCTGTTCGTCGGTGTCTGTCTGTCTGTCAGTGTATGTCTGTCTGCCTGTCCGTCGGTGTCTGTCTGTCCGTCGGTGCCTGTCTGTCCGTCGGTGTCTGTTTGTCTATCTCTCCTTCGGCGTCTGTCTGTCTGCCTGTCCAACGGTGTCTGTCTGTCCGTCGGTGTCAGTCTGTCTGGCTGTCCGTCGGTGTCTGCCTGTCCGTCGTTGCCTGTCTGTCCGTCGGTGTCTGTTTGTCTGTCTGTCCATCGGCGTCTGTCTGTCTGTTCGACGATGTCTGTCTGTCCGCCGGTGTCTGTCTGTCTGCCTGTCCGTAGGGGTCTGTCTCTCTGCCTGTCAGTCGATGCCTGTATGTCCGTCGGTGTCTGTTTGTCTGTCTCTCCGTCGGTGTCTGTCTGTCTGTTCGTCGGTGTCTGACTGTCCGTCGGTGTCTGTCTGTCTGCCTGTCCCACGGTGTCTTTCTGTCTGCCTGTCCGTCGGTGACTGTCTGTATGCCTGTCCAACGGTGTCTGTCTGTCCGTCGGTGTCTATCTGTCAGGCTGTCATACGGTGTCTGTTTGTCTGGCTGTCTGTCCGGGTCTGCCTGTCCGTCGTTGCCTGTCTGTCCGTCGGTGTCTGTTTGTATCTCTCTCCGTCGGTGTCTGTCTGACTGCCCGTCGGAGTCTGTCTGTAGGTCGGTGTCTATCTGTCCATCTGTCTGTCCGTTGGTGTCTGTCTGTCTGTCTGCCTGTCCGTCGGTGTCGGTATCTGCCTGTCTGTCGGTCGGTGTCTGCCTGTCCAACGGTGTCTGTCTGTCCGTCGGTGTCTATCTGTCTTCCTGACCGTCGGCGTCTGTCTGTCTATTCGTCGGTGTATGTCTGTCGGCTGGTGTCTGTGTGTCTTCCTGTCCGTTGGGGTCTGTCTGTCTGCCTGTCCGTCGATGCCTGTCTGTCCGTCGGTATCTGTTTGTATGTCTCTCCGTCGGTGTCTGTCTGTCTGTTCGTCGGTGTCTGTCAGTCCGTCGGTGTCTGTCTGTCTGCCTGTCCGCCGTTGCCTGTCCGTCAGTCGGTGTCTGTTTCTCTGTCTGTCCGTCGGTGTCTGTCTGTCTATCTGTCCGACGGCGTCTGTCTGTCTGCCTGTCCGTCGGTGTCTGTCTGTCAGTCGGTGTCTGACTGCCCGTCGGTGTCTGTCTGTGCGTCGGTGTATGTCTGTCTGTCTGTTCGTCGGTGTCTGTCTGTTCGTCGGTGTCTGTCTGATCGTCCGTGCCTGTCTGTTCGTCGGTGTCTGTCTGGCTGACCGTCGGCGTCTGTTTGTCTGTCTCTCCCACGGTGTCTGTCTGTCCGTCGGTGTCTGTCTGTCTGCCTGTCCGTCGGTGTCGGTATCTGCCTGTCTGTCGGTCGGTGTCTGCCTGTCCAACGGTGTCTGTCTGTCCGTCGGTGTCTATCTGTCTGCCTGACCGTCGGCGTCTGTCTGTCTATTCGTCGGTGTATGTCTGTCGGCTGGTGTCTGTGTGTCTTCCTGTCCGTTGGGGTCTGTCTGTCTGCCTGTCCGTCGGTGCCTGTCTGTTCGTCGGTATCTGTTTGTATGTCTCTCCGTCGGTGTCTGTCTGTCTGTTCGTCGGTGTCTGTCAGTCCGTCGGTGTCTGTCTGTCTGCCTGTCCGCCGTTGCCTGTCCGTCAGTCGGTGTCTGTTTCTCTGTCTGTCCGTCGGTGTCTGCCTGTCTATCTGTCCGACGGCGTCTGTCTGTCTGCCTGTCCGTCGGTGTCTGTCTGTCAGTCGGTGTCTGACTGCCCGTCGGTGTCTGTCTGTGCGTCGGTGTATGTCTGTCTGTCTGTTCGTCGGTGTCTGTCTGTTCGTCGGTGTCTGTCTGATCGTCCGTGCCTGTCTGTTCGTCGGTGTCTGTCTGGCTGACCGTCGGCGTCTGTTTGTCTGTCTCTCCCACGGTGTCTGTCTGTCCGTCGGTGTCTATCTTTATGACTGTCCGTCGGTGTCTGTTTGTCTGGCTGTCTGTCCGTGTCTGCGTGTCCGTCGTTGCCTGTCTGTCCGTCGGTGTGTGTTTGTCTGTCTGTCCGTCGGCGTCTGTCTGTCTGCCTGTACGTCGGTGTCTATCTGTCTGCCTGACCGTCGGCGTATGTCTGTCTGTTCGACGGTGTCTGTCTGTCCGCCGGTGTCTGTCTGTCTGCCTATCCGTAGGGGTCTGTCTCTCTGCCTGTCAGTCGATGCCTTATGTCCGTCGGTGTCTGTCTGTCAGTCTGTCTGCCTGTCCCACGGTGTCTTTCTGTTTGTCTGTCCGTCGGTGACTGTCTGTCTGCCTGTCCAACGGCGTCTGTCTGTCCGTCGGTGTCTATCTGTCAGGCTGTCATACGGTATCTGTCTGTCTGGCTGTCTGTCCGGGTCTGCCTGTCCGTCGTTGCCTGTCCGTCGTTGCCTGTCTGTCCGTCGGTGTCTGTCAGTCTGTCTATTCGTCGGTGTATGTCTGTCCGCTGGTGTCTGTATGTCTGCCTGTCGGTCTGTGTCTGTCTGTCTGCCTGTCCGTCGGTGCCTGTCTGTCCGTCGGTGTCTGTTTGTATGTCTCTCCGTCGGTGTCTGTCAGTCTGTCTGTTCGTCGGTGTCTGTCTTTCTGTCGGTGTCTGTCTGTTTGACTGTCCGTCGGCGTCTGTCTGTCTGCCTGTCCAACGGTGTCTGTCTGTCCGTCGGTGTCAGCCTGTCTGTCTGTCCGTCGGCGTGTGTTTGTCTGTCTGTCCGTCGGTGTCTGTCTGTCTGCCTGTACGTCGGTGTCTGTCTCTCTGTCTGTCTGTCCATCGGTGTATGTCTGTCTGCCTGTCCAACGGTGTCTGTCCGTCCGTCGCTGTCTGTCTGTCTGGCTGTCCGACGGTGTATGTATTTCCGTCGGTGTCTATCTGTCTGCCTGACCGCCGGAGTCTGTCTGTCTGTCTGTCGGTTTCTGCCTGTGTGTCTGTTAGTCGGTGTCTGTCTGTCTGCCTGTCCGTCGGTGTCTGTCTGTCTAACCTGTTCATCGGTGTCTGTCTGTCCGTTGGTGTCTGTTTGTCTGTTTCTCCGTCGGTGTCTGTCTGTCTGCCTGTCAGTCGGTGTGTGTTTGTCTGTCTGTCCGTCGGTGTCTGTCTGTCTGCCTGTACGTCGGTGTCTGTCTGTCTGCCTGTCCGTCGGTGTCTGTCTGTCTAACCTGTCCATCGGTGTCTGTCTGTCCGTCGGTGTCTGTTTGTCTGTTTTCCGTCGGTGTATGTATTTCCGTCGGTGTCTATCTGTCTGCCTGACCGCCGGGGTCTGTCTGTCTGTCTGTCGGTGTCTGTATGTGTGTCTGTTAGTCGGTGTCTGTCTGTCTGCTTGTCCGTCGGTGTCTGTCTGTTTAACCTGACCATCGGTGTCTGTCTGTCTGTCGGTGTCTGTTTGTCCGTCTGTGTCTGTCTGTCTGCCTCTCCGTCGGTGTCTGTGTGTCTTGCTGTCCGTCTGTCTGCCTGACCGTCGGAGTCTGTGTGCCTTGCTGTCCGTCTGTGTCTGCCTGTCCGTCGTTGCCTGTCTGTCCGTCGGTGTCTGTTTGTCTGTCTGTCCATCGGTGTCTGTCTGTCTGTCAGTGTCTGTCTGTCTGCTTGTCCGTCGGTGTCTGTTTGTCTTTCTGTCTGTCTGTGTAAGCCTGTCCGTCGTTGTCTGTCTGTTCGTCGGAGTCTATCTGTCCGTCTGTATCTGTCTGTCCGTCGGTGACTATCTGTCCGTCTGTGTGTCCGTCGGTGTCTGTCTGTCTGTCTGTCTCTCCATCGGTGTCTGTCTGTCTGCATGTTAAATGGTGTCTGTCTGTCCGTCGGTGTTTATCTGTCTGCCTGACCGTCGGCGTCTGTCTGTCTGTTCGTCGGTGTCTGTCTGTCCGTCGGTGTCTGTCTGTCTGCCTGTCCAACGGTGCCTGTCTGTCCGTTGTTGCCTGACTGTTCGACGGTGTCTGTCTGTCTGCCTGTCCGTCGGCATCTGTATGTCTGCCTGTCCGTCGTTGCCTGTCTGTCTGGCAGTGTCTGTCTGTCTGCCTGTCCGCCGGTGTCTGTCTGTCCGTCGGTGTCTGTCTGTCCGTCGGTGTCTGTCTGTCTGCCTGTCCAACGGTGCCTGTCTGTCCGTTGTTGCCTGACTGTCCGTCGGTGTCTGTCAGTCCGTCTGTTCGTCGGTGTCTGTCTGTGTGTCTGTCTGTCTGTCTGCCTGTCCGTCGGTGTCTCTCTTAGTGTTTGTCTGTCTTTCGGTGTCTGTCTGTCTGTCTGTCTGTCTATCTGTCTGTCTGTCTGTCTGTCTGTCTGCCTGTCCGTCGGTGTCTGTCTGTTTGTCTGTCCGTCGGTGTCTGTTTGTCTGTCTCTCCGTCGGTGTCTGTCTGACTGTTCGTCGGAATCTGTCTGTCCGTCGGTATCTGTCTGTCCGTCGGTGACTATCTGTCCGTCTGTCTGTCCGTCGGTGTCTGTCTGTCTGTCTGCCTGTCCGTCGGTGTCTGCCTGTCCGTCGGTTTCTGTGTGTCTGCATGTCTAACGGTGTCTGTCCGTCCGTCGGCGTTTATCTGTCTGTCTGACCGTCGGCGTCTGTCTGTCTGTTAGTCGGTGTCTGTCTGTCCGCCGGTGTCTGTCTGTCTGCCTGTCCGTCTGGGTCTGTATGTCTGCCTGTCCGTCGGTGCTTGTCTGTCCGTCGGTGTCTGTTTGTCTGTCTGTCCGTCGGTGTCTGTCTGTCTGTCTGTCCGCCGGTGTCTGTCTGTCTGCCTGTCCGTCGGGGTCTGTATGTCTGCCTGTCCGTCGGTGCTTATCTGTCCGTCGGTGTCTGTTTGTCTGTCTGTCCAACGGTGTCTGTCTGTCCGTCGGTGTCTGTCTGCCGTCGGTGTCTGTCTGTTTGTCTGTCCGTCGGTGTCTGTTTGTCTGTCTCTCCGTCGGTGTCTGTCTGTCTGTTCGTCGGAATCTTTCTGTCCGTCGGTATCTGTCTGTCCGTCGGTGACTATCTGTCCGTCTGTCTGTCCGTCGGTGTCTGTCTGTCTGTCTGCCTGTCCGTCGGTGTCTGCCTGTCCGTCGGTTCCTGTATGTCTGCATGTCTAACGGTGTCTGTCTGTCCGTCGGCGTTTATCTGTCTGCCTGACCGCCGGCGTCTGTCTGTCTGTTAGTCGGTGTCTGTCTGTACGCCGGTGTCTGTCTGTCTGCCTGTCCGTCGGGGTCTGTTGTCTGCCTGTCCGTCGGTGCTTATCTGTCCGTCGGTGTCTGTTTGTCTGTCTGTCCGTCGGTGTCTGTCTGTCTGTCTGTCCGCCGGTGTTTATCTGTCTGCCTGTCCATCGGTGTCTGTCTGTCTGCCAGTCCGTCGGTGTCAGTCTGTCCGTCGGTGTCTGTCTGTCCGTCGGTGACTATCTGTCCGTCGGTGACTATCTGTCCGTCTGACTGTCCGTCGGTGTCTGTCTGTCTGCCTGTCCAACGGGGTCTGTATGTCTGCCTGTCCAACGGTGTCTGTCTGTCCGTCGGTGTCTATCTGTCTGACTGTCCGTCGGTGTCTGTTTGTCTGTCTGTCCGTCGGTGTCTGTCTGTCTGTCAGTGTCTGTCTGTCTGCCTGACCGTCGGAGGCTGTGTGTCTTGCTGTCCGTCTGTGTCAGCCTGTCCGTCGTTGCCTGTCTGTCAGTCGGTGTTTGTTTGTCTGTCTCTCCTTCGGCGTCTGTCTGTCTGCCTGTCCAACGGTGTCTGTCTGTCTAACCTGACCATCGGTGTCTGTCTGTCCGTCGTTGTCAGTCTGACTGGCTGTCCGTCGGTGTCTGTTTGTCTGTCTGTCTGTCCGTCGGCGTCTTTTTGTCTGTCTGTCTGTCGGTGTCTGTCTGTCTGTCAGTGTCTGTCTGTCTGCCTGACCGTCGGAGTCTGTGTGTCTGTTCGTCGGTGTCTGTCTGCCCGACGGTGTCTGTCTGTCTGCCTGTCCGTCGGTGTCTGTCTGTCCGTCGGTGCCTGTCTGTCCGTCGGTGTCTATTTGTCTATCTCTCCTTCGGTGTCTGTTTGTATGTCTCTCCGTCGGTGTCTGTCTGACTGCCCGTCGGAGTCTGTCTGTACGTCGGTGTCTATCTGTCCATCTGTCTGTCCGTTGGTGTCTGTCTGTCTGTCTGCCTGTCCGTCGGTGTCGGTATCTGCCTGTCTGTCGGTCGGTGTCTGCCTGTCCAACGGTGTCTGTCTGTCCGTCGGTGTCTATCTGTCTGCCTGACCGTCGGCGTCTGTCTGTCTATTCGTCGGTGTATGTCCGTCGGCTGGTGTCTGTGTGTCTTCCTGTCCGTTGGGGTCTGTATGTCTGCCTGTCCGTCGGTGCCTGTCTGTCCGTCGGTATCTGTTTGTATGTCTCTCCGTCGGTGTCTGTCTGTCCGTTCGTCGGTGTCTGTCAGTCCGTCGGTGTCTGTCTGTCTGCCTGTCCGCCGTTGCCTGTCCGTCAGTCGGTGTCTGTTTCTCTGTCTGTCCGTCGGTGTCTGTCTGTCTATCTGTCCGACGGCGTCTGTCTGTCTGCCTGTCCGTCGGTGTCTGTCTGTCAGTTGGTGTCTGACTGCCCGTCGGTGTCTGGCTGTGCGTCGGTGTATGTCTGTCTGTATGTTCGTCGGTGTCTGTCTGTTCGTCGGTGTCTGTCTGATCGTCCGTGCCTGTCTGTTCGTCGGTGTCTGTCTGGCTGACCGTCGGCGTCTGTTTGTCTGTCTCTCCCACGGTGTCTGTCTGTCCGTCGGTGTCTGTCTGTCTGCCTGTCCGTCGGTGTCGGTATCTGCCTGTCTGTCGGTCGGTGTCTGCCTGTCCAACGGTGTCTGTCTGTCCGTCGGTGTGTATCTGTCTGCCTGACCGTCGGCGTCTGTCTGTCTATTCGTCGGTGTATGTCTGTCGGCTGGTGTCTGTGTGTCTTCCTGTCCGTTGGGGTCTGTCTGTCTGCCTGTCCGTCGGTGCCTGTATGTCCGTCGGTGTCTGTTTGTCTGTCTCTCCGTCGGTGTCTGTCTGTCTGTTCGTCGGTGTCTGACTGTCCGTCGGTGTCTGTCTGTCTGCCTGTCCCACGGTGTCTTTCTGTCTGCCTGTCCGTCGGTGACTGTCTGTATGCCTGTCCAACGGTGTCTGTCTGTCCGTCGGTGTCTATCTGTCAGGCTTTCATACGGTGTCTGTTTGTCTGGCTGTCTGTCCGGGTCTGCCTGTCCGTCGTTGCCTGTCTGTCCGTCGGCGTCTGTCTGTCTGCCTGTCCAACGGTGTCTGTCTGTCCGTCGGTGTCAGTCTGTCCGTCGGTGTCTGTCTGTCAGGCTGTCATACGGTGTCTGTCTGTCTGGCTGTCTGTCCGGGTCTGCCTGTCCGTCATTGCCTGTCCGTCGCTGCCTGTCTGTCCGTCGGTGTCTGTCAGTCTGTCTATTCGTCGGTGTATGTCTGTCCGCTGGTGTCTGTATGTCTGCCTGTCCGTCGGCGTCTCGCTGTCTGCCTGTCCAACGGTGTCTGTCTGTCCGTCGGTGTCAGTCTGTCTGGCTGTCCGTCGGTGTCTGTTTGTCTGTCTGTCTGTCCGTCGGTGTGTGTCTGTCTGTCTGTCCGTCGGTGTCTGTCTGTCTGCCTGTACGTCGGTGTCTGTCTGTCTGCCTGTACGTCGGTGTCTGTCTGTCTGACTGTCCGTCGGCGTCTGCCTGTCTGCCTGTCCAACGGTGTCTGTCTGTCCGTCGGTGTCAGTCTGTCTGGCTGTCCGTCGGTGTCTGTTTGTCTGTCTGTCTGTCCGTCGGTGTGTGTTTGGTTGTATGTCCGTCGGTGTCTGTCTGTCTGCCTGTACGTCGGTGTCTGTCTGTCTGCCTGTCCATCGGTGTCTGTCTGTCTGCCTGTCCGTCGATGCCTGTCTGTCCGTCGGTGTCTGTTTGTCTGTCTCTCCGTCGGTGTCTGTCTGTCTGTCTGTCAGTCGGGGACTGTCTGTCTGCCTGTCCGTCGGTGCCTGTCTGTCCGTCGGTGTCTGTTTGACTGTCTGTCCGTCGGTGTCTGTCTGTCTGGTCGGTGTGTGTCTGTTTGTTCATCGGTGTCTGTCTGTCTGCCTGTCCGTCGGTGTCTGTCTGTCTGCCTGTACGACGGTGTCTTTCTGTCTGCCTGTCCGTCGGTGACTGTCTGTATGCCTGTCCAACGGTGTTTGTCTGTCCGTCGGTGTCTATCTGTCAGGCTGTCATACGGTGTCTGTCTGTCTGGCTGTCTGTCCGGGTCTGTCTGTCCGTCGTTGCCTGTCTGTCAGTCGGTGTCTGTCAGTCTGTCTATTCCTCGGTGTCTGTCTGCCGCCGGTGTCTGTCTGTCTGCCTGCCCGTCGGGGTCTGTCTGTCTACCTGTCCGTCGGTGCCTGTCTGTCCATCGGTGTCTGTTTGTCTGTCTGTCCGTCGGTGTCTGTCTGTCTGCCTGTCCGTCGGTGCCTGTCTGTCCGTCGGTGTCTGTTTGTCTGTCTGTCCGTCGGTGTCTGTCTGTCTGCCAGTCCGTCGGTGTCAGTCTGTTTGCCTGTCCATCGGTGTCTGTCTGTCCGTCGGTGTCTGTCTGTCCGTCGGTGTCTGTCTGTCTGTCTGTGTCTGACTCCCCGTCGGTGTCTGTCTGTCCGTAGGTGTCTATCTGTCCGTCTGTCTGTCCGTCGGGGTCTGTCTGTCTTACCTGTCCATCGGTTTCTGTCTGTCCGTCGGTGTCTGTTTGTCTGTTTCTCCGTCGGTGTCTGTCTGTCTGCCTGTCAGTCGGGGACTGTCTGTCTGCCTGTCCGTCGGTGCCTGTCTGTCCGTCGGTGTCTGTTTGTCTGTCTGTCCGTCGGTGTCTGTCTGTCTGCCTGTCCAACGGTGTCTGTCTGTCCGTCGGTGTCTATCCGTCAGGCTGTCCGTCGGTGTCTGTCTGTCCGTCGGTGTCTGTTTCTCGATCCCTGTGTCGGTGTCTGTCTGTCTGTCTATTCGTCGGTGTCTGCCTGTCAGTCGGTGTCGGTATCTGCCTGTCTGTCGGTCGGTGTCTGCCTGTGCATCGGTGTCTGTCTGTCCATCGGTGTCTGTCTGTCCGTCGTGTCTATCTGTCTGCCTGACCGTCGGCGTCTGTCTGTCTGTTCGACGGTGAATGTCTGTCCGCCGGCGTCTGTCTGTCTGAATGTCGGTAGGGGTCTGTCTGTCTGCCTGTCCGTCGATGCCTGTCTGTCCGTCGGTGTCTGTTTGTCTGTCTCTCCGTCGATGTCTGCCTGCCTGTTCGTCGGTGTCTGTCTGTCCGTCGGTGTCTGTCTGTCTGCCTGTCCGTCGGTGTCTGTCTGTCTGCCTGTACGACGGTGTCTTTCTGTCTGCCTGTCCGTCGGTGACTGTCTGTATGCCTGTCCAACGGTGTCTGTCTGTCCGTCGGTGTCTATCTGTCAGGCTGTCATACGGTTTCTGTCTGTCTGGCTGTCTGTCCAGGTCTGCCTGTCCGTCGTTGCCCGTCTGTCCGTCGGTGTCTGTCAGTCTGTCTATTCGTCGGTGTATGTCTGTCGGCTGGTGTCTGTGTGTCTTCCTGTCCGTCGGGGCTGTCTGTCTGCCTGTCCGTCGGTGTCTGTCTGTCTGTTCGTCGGTGTCTGTCTGTCCGTCGGTGTCTGTCTGTCTGCCTGTCCGTCGTTGCCTGTCTGTCAGTCGGTGTCTGTTTCTCTGTCTGTCCGTCGGTGTCTGTCTGTCTATCTGTCCGACGGTGTCTGTCTGTCTGCCTGGCCGTCGATGTCTGTCTGTCACTCGGTGTCTGACTGCCCGTCGGTGTCTGTCTGTGCGTCGGTGTCTGTCTGTCTGCCTGTCCGTCGGTGTCGGTATCTGCCTGTCTGTGTGTCGGTGTCTGCCTGTCCGCCGGTGTCTGTCTCTCAGTCGGTGTCTGACTGCCCGTCGGTGTCTGTCTGTCCGTCGGTGTCTGTCTGTCTGCCTGACCGTCGGCCTCTGTCTGTCTGTTCATCGGTGTCTGTCTGTCCGCCGGTGCCTATCTGTCTGCCTGTCCGTCGGGGTCTGTCTGTCTGCCTGTCCGTCGGTGTCGGTATCTGCCTGTCTGTCTGTCGGTGTCTTCCTGTCCATCGGTGTCTGTCTGTCTGCCAGTCCGACGGTGTCAGTCTGTCTGCCTGTCCATCGGTGTCTGTTTGTCCTTCGGTGTCTATCTGTCTGCCTGACCGTCGGCCTCTGTCTGTCTGTCCGCCGGTGTCTGTCTCTCAGTCGGTGTCTGACTGCCCGTCGGTGTCTGTCTGTCCGCCGGTGTCTATCTGTCTGCCTGTCCGTCGGGGTCAGTCTGTCTGCCTGTCCGTCGGTGTCGGTATCTGTCTGCCTGTCCATCGGTGTCTGTCTGTCCTTCGGTGTCTATCTGTCTGCCTGACCGTCGGCCTCTGTCTGTCTGTTCGTCGGTGTCTGTCTGTCCGCCGGTGTCTATCTGTCTGCCTGTCCGTCGGGGTCTGTCTGTCTGCCTGTCCGTCGGTGCCTGTCTGTCCGTCGGTGTCGGTCACTCCCTGTATGTCGGTCGGTGTCTGCCTGTCCATCGGTGTCTGTCTGTCCGTCGGTGTCTATCTGTCTGCCTGACCGTCGGCGTCTGTCTGTCTGTTCGAGCGTGAATGTCTGTCCGCCGGTGTCTGTCTGTCTGCCTGTCCGTAGGGGTCTGTCTGTCTGCCTGTCCTTCGATGCCTGTCTGTCCGTCGGTGTCTGTTTGTCTGTCTCTCCGTCGGTGTCTGTCTGTCTGGTCGGTGTGTGTCTGTTTGTTCATCGGTGTGTGTCTGTCTGCCTGTCCGTCGGTGTCTGTCTGTCTGCCTGTACGACGGTTTCTTTCTGTCTGCCTGTACGTCGGTGACTGTCTGTATGCCTGTCCAACGGTGTCTGTCTGTCCGTCGGTGTCTATCTGTCAGGCTGTCATACGTTGTCTGTCTGTCTGGCTGTCCGTCGGTGTCTGTCTGTCTGCCTGTCCGTCGGTGTCCGTCTGTCTGCCTGTCCAACGGTGTCTGTCTGTCTGCCTGTTCGTCGGAGTCTGTCTGTCTGCCGGTCCAACGGTGTCTGTCTGTCCGTCGGTGTCTGTCTGTCTGCCTGTCCGTCAGTGTCGGTATCTGCCTGTCTGTTTGTCGGTGTCTGCCTGTCCATTGGTGTCTGTCTGTCTGCCTGAATGTCGGCGCCTGTCTGCCTGAATGTCAGCGTCTGTCTGTCTGTTCGTCGGTGTCTGTCTGTCTGCCTGTCCGTCCGTGCCTGTCTGTCCGTTGGTGTCTGTTTGTCTGTCTGTCTGTCGGTGTCTGTCTGTCTGCCTGTCCATCGGAGTCTGTCTATCTGCCTGTCCATCGGTGTCTGTCTGTCCGTCGGTGTCTGTTTGTCTGTCTCTCCGTCGGTGTCTGTCTGTCTGTTCGTCGGTGTCTGTCTGTCCATCGGTGTCTGTCTGTCCGTCGGTGTCTGTCTGCCTGTCCGTCGGTGTCAGTATCTGTCTGTCTGTCTGTCGGTGTCTGTCTGTTCGTCGTCGTCTGTCTGCCTGTCCGTCGGTGTAGGTCTGCCTGTCTATCGGTGTTTGTCTGTCTGTCTGTCTGTCGGTGTCTGTCTTTCGGTGTGTTAGTCTGTGTCTGTCTTTCTATCTGTCTATCTGTCTGTCTGTTCATCGGTGTCTGTCTGTCTATCTGTCTGTCGGTGTCTGTCTTTCGGTGCGTTGGTCTGTGTCTGTCTTTCTATCTGTCTGTCGGTGTCTGTCTTTCGGTGCGTTGGTCTGTGTCTGTCTTTCTATCTGTCTGTCTGTCTGCCTGTCCCTCGGTGTCTGTCTGTCTGTCTGTCTGGCTTTCTGCCTGTCAATCGGTGTCAGTGTGTCTGTCTCTCTGTCCGTCGGTGTCTATCTATCTGTCTGTCGGTGTCTGCCTGTCTGTCAGTCTGTTGGTTTCTATCTGTCTTTCGGTGTGTTGGTCTGTGTCTGTCTTTCTATCTGTCTATCTGTCTGCCTGTTCATCGGTGTCTGTCTGTCTGCCTGTCCGTCGATGTCTGTCTGTCCGTCGGTGTCTGTCAGTCTGTCTGTTCGTCGGTGTCTGCCTGTCCGTCGGTGTCTGTCTGTTTATCTGTCCTTCGGGTTCTGTCTGTCTGCCTGTCCGTCGGTGCCTGTCTGTCCGTCGGTGTCAGTTTGTCTGTCTGTCTGTTTGTCAGTGTTTGTCTGTCTGCCTGTCGGTCGGTTTCTGTTTGTCTCGCTGTCTGTCGTGTCTGCCTGTCCGTCGGTGTAGGTCTGCCTGTCTATCGGTGTTTGTCTGTCTGTCTGTCTGTCGGTGTCTGTCTTTCGGTGTGTTGGTCTGTGTCTGTCTTTCTATCTGTCTATCTGTCTGCCTGTTCATCGGTGTCTGTCTGTCTATCTGTCTGTCGGTGTCTGTCTTTCGGTGCGTTGGTTTGTGTCTGTCTTTCTATCTGTCTGTCTGTCTGCCTGTCCCTCGGTGTCTGTCTGTCTGTCTGTCTGGCTTTCTGCCTGTCAATCGGTGTCAGTGTGTCTGTCTCTCTGTCTGTCGGTGTCTATCTATCTGTCTGTCGGTGTCTGCCTGTCTGTCAGTCTGTTGGTTTCTATCTGTCTTTCGGTGTGTTCGTCTGTGTCTGTCTTTCTATCTGTCTATCTGTCTGCCTGTTCATCGGTGTCTGTCTGTCTGCCTGTCCGTCGGTGCCTGTCTGTCCGTCGTTGTCTGTCTGTCCGTCGGTGTCTGTCTGTCCGTCGGTGTCTGTTTGTCTGCCTGTCCAACGGTGTCTGTCTGTCCGTCGGTGAATATCTGTCAGGCTGTTCGTCGGTGTCTGTTTGTCTGGCTGTCTGTCCGTTTCTGCCTGTCCGTCGTTGCCTGTCAGTCCGTCGCTGTCTGTCAGTCTGTCTATTCGTCGGTGACTGCCTGTCCATTGGTGTCTGTCTGTCTACCTGAATGGCGGCGTCTGTCTGTCATTCCGTCGGTGTCTGTCTGTCTGCCTGTCCAACGGTGTCTTTCTGTCTGCCTGTCCGTCGGTGTCTGTCTGTGTGCCTATCCATTGGTGTCTGTCGGTCCGTCGGTGTCTGTTTGTCTGTCTGTCGCTGTCTGCCTGTCCGTGTGGTTGTCGGTGCCTGTCTCTATGTCTGTCTGTCCGTCGGTGTGTGTATGTCTATCTGTCTGTCGGTGTCTGTCTGCCAGTCGGTCGTTGCCTGTCTGTCCGTCGGCGTCTGTTTGTCTGTCTGTCCGTCGGTGCCTGTCTCTCTGTCTGCCTGTCGATCGGTGTCTGTCTGTCCGTCGGCTTCTGTTTGTCTGTTTTCGCTGTCTGCCTGTCCGTGTGGTTGTCGGTGCCTGTCTCTCGGTCTGTCTGTCCGTCTGTGTCTGTCAGTCTGCCTGAACATCCGCGTCTGTCTGTCTGCGGTGTCTGTTTGCCTGCCTGTTCAACGGTGCCTGTCTGTCCCTCGGTGTCTATCTGTCAGGCTGCCAGTCGGTGTCTGTTTGTCTGGCTGTCTGTCCGGTTCTGCCTGTCCATCGTTGCCTGTCTGTCCGTCGCTGTCTGTCAGTCTGTCTATTCGTCGGTGTCTGTCTGTCCGTCGGTGTCTGTCTGTCTGCCTGTCCGTCGGTGTCTGTCTGTCTGCCTGTCCGTCGGGGTCTGTCTGTCTGCCTGTCCGTCGGTGCCTGTCTGTCCGTCGGTGTCTGTTTGTCTGTCTATCCGTCGGTGTCTGTCTGTCTGCCTGTCCAACGGTGTCTGTCTGTCCGTCGGTGTCTATATGTCAGGCTGTTCGTCGGTGTCTGTTTGTCTGGCTGTCTGTCCGTTTCTGCCTGTCCGTCGTTGCCTGTCTGTCCGTCGGTGTCTGTCTGTCTGCCTGAACATCCGCGTCTGTCTGTCTGTCGGTGTGTGTATATCTATCTGTCTGTCGGTGTCTGGCTGCCTGTACGTCGTTGCCTGTCTGTCCGTCGGCGTCTGTTTGTCTGTCTGTCTGTCGGTGTCTGTCCGTCTGCCTGTCCGTCGGTGCCTGTCTCTCTGTCTGCCTGTCCATCGGTGTCTGTCTGTCCGTCGGTGTTTGTTTGTCTGTCTGTCGCTGTCTGCCTGTCCGTGTGGTTGTCGGTGCCTGTCTCTCGGTCTGTCTGTCCGTCGGTGTCTGTCAGTCTGCCTGAACATCCGCGTCTGTCTGTCTGTCGGTGTCTGTCTGCCTGCCTGTTCAACGGTGTCTGTTTGTCCCTCGGTGTCTATCTGTCAGGCTGCCAGTCGGTGTCTTTTTTTCTGGCTGTCTGTCCGGGTCTGCCTGTCCGTCGTTGCCTGTCTGTCCGTCGCTGTCTGTCAGTCTGTCTATTCGTCGGTGTCTGTCTGTCCGTCGGTGTCTGATTGTTGCCTGTCCGTCGGGGTCTGTCTGTCTGCCTGTCCGTCGGTGCCTGTCTGTCCGTCGTTGTCTGTCTGTCTGTCGGTGTCTGTCTGTCCGTCGGTGTCTGTTTGTCTGCCTGTCCAACGGTGTCTGTCTGTCCGTCGGTGGATATCTGTCAGGCTGTTCGTCGGTGTCTGTTTGTCTGGCTGTCTGTCCGTTTCTGCCTGTCCGTCGTTGCCTGTCTGTCCGTCGGTGTCTGTCTGTCTGCCTGTCCGTTGGGGTCTGTCTGTCTGCCTGTCCGTCGGTGCCTGTCTGTCCGTCGGTGTCTGTTTGTCTGTCTCGCCGTCGGTGTCTGTCTGTCTGCCTGTCCAACGGTGTCTGTCTGTCCGTCGGTGTCTATCTGTCAGGCTGTTCGTCCGTGTCTGTTTGTCTGGCTGTCTGTCCGTTTCTGCCTGTCCGTCGTTGCCTGTCTGTCCGTCGGTGTCTGTCTGTCTGGCTGAACATCCGCGTCTGTTTGTCTGTCGGTGTGTGTATGTCTATCTGTCTGTCGGTGTCTGGCTGCCTGTCCGTCGTTGCCTGTCTGTCCGTCGGCGTCTGTTTGTCTGTCTGTCTGTCGGTGTCTGTCTGTCTGCCTGTCCGTCGGTGCCTGTCTCTCTGTCTGACTGTCCATCGGTGTCTGTCTGTCCGTCGATGTCTATCTGTCACGCTGCCAGTCGGTGTCTGTTTGTCTGTCTGCCTGTCCGTCGGTGCCTGTCTGTCCGTCGGTGTCTGTTTGTCTGTCTCTCCGTCGGTGTCTGTCTGTCTGCCTGTCCATCGGTGTATGTCTGTCCGTCGGGGTCTGTCAGTCTGCCTGAACATCCGCGTCTGTCTGTCTGTCGGTGTCTGTTTGCCTGCCTGTTCAACGGTGTCTGTTTGTCCCTCGGTGTCTATCTGTCCGTCGGTGTCTAATCGTCTGCCTGTCCAACGGTGTCTGTCTGTCCGTCGGTGTCTATCTGTCAGGCTGTTCGTCGGTGTCTGTTTGTCTGGCTGTCTGTCCGTTTCTGCCTGTCCGTCATTGCCTGTCTGTCCGTCGGTGTCTGTCTGTCTGTCTGTTCGTCGGTGTCTGTCTGTCTGCCGGTCCAAGGGTGTCTGTCTGTCCGTCGGTGTCTGTCTGTCTGTCTGCCTGACCGTCGGTGTCGGTATCTGCCAGTCTGTCTGTCGGTGTCTGCCTGTCCATTGGTGTCTGTCTGTATGCCTGAATGTCGGCGTCTGTCTGTCATTCCGTCGGTGTCAGTCTGTCTGGCTGTCCAACGGTGTCTTTCTGTCTGCCTGACCGTCGGCGTCTGTCTACCTGTCCGTCGGTGTCTGTCGGTGTCTGTCTGTCTGCCTGTCCGTCGGTGTCTGTCTTTCTAGCTGTCTGTCCGGGTCTGCCTGTCCGTCCTTGCCTGTCTGTCCGCCGCTGTCTAACTGTCTGCCTGACCGTCGGCGTCTGTCTTCCTGTCCGTCGGTGTCTGTGTGTCTGCCTGTCCAACGGTGTCTGTCTGTCCGTCGGCGTCTGTTTGTCTGTCTGTCTGTCGGTGTCTGTCTGTCTGCCTGTACGTCGGTGCCTATCTCTCTGTCTGCCTGTCCATCGGTGTCTGTCTGTCCGTCGGTGTTTGTTTGTCTGTCTGTCGCTGTCTGCCTGTCCGTGTGGTTGTCGGTGCCTGTCTCTCGGTCTGTCTGTCCGTCGGTGTCTGTCAGTCTGCCTGAACATCCGCGTCTGTCTCTCTGTCGGTGTTTGTTTGCCTGCCTGTTCAACGGTGTCTGTTTGTCCCTCGGTGTCTATCTGTCAGGCTGCCAGTCGGTGTCTTTTTTTCTGGCTGTCTGTCCGGGTCTGCCTGTCCGTCGTTGCCTGTCTGTCCGTCGCTGTCTGTCAGTCTGTCTATTCGTCGGTGTCTGTCTGTCCGTTGGTGTCTGTCTGTTGCCTGTCCGTCGGTGTCTGTCTGCCTGTCCGTCGGTGCCTGTCTGTCCGTCGGTGTCTGTCTGTCCGTCGGTGTCTGTCTGTCCGTCGGTGTCTGTTTGTCTGCCTGTCCAACGGAGTCTGTCTGTCCGTCGGTGTCTATCTGTCAGGCTGTTCGTCGGTGTCTGTTTGTCTGGCTGTCTGTCCGTTTCTGCCTGTCCGTCATTGCCTGTCTGTCCGTCGGTGTCTGTCTGTCTGTCTGTTCGTCGGTGTCTGTCTGTCTGCCGGTCCAAGGGTGTCTGTCTGTCCGTCGGTGTCTGTCTGTCTGTCTGCCTGTCCGTCGGTGTCGGTATCTGCCAGTCTGTCTGTCGGTGTCTGCCTGTACATTGGTGTCTGTCTGTATGCCTGAATGTCGGCGTCTGTCTGTCATTCCGTCGGTGTCAGTCTGTCTGGCTGTCCAACGGTGTCTTTCTGTCTGCCTGACCGTCGGCGTCTGTCTACCTGTCCGTCGGTGTCTGTCGGTGTCTGTCTGTCTGCCTGTCCGTCGGTGTCTGTCTGTCTAGCTGTCTGTCCGGGTCTGCCTGTCCGTCGTTGCCTGTCTGTCCGCCGCTGTCTAACTGTCTGCCTGACCGTCGGCGTCTGTCTTCCTGTCCGTCGGTGTCTGTGTGTCTGCCTGTCCAACGGTGTCTGTCTGTCCGTCGGCGTCTGTTTGTCTGTCTGTCTGTCGGTGTCTGTCTGTCTGCCTGTCCGTCGGTGCCTATCTCTCTGTCTGCCTGTCCATCGGTGTCTGTCTGTCCGTCGGTGTTTGTTTGTCTGTCTGTCGCTGTCTGCCTGTCCGTGTGGTTGTCGGTGCCTGTCTCTCGGTCTGTCTGTCCGTCGGTGTCTGTCAGTCTGCCTGAACATCCGCGTCTGTCTCTCTGTCGGTGTTTGTTTGCCTGCCTGTTCAACGGTGTCTGTTTGTCCCTCGGTGTCTATCTGTCAGGCTGCCAGTCGGTGTCTTTTTTTCTGGCTGTCTGTCCGGGTCTGCCTGTCCGTCGTTGCCTGTCTGTCCGTCGCTGTCTGTCAGTCTGTCTATTCGTCGGTGTCTGTCTGTCCGTTGGTGTCTGTCTGTTGCCTGTCCGTCGGTGTCTGTCTGCCTGTCCGTCGGTGCCTGTCTGTCCGTCGGTGTCTGTCTGTCCGTCGGTGTCTGTCTGTCCGTCGGTGTCTGTTTGTCTGCCTGTCCAACGGAGTCTGTCTGTCCGTCGGTGTCTATCTGTCAGGCTGTTCGTCGGTGTCTGTTTGTCTGGCTGTCTGTCCGTTTCTGCCTGTCCGCCGGTGTCTGTCTGTCTGCCTGTCCGTCGGGGTCTGTCTGTCTGCCTGTCCGTCGGTGTCTGTCTGTCTGCCGGTCCAACGGTGTCTGTCTATCCGTCGGTGTCTGTCTGTCTGCATGTCCAACGGTGTCTGTCTGTCCGTCGGTGTCTATCTGTCTGCCTGACCGTCGGCGTCTGTCTGTCTGTTCGTCGGTGTCTGTCTGTCCGCCGGTGTCTGTCTGTCTGCCCGTCCGACGGGGTCTGTCTGTCCGTCGCTGTCTGTCTGTCAGTCGGTGTCTGACTGCCCGTCGGTGTCTGTCCGTCGGTGTCTGTCTGTCTGTCTGCCTGTCCGTCGGTGTCGGTATGTGCCTGTCTGTCTGTCGGTGTCTGCCTGTCCATCGGTGTCTGTCTGTCTGCCAGTCCGTCGGTGTCAGTCTATTTGCTTGTCCATCAAGTCTGTCTGTCCGTCGGTGTCTGTTTGTCTGTCTGTTCGTCGGTGTCTGTCTGTCAGTCGGTGTCTGACTGCCCGTCGGTGTCTGTCGGTCGGTGTCTGTCGGTCGGTGTCTGTCTGTCTGTTTGCCTGTCCGTCGGTGTCGGTATGTGCCTGTCTGTCTGTCGGTGTCTGCTAGTCCATCGGTGTCTGTCTGTCCGTCGGTGTCTGTTTGTCTTTCTCTCCGTCGGTGTCTTTCTCTCCGTCGGTGTCTGTCTGTTCGTCGGTGTCTGTCTGTCCGTCGGTGTCTGTCTGTCCGTCGGTGACTACATGTCCGTCTGTCCGTCCGTCGGTGCCTGTCTGTCTGTCTGCCTGTGCGTCGGTGTCGGTATGTGCCTGTCTGTCTGTCGGTGTCTGCCTGTCCATCGGTGTCTGTCTGTCTGCCAGTCCGTCGGTGTCAGTCTGTCTGCTTGTCCATCGGTGTCTATCTGTCGGTCGGTGTCTGTTTGCCTGTCTTTCCGTCAGTGTCTGTCTGTCTGTCTGTTCGACATTGTCTGTCTGTCTGCCTGTCCGTCTGTGTCTGTCTGTCCGTCGGTGTCTGTCTGTCTGTCTGCCTGTCCGTCGGTGTCGGTATGTGCCTGTCTGTCTGTCGGTGTCTGCCTGTCCATCGGTGTCTGTCTGTCTGCCAGTCCGTCGGTGTCAGTCTATTTGCTCGTCCATCAAGTCTGTCTGTCCGACGGTGTCTGTTTGTCTGTCTGCCTGTCCGTCGGTGTCGGTATGTGCCTGTCTGTCTGTCGGTGTCTGCTAGTCCGTCGGTGTCAGTCTGTCTGCTTGTCCATCGGTGTCTGTCTGTCCGTCGGTGTCTGCTTGTCTTTCTTTCCGTCGGTGTCTGTCTGTTCGTCGGTGTCTGTCTGTCCGTCGGTGTCTGTCTGCCCGTCGGTGACTATCTGTCCGTCCGTCGGTGTCTGTCTGTCTGTCTGCCTGTCCGTCGGTGTCGGTATGTGCCTGTCTGTCTGTCGGTGTCTGCTAGTCCGTCGGTGTCAGTCTGTCTGCTTGTCCATCGGTGTCTGTCTGTCCGTCGGTGTCTGTTTGTCTGTCTTTCCGTCGGTGTCTGTCTGTCTGTCTGTTCGACATTGTCTGTCTGTCTGCCTGTCCGTCTGTGTCTGTCTGTCCGTCGGTGTCTGTCTGTCAGTCGGTGTCTGACTGCCCGTCGGTGTCTGTCCGTCGGTGTCTGTCTGTCTGTCTGCCTGTCCGTCGGTGTCGGTATGTGCCTGTCTGTCTGTCGGTGTCTGCCTGTCCATCGGTGTCTGTCTGTCTGCCAGTCCGTCGGTGTCAGTCTATTTGCTCGTCCATCAAGTCTGTCTGTCCGTCGGTGTCTGTTTGTCTGTCTGTTCGTCGGTGCCTGTCTGTCTGTCGGTGTCTGCCTGTCCATCTGTGTCTGTCTGTCTGCCAGTCCGTCGGTGTCAGTCTGTCTGCTTGCCCGTCGGTGTCTGTCCGTCGGTGTCTGTCTGTCTGTCTGCCTGTCCGTCGGTGTCGGTATGTGCCTGTCTGTCTGTCGGTGTCTGCTAGTCCGTCGGTGTCAGTCTGTCTGGTTGTCCATCGGTGTCTGCCTGTCCGTCGGTGTCTGTCTGTCTGCATGTCGGTGTATGTCTGTGTGTCTGTTCGTCGGTGTCTGTCTGTCTGCCTGTCCGTCGGTGTCTGCCTGTCTGCCTGTCCGTCGGTGTCTGTCTGCCTGTCCGTCGGTATCTGCCTGTCCATCGGTGTCTGTCTGTCCGTCGGTGTCTGTTTGTCTGTCTGTCGCTGTCTGCCTGTCCGTGTGGTTGTCGTTGCCTTTCTCTCGGTCTGTCTGTCCGTCGGTGTCTGTCAGTCTGCCTGAACATCCGCGTCTGTCTGTCTGTCGGTGTCTGTTTGCCTGCCTGTTCAACGGTGTCTGTGTGTCCCTCGGTGTCTATCTGTCAGGCTGCCAGTCGGTGTCTGGTTGTCTGGCTGTATGTCCGGGTCTGCCTGTCCGTCGTTGCCTGTATGTCCGTCGCTGTCTGTCAGTCTGTCTATTCGTCGGTGTCTGTCTGCCCGTCAGTGTCTGTCTGTCTGCCTGTCCAACGGTGTCTGTCTGTCTGTCTGCCTGTCCGTCGGTGTCGGTCTGTCTGCCTGTTTAACGGTGTCTGTCTGTCCGTCGGTGTCTATCTGTCTGACTGTCCGTCGGTGTCTGTTTGTCTGGCTGTCTGTCCGTTTCTGCCTGTCCGTCGTTGCCTGTCTGTCCGTCGGTGTCTGTCTGTCTGTCTGTTCGACGGTGTCTGTCTGTCTGTCTGTTCGTCGATGGCTGTCTGTCCGCTGGTGTCTGTCTGTGTGCCTGTCAGTCGGGGTCTCCCTGTCTGCCTGTCCATCGGTGTCTGTCTGTCCGTCGGTATCTGTTTGTCTGTCTGTCGCTGTCTGCCTGTCCGTGTGGTTGTCGGTGCCTGTCTCTCGGTCTGTCTGTCCGTCGGTGAGTGTCAGTCTGCCTGAACATCCACGTCTGTCAGTCTGTCGGTGTCTGTTTGCCTGCCTGTTTAACGGTGTCTGTCTGTCCCTCGGTGTCTATCTGTCAGGCTGCCAGTCGGTGTCTGTTTGTCTGGCTGTCTGTCCGGGTCTGCCTGTCCGTCGTTGCCTGTCTGTCCGTCGCTGTCTGTCAGTCTGTCTATTCCTCGGTGTCTGTCTGCCGCCGGTGTCTGTCTGTCTGTCTGTCCGTCGGTGTCTGTCTGTCTGCCTGTCCAACGGTGTCTGTCTGTCTGTCTGCCTGTCCGTCGGTGTCATTCTGTCTGCCTGTTTAACGGTGTCTGTCTGTCCGTCGGTGTCTATCTGTCTGACTGTCCGTCGGTGTCTGTCTGTCTGCCTGTCCGTTGGGGTCTGTCTGTCTGCCTGTCGGTCAGTGCCTGCCCCTCCGTCGGTGTCTGTTTGTCTGTCTGTCCAACGGTGTCTGTCTGTCCGTCGGTGTCTGTCTGTCTGTCTGCCTTACCGTCGGTGTCTCTCTGCCTGTCTGCCTGTCCGACGGTGTAGGTATCTATCTGTCTGTCTGTCGGTGTCTGCCTGTCCATTGGTGTCTGTCTTTCGGTATGTTGGTCTGTGTCTGTCTTTCTATCTGTATATCTGTCTGCCTGTTCATCAGTGTCTGTCTGACTGCCTGTCCATCGGTGTCAGTGTGTCTGTCTCTCTGTCCGTCGGTGTCTATCTATCTGCCTGTCGGTGTCTGCCTGTCTGTCAGTCTGTTGGTGTCTATCTGTCTGCCTTTTTGTCTGCCTGTCCGTCGGTGTCTATCTGCCTGTCCGTCGGTGTCTGTCAGTCTGTCTGTTCGTCGGTTTCTGTCTGTCCGTCGGTGTCTGTCTGTTTATCTGTCCTTCGGGTTCTGTCTGTCTGCCTGTCCGTCTGCGTCTGTCTGCCTGTCCGTCGGTGTCTGTCTGTCTGTCCGTCGGTGTCTGTCTGTCCGTCGGTGTCTAACTGTCTGCCTGACCGTCGCCGTCTGTCTGACTGCCTGTCCAACGGTGTCTGTCTTTCCGTCGGTGTCTATCTGTCTGGCTAACCGTCGGCGTCTGTTTGTCTGTCCGTCGATGTCTGTCTGTCCGTCGGTGTCTGTCGGTGTCTGTCTGTCTGCCTGTCCGTCGGTATCTGTCTGTCTCCCTGTCCAACGGTGCCTGCCTGTCCGTCGGTGTCTGTATGTCTGTCTGCCTGTCCGTCGGTGCCTGTCTCTCTGTCTGCCTGTCCATCGGTGTCTGTCTGTCGGTCGGTGTCTATCTGTCTGGCTGACCGTCGGCGACTGTCTGTCTGTCCGTCGGTGTCTGTCTGTCCGTCGGTGTCAGTCTGTCCGTCGGTGACTATCTGTCCGTCGGTGTCGGTATCTGCCAGTCAGTCTGTCGGTGTCTGCCTGTCCATTGGTGTCCGTCTGTCTGCCTGAATGTCGGCGTCTGTCTGTCATTCCGTCGGTGTCTGTCTGTCTGCCTGTCCAACGGTGTCTTTCTGTCTGCCTGACCGTCGGCGTCTGTCTGCCTGTCCGTCGGTGTCTGTCGGTGTCTGTCTGTCTGCCTGTCCGTCGGTGTCTGTCTGTCTAGCTGTCTGTCCGGGTCTGCCTGTCCGTTGTTGCCTGTCTGTCCGCCGCTGTCTAACTGTCTGCCTGACCGTCGGCGTCTGTCTGCCTGTCCGTCGGTGTCTGTCCGTCAGTCGGTGTCTGACTGCCCTTTGGTGTCTGTCTGTCCGTCGGTGTCTGTTTGTCTGTCTGTCTGTCGGTGTCTGTCCGTGTCTGCCTGTCCACCGTTGCCTGTCTGTACGTCGGTGTCTGTCAGTCTGTCTGTTCGTCGGTGTCCGCCTGTCCATCGGTGTCTGTCTGTCTGCCAGTCCGTCGGTGTCTGTCTGTCCGTCGGTGTCTGTCAGTCTGTCTGTTCGTCGGTGTCTGCCTGTCCGTCGGTGTCTGTCTGTCTGCCTGTCCAACGGTGTCTTTCTGTCTGCCTGTCCGACGGTGTCTGTCTGTCTGCCTGTCCAACGGTGTCTGTCTCTCCGTCGGTGTCTGTTTGTCTGTCTGTCCGTCGGTGTCTGTCTGTCTGTCTGTTCGAAGATGTCTGACTGTCTGCATGACCGTCGGCCTCTGTCTGTCTGTTCCTCGGTGTCTGTCTGTCCGCCGGTGTCTGTCTGTCTGCCTGTCAAACGGTGTCTTTCTGTCTGCCTGTCCGACGGTGTCTGTCTGCCGGCCTGTCCAATGGTGTCTGTCTCTCCGTCGGTGTCGGTCTGTCTGCCAGTCTAACGGTGTCTGTCTGTCCGTCGGTGTCTATCTGTCTGACTGTCCGTCAGTGTCTGTTTGTCTGGCTGTCTGTCCGTGTCTGCCTCTCCGTCGTTGCCTGTCTGTCCGTCGGTGTCTGTCAGTCTGTCTGTTCGTCGGTGTCTGTGTGTCCGTCGGTATCTGTATGTCTGCCTATCCAACGGTGCCTGTCTGTCCGTCGGTGTCTGTTTGTCTGTCTGTCCAACGGTGCCTGCCTGTCCGTCGGTGTCTGTCTGTCTGCCAGACCGTCGGTGTCGGTATCTGCCTGTTTGTCTGTCGGTGTCTGCCTGTCCATTGGTGTCTGTCTGTCTGCCTAAATGTCGGCGTCAGTCTGCGTGTCCGTCGGTGTCTGTCTGTTTGCCTCTCCGTCGGTGCCTGCCTATCCGTCGGTGTCTGTCTGTCCGTCGGTGTCTGTCTGTCTGTCTGCCTGTCCGTCGGTGTCGGTATCTGGCTGTCTGTCTGTCTGCCTGTCCGTCGGTGTCGGTATCTGGCTGTCTGTCTGTCGGTGTCTGCCTGTCCGTCGGTGTCGGTATCTGCCTGTCTGTCTGTCGGTGTCTTCCTGTCCATTGGTGTCTGTCTGTCTGCCTGTCCGTCGGTATCTGTCTGTCTGCCTGTCCAACGGTGTCTGTCTGTCTGCGTGTCCGTCGGTGTCTGTCTGTCTGCCGGTCCAACGGTGTCTGTCTGTCCGTCGGTGTCTGTCTGTCTGTCTGCCTGTCCGTCGGTGTCGGTATCTGGCTGTCTGTCTGTCGGTGTCTGCCTGTCCGTCGGTGTCGGTATCTGCCTGTCTGTCTGTCGGTGTCTGCCTGTCCATTGGTGTCTGTCTGTCTGCCTGTCCGTCGGTATCTGTCTGTCTGCCTGTCCAAAGGTGTCTGTCTGTCTGCCTGTCCGTCGGTGTCTGTCTGTCTGCCGGTCCAACGGTGTCTGTCTGTCCGTCGGTGTCTGTCTGTCTGTCTGCCTGTCCGTCGGTGTTGGTATCTGCCTGTCTGTCTGTCGGTGTATGCCTGTCCATTGGTGTCTGTCTGTCTGCCTGAAAGTCGGCGTCTGTCTGCCTGAATGTCGGCGTCTGTCTGTCTGTTCGTCGGTGTCTGTCTGTCTGCCTGTTCAACGGTGTCTGTCTGTCCGTCGGTGTCTAACTGTCTGCCTGACCGTCGGCGTCTTTCTGTCTGTCTGTCGGTGTCTGTCTGTGTGTCTGTTCATCGGTGTCTGCCTGTCCGTCGGTGTCGGTATCTGTCTGTCTGACGGTCTCTGTCTGTTCGTCGTCGTCTATCTGCCCGTCCGTCGGTGTAGGTCTGCCTGTCTATCGGTGTTTGTCTATCTGTCTGTCTGTATGTCTGCCTGTCCATCGGCATCTGTCTGTCTGGCTGTCTGTCTGTCTGTCTGCCTGTCCATCGGTCTCTGTCTGTCTGTCTGTCCGGCGGTGTCTGTCTTTCGGTGTGTTGGTCTGTGTCTGTCTTTCTATCTGTATATCTGTCTGCCTGTTCATCGGTGTCTGTCTGTCTCCTGTCCATCGGTGTCAGTGTGTGTGTCTCTCTGTCCATCGGTGTCTATCTATCTGTCTGTCGGTGTCTGCCTGTCTGTCAGTCTGTTGGTGTCTATCTGCCTGTCCGTCGGTGTATGTCTGCCTGTCCGTCGGTGTATGTCTGTCTGTCAGTGTCTGTCTGTCTGCCTGTCCGTCGGTGTCTGTCTGTCTGTCTGTCCGTCGTTGTCTGTCTGTCCGTCGGTGTCTGTCTGTTTATCTGTCCTTCGGGGTCTGTCTGTCTGCCTGTCCGTCGGTGCCTGTCTGTCCGTCGTGTGTCTGTTTGTCTGCCTGTCCGTCGGTGTATGTCTGTCTGTCAGTGTCAGTCTGTCTGCCTGTCCGTCGGTGTCTGTCTGTCTGTCCGTCGGTGTCTGTCTGTCCGTCGGTGTCTAACTGTCTGCCTGACCGTCGGCGTCTGTCTGCCTGTCCGTCGGTGTCTGTCTGTCTGCCTGTCCAACGGTGTCTGTCTTTCCGACGGTGTCTGTCTGTCTGCCTGTCCAACGGTGTCTGTCTGTCCGTCGGTGTCTGTCTGTCTGTCTGTCCGTCCGTGCTCGGCTGTCCGTTGGTGTCTGTTTGTCGGTCTGTCCGTTGGTGTCTGTTTGTCGGTCTGTCCGTCGGTGTCTGTCTGTCTGTCAGTTCGACGGTGTCTGTCTGTCTGCCTGTCCGTCGGTGTCTGTCTGTATGTCGGTGTCTGTCTGTCTGCCTGTCCAACGGTGTCTGTCTGTCCGTCGGCGTCTATCTGTCTGGCTGTCCGTCGGTGTCTGTTTGTCTGTCTGCCCGTCGGTGCCTGTCTGTCCGTCGGTGACTGTCTGTCTGCCTGTCCAACGGTGACTGTCCGTCCGTCGTTGCCTGTCTGTCCGTCGGTGTCTGTCTGTCTGTCGGTGTCTCTCTGTCTGCCTGTCCGTCGGTGTCTGTCTGTCTGCTTGTCCGTCGGGGTCTGTCTGTCTGCCTGTCCGTCGGTGCCTGTCTGTCCGTCGGTGTCTGTTTGTCTGTCTCTCCGTTGGTGTCAGTATGTCTGTCTGTCCGTCGGTGTCTGTCTGTCCGTCGGTGTCTGTCAGTCTTTCTGTTCGTCGGTGTCTGTCTGTCCGTCGGTGTCTGTCTGTTTGTCTGTCCGTCGGTGTCTGTCTGTCTGTCGGTGTCTCTCTGTCTGCCTGTCCGTCGGTGTCTGTTTGTCTGGCTGTCTGTCCGTGTCTGCCTGTCCGTCATTGCCTGTCTGTCCGTCGGTGTCTGTCTGTCTATCTGTCCGTCTGTCTGTCCGTCGGTGTCTGTCTGTCTTTCTGCCTGTCCGACGGTGTCCGTATGTGCCTGTCTTTCTGTCGGTGTCTGCCTATCCATCGGTGTCTGTCTGTCTGCCAGTCCGTCGCTGTCAGTCTGTCTGCCTGTCCATCGGTATCTGTCTGTCCGTCGGTCTCTATCTGTCTGCCTGACCGTCGGCGTCTGTCTGTCGGTATCTGTCTGTCCGTCGGTGTCGGTTTGTCTGGCTGTCCGTCGGTGTCTGTTTGTCTGTCTGTCTGTCCGTGTCTGTCTGTCTGTCTGTTTGTCTGTCCGTCTGACCGTCGGCGTCTGTCACTCTGTCTCTCGGTGTCTGTCAGACGGTGTCTCAGTGTCTGTCTGTCTATCGTTGTACGTCTGTCCGTCGGTGTCTGTCTGTCTGCCTGTCCGTCGGTGTCTGTCTGTCCATCGGTGTATGTCTGTTTGCCTGTCCAACGGTGTCTGTCTGTCCGTCGCTGTCTGTCTGTCTGGCTGTCCAACGGTGTCTGTCTGTCCGTCGCTGTCTGTCTGTCTGGCTGTCCGTCGGTGTCTATCTGTCTGCCTGACCGTCGGTGTCTGTTTGTCTTGCTGTCTGTCCGTGTCTGCCTGTCCGTCGTTGCCTGTTTGTTCATCGGTGTCTGTTTGTCTGTCTGCCCGTCGGTGCCTGTCCGTCGGTGTCTGTCTGTCTGTCAGTGTCTGTCTGTCTGCCTGTCCGTCGGTGTCTGTTTGTCTTGCTGTCTGTCCGTGTCTGCCTGTCCGTCGTTGCCTGTTTGTTCGTCGGTGTCTGTTTGTCTGTCTGCCCGTCGGTGCCTGTCCGTCGGTGTCTGTTTGTCTGTCCGTCGGTGTCTGTCTGTCTGCCTGGCCGTCGGTGTCTGTCTGTCTACCTGTCCGTCGGTGTCTGTCTGTCTGTCTGTTCGACGGTGTCTGTCTGTCTGCCTGTCCATCGGTGTCTGTCTGTCCATCGGTGTCTGTTTGTCTGTCTCTCCGTTGGTGTCTGTCTGTCTGTCAGTGTCTGTCTGTCTGCCTGTCCGTCGGTGTCTGTCTGTCTGTCTGCCTGTCCGTCGGTGTCTGTTTGTCTTGCTGTCTGTCCGTATCTGCCTGTCCGTCGTTGCCTGTTTGTTCGTCGGTGTCTGTTTGTCTGTCTGCCCGTCGGTGCCTGTTCGTCGGTGTCTGTTTGTCTGTCCGTCGGTGTCTATCTGTCTGCCTCCCCGTCGGTGCCTGTTTGTGCGTCGGTGTCTGTTTGTCTGTCTCTCCGTCGGTGTCTGTCTGTCTGTCTGTTCGTCGGTGTCTGTCTGTCCGTCGGTGTCTGTCTGTCTGCCTGTCCGTCGGTGTCTATCTGTCTGGCGGACCGTCGGCGTCCGTCTGTTTGTCTGTCGGTGTCAGTCTGTGTGTCTGTTCGTCGGTGTCTGACTGTCTGCCTGTCCGTCGGTGTCTGTTTATCTGCCTGACAGTCGGGGACTGTCTGTCTGCCTGTCCGTCGGTGCCTGGCTGTCCGTCGGTGTCTGTCCGTCTGTCTGTCCGTCGGTGTCTGTCTGTGGGTCTGCCTGTCCGTCGGTGTCGGTATCCGCCTGTCTGTCTGTCGGTGTCTGCCTGTCCATTGGTGTCTGTCAGTCTGCCGTTCCGTCGGTGTCTGTCTGTCTGTCTGTTTGTCTGTCCGTCGGTGTCTGTCTGTCTGCCTGGCCGTCGGTGTCTCTCTGTCTGTCTGTCCATCGGTGTTTGTTTGTCTGCCTGTCCGTCGGTGTCTATCTTTCTGCCTGTCCAACGGTGTCTGCCTGTCCGTCGGTGTCGGTCTGTCTGGCTGACCGTCGGCATCTGTCTGTCTGTCGGTGTCTGTCTGTGTGTCTGTCCGTCGGGGTCTGTCTGTCTGCCTGTCCGTCGGTGTCTGTCTTTCTGCCTGTCCAACGGTGTCTGTCTGTCCGTCGGTGCCTGTCTGTCCGTCGGTGTCTGTTTGTCTGTCTCTCCGTCGGTGTCTGTCTGTCTGTCTGTTCGTCGGTGTCTGTCTGTCTGGCGGTGTCTGTCTGTCTGCCTGTCCAACGGTGTCTGTCTGTCCGCCGGCGTCTATCTGTCTGGCTGTCCGTCGGTGTCTGTTTGTCTGGCTGTCTGTCCTTGTCTGCCTGTCCGTCGTTGCCGGTCTGTCCGTCGGTGTCTGTCAGTCTGTCTGTCCGTCGTTTCCTGTCTGTCCGTCGGTGTCTGTCAGTCTGTCTGTTCGTCGGTGTCTGTCTGTCCGTCGGTGTCTGTCTGTCTGTCGGTTTCTCTCTGTCTGCCTGCCCGTCGGTGTCTGTCTGTCTGCTTGTCCGTCGGGGTCTGTCTGTCTGACGGTGTCTGTCTGTGTGTCTGTTCAACCGTGTCTGTCTGCCTGTCCGTCGGTGTCTGTCTGTCTGCTTGTCCGTCGGTGCCTGTCTGCCGGTCGGTGTCTGTTTGTCTGTCTGTTCGTCGGTGTCTGTCTGTCTGTCTGTGTCTGTCTGTCTGCCTGTCCAACGGTGTCTGTCTGTCCGTCGGCGCCTATCTGTCTGTCTGTCCGCCGGCGTCTATCTGTCCGGCTGTCCGTCGGTGTCTGTTTGTTTGGCTGTCTGTCCTTGTCTGCCTGTCCGTCGTTGCCTGTCTGTCCGTCGGTGTCTGTCAGTCTGTCTGTCCGTCGTTGCCTGTCTGTCCGTCGGTGTCTGTCAGTCTGTCTGTTCGTCGGTGTCTGTCTGTCCGTCGGTGGTTGTTTGTCTGTCTCTCCGTCGGTGTCTGTCTGTCTGTCTGTTCGTCGGTGTCTGTCTGTCCGTCGGTGTCTGTCTGTCTGCCTGTCCGTCGGTGTCTGTCTGTCTGCCTGTCCAACGGTGTCTTTCTGTCTGCCTGTCCGTCGGTGTCTATCTTTCTGCCTGTCCAACGGTGTCTGCCTGTCCGTCGGTGTCGGTCTGTCTGGCTGACCGTCGGCATCTGTCTGCCTGTCTGTCGGTGTCTGTCTGTGTGTCTGTCCGTCGGGGTCTGTCTGTCTGCCTGTCCGTCGGTGTCTGTCTTTCTGCCTGTCCAACGGTGTCTGTCTGTCCATCGGTGTCGGCCTGTCTGGCTGTCCGGCGGTGTCTGTTTGTACGGCGGTCTGTCCGTGTCTGCCTGTCCGTCGTTGCCTGTCTGTTCGTCAGTGTCTCTCTGTCTGCCTGTCCAACGGTGTCTGTCTGTCTGTCTGTTTGTCTATCCGTCAGTGTCTGTCTGTCTGCCTGGCCGACGGTGTCTGTCTGTCTGCCTGTCCATCGGTGTCTGTCTGTCTGCCTGTCCGTCGGTGTTTGTCTGTTCGTCGGCGTCGGTCTGTCTGGCTGTCCGTCGGTGTCTGTTTGTCTGTCTGTCTGTCGGGTCTCTCTGTTTGTCGGAGTCTGTCTGTCTGACTGTTCATCGGTGTCTGTTTGTCTGGCTATCTGTCCGTGTCTGCCTGTCAGTCGTTGCCTGGTTGTCCGTCGGTGTCTGTTTGTCTGTCTGTCCGTCGGTGTCTGTCTGTCTGTCTGTTCGTCGGTGTCTGTATGTCTGCCTGTCCAACGGTGTCTTTCTGTCTATCTGTCCGTCGGTGTCTGTCTGTCTGGCTGACGGTCGGCGTCCGTCTGTTTGTCTGTCGGTGTCTGTCTGTGTGTCTGTTCGTCGGTGTCTGTCTGTCTGCCTGTCCGTTGGTGTCTGTCTGTCTGCCTGACAGTCGGGGACTGTCGGTCTGCCTGTCCAACGGTGTCTGTCTGTCTGCCTGACCGTCGGTGTCTGTCTCTCTGTCTGCCTGTCCAAAGGTGTCTGTCTGTCTGCCTGTCCAAAGGTGTCTGTCTGTCCGGCTGTCCGTCGGTGTCTATCTGTCTGACTGACCGTCGGCGTCTATTTGTCTGTTCGTCGTTGGCTGTCTGTCCGCCGGTGTCTGTCTGTCTGCCTGTCCGTCGGGGTCTGTCTGTCTGCCTGTCCGTCGGTACCTGTCTGCCCGTCGGTGCCTGTCCGTCGGTGTCTGTTTGTCTGTCCGTCGGTGTCTGTCTGTCTGCCTGCCCGTCGGTGCCTGTTTGTCCGTCGGTGTCTGTTTGTCTGTCTCTCCGTCGGTGTCTGTCTGTCTGTCTGTTCGTCGGTGTCTGTCTGTCCGTCGGTGTCTGTCTGTCTGCCTGTCCGTCGGTGTCTGTCTGTCCGCCGGCGTCTATCTGTCTGGCTGTCCGTCGGTGTCTGTTTGTCTGTCTGCCCGTCGGTGCCTGTCTGTCCGTCGGTGTCTGTCTGTCTGCCTGTCCAACGGTGTCTGTCTGTCCGTCGTTGCCTGTCTGTCCGTCGGTGTCTGTCTGTCTGTCGGTGTCTCTCTGTCTGCCTGTCCGTCGGTGTCTGTCTGTCTGCTTGTCCGTCGGAGTCTATCTGTCCGTCGGTGTCTGTCTGTCCGTCGGTGTCTGTCTGTCTGCCTGTCCAACGGTGTCCGTCTGTCCCTCGTTGCCTGTCTGTCCGTCGGTGTCTGTCAGTCTTTCTGTTCGTCGGTGTCTGTCTGTCCGTCGGTGTCTGTCTGTCCGTCGGTGTCTGTCTGTTCGTCTGTCCGTCGGTGTCTGTCTGCCTGTCGGTGTCTCTCTGTCTGCCTGTCCGTCGGTGTCTGTTTGTCTGGCTGTCTGTCCGTGTCTGCCTGTCCGTCATTGCCTGTCTGTCCGTCGGTGTCTGTCTGTCTATCTGTCCGTCTGTCTGTCCGTCGGTGTCTGTCTGTCTTTCTGCCTGTCCGACGGTGTCCGTATGTGCCTGTCTTTCTGTCGGTGTCTGCCTATCCATCGGTGTCTGTCTGTCTGCCAGTCCGTCGCTGTCAGTCTGTCTGCCTGTCCATCGGTATCTGTCTGTCTGTCGGTGTCTCTCTGTCTGCCTGTCCGTCGGTGTCTGTCTGTCTGCTTGTCCGTCGGAGTCTATCTGTCCGTCGGTGTCTGTCTGTCCGTCGGTGTCTGTCTGTCTGCCTGTCCAACGGTGTCCGTCTGTCCGTCGTTGCCTGTCTGTCCGTCGGTGTCTGTCAGTCTTTCTGTTCGTCGGTGTCTGTCTGTCCGTCGGTGTCTGTCTGTCCGTCGGTGTCTGTCTGTTCGTCTGTCCGTCGGTGTCTGTCTGCCTGTCGGTGTCTCTCTGTCTGCCTGTCCGTCGGTGTCTGTTTGTCTGGCTGTCTGTCCGTGTCTGCCTGTCCGTCATTGCCTGTCTGTCCGTCGGTGTCTGTCTGTCTATCTGTCCGTCTGTCTGTCCGTCGGTGTCTGTCTGTCTTTCTGCCTGTCCGACGGTGTCCGTATGTGCCTGTCTTTCTGTCGGTGTCTGCCTATCCATCGGTGTCTGTCTGTCTGCCAGTCCGTCGCTGTCAGTCTGTCTGCCTGACCTTCGGCGTCTGTCTGTCGGTGTCTGTCTGTCCGTCGGTGTCGGTTTGTCTGGCTGTCCGTCGGTGTCTGTTTGTCTGTCTGTCTGTCCGTCTCTGTCTGTCTGTCTGTTTGTCTGTCCGTCTGACCGTCGGCGTCTGTCACTCTGTCTCTCGGTGTCCGTCAGACGGTCTCTCAGTGTCTGTCTGTCTATCGTTGTACGTCTGTCCGTCGGTGTCTGTCTGTCTGCCTGTCCGTCGGTGTCTGTCTCTCTGTCTGTTTGTCCATCGGTGTATGTCTGTTTGCCTGTCCAACGGTGTCTGTCTGTCCGTCGCTGTCTGTCTGTCTGGCTGTCCAACGGTATCTGTCTGTCCAACGGTGTCTGTCTGTCCGTCGCTGTCTGTCTGTCTGGCTGTCCGTCGGTGTCTATCTGTCTGCCTGACCGTCGGCGTCTGTCTGTCTGTCAGTCGCGGACAGTCTGCCAGTCAGTCGGGGACTGTCTGCCTGCCTGTCCGTCGGTGTCTGTCTGCCTGTCTGTTTGTCTGTCCGTCGGTGTCTGTCTATCTGCCTGGCCGTCGGTGTCTGTCTTTCCGTCGGTGTCTGTTTGTCTGTCTCTCCGTCGGTGTCTGTCTGTCTGTCAGTGTCTGTCTGTCTGCCTGTCCGTCGGTGTCTGTTTGTCTTGCTGTCTGTCCGTGTCTGCCTGTCCGTCGTTGCCTGTTTGTTCGTCGGTGTCTGTTTGTCTGTCTGCCCGTCGGTGCCTGTCCGTCGGTGTCTGTCTGTCTGTCAGTGTCTGTCTGTCTGCCTGTCCGTCGGTGTCTGTTTGTCTTGCTGTCTGTCCGTGTCTGCCTGTCCGTCGTTGCCTGTTTGTTCGTCGGTGTCTGTTTGTCTGTCTGTCCGTCGGTGTGTGTCCGTCGGTGTCTGTTTGTCTGTCCGTCGGTGTCTGTCTGTCTGCCTGGCCGTCGGTGTCTCTCTGTCTACCTGTCCGTCGGTGTCTGTCTGTCTGTTGGTTCGACGGTGTCCGTCTGTCTGCCTGTCCATCGGTGTCTGTCTATCCGTCGGTGTCTGTTTGTCTGTCTCTCCGTCGGTGTCTGTCTGTCTGTCAATGTCTGTCTGTCTGCTTGTCCGTCGGTGACTGTTTGTCTTGCTGTCTGTCCGTATCTGCCTGTCCGTCGTTGCCTGTTTGTTCGTCGGTGTCTGTTTGTCTGTCTGCCCGTCGGTGCCTGTCCGTCGGTGTCTGTTTGTCTGTCCGTCGGTGTCTGTCTGTCTGCCTGGCCGTCGGTGTCTGTCTGTCTACCTGTCCGTTGGTGTCTGTCTGTCTGTCTGTTCGACGGTGTCTGTCTGTCTGCCTGTCCATCGGTGTCTGTCTGTCCATCGGTGTCTGTTTGTCTGTCTCTCCGTTGGTGTCTGTCTGTCTGTCAGTGTCTGTCTGTCTGCCTGTCCGTCGGTGTCTGTTTGTCTTGCTGTCTGTCCGTGTCTGCCTGTCCATCGGTGTCTGCCTGTCCGTCGGTGTCTGTTTGTCTGTCTATTCGTCGGTGTCTGTCTGTCCATCGGTGTCTGTTTGTCTGTCTGTCCGTCGGTGTCTGTCTATCTGTCTGCCTGTCCGTTGGTGTCTGTTTGCCTGTCTGTCCGTCGGTGTCTATCTGTCTGACTGACCGTCGGCGTCTATTTGTCTGTTCGTCGGTGGCTGTCTGTCCGCCGGTGTCTGTCTGTCTGCCTGTCCGTCGGGGTCTGTCTGTCTGCCTGTCCGTCGGTACCTGTCTGCCCGTCGGTGCCTGTCCGTCGGTGTCTGTCTGTCTGCCTGCCCGTCGGTGCCTGTTTGTCCGTCGGTGTCTGTTTGTCTGTCTCTCCGTCGGTGTCTGTCTGTCTGTCTGTTCGTCGGTGTCTGTCTGTCCGTCGGTGTCTGTCTGTCTGCCTGTCCGTCGGTGTCTGTCTGTCTGCCTGTCCAACGGTGTCTTTCTGTCTGTCTGTCCGTCGGTGTCTGTCTATCTGCCTGTCCAACGGTGTGTGTCTGTCCGTCGGTGCCTATCTGTCTGGCGGACCGTCGGCGTCCGTCTGTTTGTCTGTCGGTGTCAGTCTGTGTGTCTGTTCGTCGGTGTCTGTCTGTCTGCCTGTCCGTCGGTGTCAGTCTGTGTGTCTGTTCGTCGGTGTCTGTCTGTCTGCCTGTCCGTCGGTGTCTGTTTGTCTGCCTGACAGACGGGGACTGTCTGTCTGCCTGTCCGTCGGTGCCTGGCTGTCCGTCGGTGTCTGTCCGTCTGTCTGTCCGTCGGTGTCTGTCTGTGGGTCTGCCTGTCCGTCGGTGTCGGTATCCGCCCGTCTGTCTGTCGGTGTCTGCCTGTCCATCGGTGTCTGTCAGTCTGCCGTACCGTCGGTGTCTGTCTGTCTGTCTGATTGTCTGTTCGTCGGTGTCTGTTTGCCTGTCTGTCCGTCGGTGTCTATCTGTCTGCCTGACCGTCGGCGTCTATTTGTCTGTTCGTCGGTGGCTGTCTGTCCGCCGGTGTCTGTCTGTCTGCCTGCCCGTCGGGGTCTGTCTGTCAGCCTGTCCGTCGGTACCCGTCAGTCCGTTGGTGTCTGTTTGTCTGTTTCTCCGTCGGTGTCTGTCTGTCTGTCTGTTCGTCGGTGTCTGCCTGTCCGTCGGTGTCTGTCTGTCTGTCCGTCGGTGTCTGTCTGTCTGGCTGTCCGTCGCTGTGTGTCTATCTGGCTGTCCGTCGGTGTATGTATTTCGGTCGTTGTCTATCTGTCTGCCTGACCGTCGGCGTCTGTCTGTCGGTCCGTCGGTGTCTGTCTGTCCGTCCGTGTCTGTCTGTCTGACCGTCGGCGTCTGTCTGTCTGTCTGTTCGTCGGTGTCTGCCTGTCCGTCGGTGTCTGTCTGTCTGCTTGTCCAACGGTGTCTTTCTGTCTGTCTGTCCGTCGGTGTCTGTTGGTCTGCCTGACAGTCGGGGACTGTCTGTCTGCCTGTCCGTCGGTGCCTGGCTGTCCGTCGGTGTCTGTCCGTCTGTCTGTCCGTCGGTGTCTGGTTGTGGGTCTGCCTGTCCGTCGGTGTCGGTATCCGCCTGTCTGTCTGTCGGTCTCTGCCTGACCATCGGTGTCTGTCAGTCTGCCGTTCCGTCGGTGTCTGTCTGTCTGTCTGTTTGTCTGTCCGTGATTGTCTGTCTGTCTGCCTGGCCGTCGGTGTCTCTCTGTCTGGCTGTCCGTCGGTGTCTGTTTGTCTGTCTGTCTGTCGGGTCTCTCTGTTTGTCGGAGTCTGTCTGTCTGCCTGTCCGTCGGTGTCGGTCTGTCTGGCTGACCGTCGGCATCTGTCTGCCTGTCCGTCGGTGTCTGTCTGTCTGCCTGTCCAACGGTGTCTTTCTGTCTGTCTGTCCGTCGGTGTCTGTCTATCTGCCTGTCCAACGGTGTGTGTCTGTCCGTCGGTGTCTATCTGTCTGGCGGACCGTCGGCGTCCGTCTGTTTGTCTGTCGGTGTCAGTCTGTGTGTCTGTTCGTCGGTGTCTGTCTGTCTGCCTGTCCGTCGGTGTCTGTCTATCTGCCTGTCCAACGGTGTGTGTCTGTCCGTCGGTGTCTATCTGTCTGGCGGACCGTCGGCGTCTGTTTGTACGGCGGTCTGTCCGTGTCTGCCTGTCCGTCGTTGCCTGTCTGTTCGTCAGTGTCTCTCTGTCTGCCTGTCCAACGGTGTCTGTCTGTCCGTCCGTGTCTATCTGTCTGGCTGACCGTCGGCGTCTAGCTGTCTGTTCGTCGGTGTCTGTTTGCCTGTCTGTCCGTCGGTGTCTATCTGTCTGTCTGACCGTCGGCGTCTATTTGTCTGTTCGTCGGTGGCTCTGTCCGCCGGTGTCTGTCTGTCTGCCTGCCCGTCGGGGTCTGTCTGTCAGCCTGTCCGTCGGTACCTGTCAGTCCGTTGGTGTCTGTTTGTCTGTTTCTCCGTCGGTGTCTGTCTGTCTGTCTGTTCGTCGGTGTCTGTCTGTCCGTCGGTGTCTGTCTGTCTGGCTGTCCGTCGCTGTGTGTCTATCTGGCTGTCCGTCGGTGTATGTATTTCCGTCGTTGACTATCTGTCTGCCTGGCCGTCGGTGTCTGTCTGTCTGCTTGTCCAACGGTGTCTTTCTGTCTGTCTGTCCGTCGGTGTCTGTTGGTCTGCCTGACAGTCGGGGACTGTCTGTCTGCCTGTCCGTCGGTGCCTGGCTGTCCGTCGGTGTCTGTCCGTCTGTCTGTCCGTCGGTGTCTGGTTGTGGGTCTGCCTGTCCGTCGGTGTCGGTATCCGCCTGTCTGTCTGTCGGTCTCTGCCTGTCCATCGGTGTCTGTCAGTCTGCCGTTCCGTCGGTGTCTGTCTGTCTGTCTGTTTGTCTGTCCGTAATTGTCTGTCTGTCTGCCTGGCCGTCGGTGTCTCTCTGTCTGTCTGTCCATCGGTGTTTGTCTGTCTGCCTGTCCGTCGGTGTCTATCTTTCTGCCTGTCCAACGGTGTCTGCCTGTCCGTCGGTGTCGGTCTGCCTGGCTGACCGTCGGCATCTGTCTGTCTGTCTGTCGGTCTCTGTCTGTGTGCCTGTCCGTCGGAGTCTGTCTGTCTGCCTGTCCGTCGGTGTCTGTCTTTCTGCCTGTCCAACGGTGTCTGTCTGTCCGTCGGTGTCGGTCTGTCTGGCTGTCCGGCGGTGTCTGTTTGTCCGGCGGTCTGTCCGTGTCTGCCTGTCCGTCGTTGCCTGTTTGTCCGTCGGTGTCTGTTTGTCTGTCTGTCCTTCGGTGTCTTTCCGTCTGTTCGTCGGTGTCTGTATGTTCGTCGGTGTCTGTATGTCCGTCGGTGTCTGTCTGACCGTCGGTGTCTGTCTGTCTGTCTGCCTGTCCGTCGCTGTCTGTCTGTCTGTCTGCCTGTCCGTCGGTGTCAGTATCTGCCTGTCTGTCTGTCTGTCTGCCAGTCCGTCGGTGACTGTCTGTCCGTCGGTGTCTGTCTGTCTGTCTGCCTGTCCGTCGGTGTCAGTATCTGCCTGTCTGTCTGTCGGTGTCTGCCTGTCCATCGGTTTCTATCTGTCTGCCGGTCCGTCGGTGTCAGTCTGTTTGCCTGTCCATCGGTGCCTGTCTGTCCGTCGGTGTCTTTTTGTCTGTCTCTCCGTCGGTATCTGTCCGTCTGTTCGTCGGCGTCTGTATATCCGTCGGTGTCTGTCTGTCCGTCGGTGTCTGTCTGTCTGTCTGCCTGTCCGTCGGTGTCTGTCTGTCTGTCTGCCTGTCCATCGGTGTTTGTCTGTCCGTCGGTGTCTGTCCGTCTGTTCGTCGGCGTCTGTATGTCCGTCGGTGTCTGTCTGTCCGTCGGTGTCTGTCTGTCTGTCTGCCTGTCCGTCGGTGTCTGTCTTTCTGTCTGCCTGTCCTTCGGTGTCTGTCTGTCTGCCTGTCCAACGGTGTCTGTCTGTCCGCTTGTGTCTGTTTGTCTGTCTCTCCGTCGGTGTCTGTCCGTCTGTTCGTCGGTGTCTGTATGTTCGTCGGTGTCTGTCTGTCAGTCGGTGTCTGAATGCCCGTCGGTGTCTGTCTGTCTGTCTGCCTTTCCGTCGGTGTCTGTCTGTCTGTCTGCCTGTCCGTCGGTATCTGTCGGTCTGCCTGTCCAACGGTGTCTGTCTGTGTGTCGGTGTCTATCTGTCTGGCTGACCGTCGGCGTCTGTCTGTCTGTGTGTCGGTGTCTGTCTGTGTGTCTGTTCATCGGTGTCTGTCTGTCTGCCTGTCCAACGATGTCTTTCTGTCAGCCTGTCCGTCGGTGTCTGTCTGTCTGCCTGTTCAACGTTGTATGTTTGTCCGTCGGTGTCTGTCAGTCTGTCTGTTCATCGGTGTCTGCCTGTCCGTCGGTGTCTGTCTGTTTATCTGTCCGACGGGGTCTATCTGTCTGCCTGTCCGTCGGTGCCTGTCAGTCCGACGGTGTCCGTTTGTTTGTTTCTCCTTCCGTGTCTGTCTGTCTGTCTGTTCGTCGGTGTCAGACTGTCCGTCGGTGTCTGCTTGTCCGTCGGTGTCTGTCTGTCTGCCTGTCCAACGGTGTCTTTCTGTCTGCCTCTCCGTCGGTATCTGTCTGTGTGCCTCTCCGTCGGTATCTGTCTGCCTGCCTGTCCATCGGTGTCTGTCTGTCCTTTGGTGTCTGTTTGTCTGTCTCTCCGTCGGTGTCTGTCTGTCTGTCTGTTCGTCGGTGTCTGTCTGTCCGTCGGTGTCTGACTGTCTACCTGTCCGTCTGTATCTGTCTGTCTGTCTGTCCGTCGGTGTCTGACTGTCTGTGTGCCTGTCCGTCGGTGTCTGTCTGTCTGTATGTCCAACGGTGTCTGTCTGTCCGTCGGTGTCTATCTGTCTGGCTGTCCGTTGGTGTCTGTTTGTCTGGCTGTCTGTCCGTGTCTGCCTGTCCGTCGTTGCCTGTCTGTCCGTTGGTGTCTGTCAGTCTGTCAGTTCGTCGGTGTCTGTCTGCCTGTCGGTGTCTGTCTGTTTTTCTGTCCTTCGGGGTCTGTCTGTCTGCCTGTCCGTCCGTGCCTGTCTGTCCGTCGGTGTCTGTTTGTCTGTCTGTCCGGTGGTGTCTGTCTTTCTGTCTGTTAGTCTGTCCGTCGGTGTCTGTCTGTATGCCTGGCCGTCGGTGTCTGTTTGTCTGGCTGTCTGTCCGTGTCTGCCTGTCCGTCATTGCCTGCCTGTCCGTCGGTGTCTGTCTGTCTGCCCGTCCGTCGGTGTCTGTCTGTCAGTCGGTGTCTGACTGCCCGTCGGTGTCTGTCTGTCAGTCTGTCTGTCCGTCGGTGTCTGTCGGTCCGTCTGCCTGTCCAACGGTGTCTGTCTGTCCGTCGGTGTCAGTCTGTCTGCCAGTCCATCGGTGTCCGTCTGTCCGTCGGTGTCTGTCTGTCCGTCGGTGACTATCGGTCCGTCTGACTGTCCGTCGGAGTCTGTCTGTCTGTCTGCCTGTCCGTCGGTGTCTGTCTGTCTGCATGTCCAACGGTGTCGGTCTGTTCGTCGGTGTCTATCTGTCTGCCTGACCGTCGGTGTCTGTCTGTCTGTCGGTTCGACGGTGTCTGTCTGTCTGCCTGTCCATCGGTGTCTGTCTATCCGTCGGTGTCTGTTTGTCTGTCTCTCCGTCGGTGTCTGTCTGTCTGTCAGTGTCTGTCTGTCTGCCTGTCCGTCGGTGACTGTTTGTCTTGCTGTCTGTCCGTATCTGCCTGTCCGTCGTTGCCTGTTTGTTCGTCGGTGTCTGTTTGTCTGTCTGCCCGTCGGTGCCTGTCCGTCGGTGTCTGTTTGTCTGTCCGTCGGTGTCTGTCTGTCTGCCTGGCCGTCGGTGTCTGTCTGTCTACCTGTCCGTTGGTGTCTGTCTGTCTGTCTGTTCGACGGTGTCTGTCTGTCTGCCTGTCCATCGGTGTCTGTCTGTCCATCGGTGTCTGTTTGTCTGTCTCTCCGTTGGTGTCTGTCTGTCTGTCAGTGTCTGTCTGTCTGCCTGTCCGTCGGTGTCTGTTTGTCTTGCTGTCTGTCCGTGTCTGCCTGTCCATCGGTGTCTGCCTGTCCGTCGGTGTCTGTTTGTCTGTCTATTCGTCGGTGTCTGTCTGTCCATCGGTGTCTGTTTGTCTGTCTGTCCGTCGGTGTCAGTCTATCTGTCTGCCTGTCCGTTGGTGTCTGTTTGCCTGTCTGTCCGTCGGTGTCTATCTGTCTGACTGACCGTCGGCGTCTATTTGTCTGTTCGTCGTTGGCTGTCTGTCCGCCGGTGTCTGTCTGTCTGCCTGTCCGTCGGGGTCTGTCTGTCTGCCTGTCCGTCGGTACCTGTCTGCCCGTCGGTTCCTGTCCGTCGGTGTCTGTTTGTCTGTCCGTCGGTGTCTGTCTGTCTGCCTGCCCGTCGGTGCCTGTTTGTCCGTCGGTGTCTGTTTGTCTGTCTCTCCGTCGGTGTCTGTCTGTCTGTCTGTTCGTCGGTGTCTGTCTGTCCGTCGGTGTCTGTCTGTCTGCCTGTCCGTCGGTGTCTGTCTGTCCGCCGGCGTCTATCTGTCTGGCTGTCCGTCGGTGTCTGTTTGTCTGTCTGCCCGTCGGTGTCTGTCTATCTGCCTGTCCAACGGTGTGTGTCTGTCCGTCGGTGTCTATCTGTCTGGCGGACCGTCGGCGTCCGTCTGTTTGTCTGTCGGTGTCAGTCTGTGTGTCTGTTCGTCGGTGTCTGTCTGTCTGCCTGTCCGTCGGTGTCTGTCTATCTGCCTGTCCAACGGTGTGTGTCTGTCCGTCGGTGTCTATCTGTCTGGCGGACCGTCGGCGTCTGTTTGTACGGCGGTCTGTCCGTGTCTGCCTGTCCGTCGTTGCCTGTCTGTTCGTCAGTGTCTCTCTGTCTGCCTGTCCAACGGTGTCTGTCTGTCCGTCCGTGTCTATCTGTCTGGCTGACCGTCGGCGTCTAGCTGTCTGTTCGTCGGTGTCTGTTTGCCTGTCTGTCCGTCGGTGTCTATCTGTCTGTCTGACCGTCGGCGTCTATTTGTCTGTTCGTCGGTGGCTCTGTCCGCCGGTGTCTGTCTGTCTGCCTGCCCGTCGGGGTCTGTCTGTCAGCCTGTCCGTCGGTACCTGTCAGTCCGTTGGTGTCTGTTTGTCTGTTTCTCCGTCGGTGTCTGTCTGTCTGTCTGTTCGTCGGTGTCTGTCTGTCCGTCGGTGTCTGTCTGTCTGGCTGTCCGTCGCTGTGTGTCTATCTGGCTGTCCGTCGGTGTATGTATTTCCGTCGTTGACTATCTGTCTGCCTGGCCGTCGGTGTCTGTCTGTCTGCTTGTCCAACGGTGTCTTTCTGTCTGTCTGTCCGTCGGTGTCTGTTGGTCTGCCTGACAGTCGGGGACTGTCTGTCTGCCTGTCCGTCGGTGCCTGGCTGTCCGTCGGTGTCTGTCCGTCTGTCTGTCCGTCGGTGTCTGGTTGTGGGTCTGCCTGTCCGTCGGTGTCGGTATCCGCCTGTCTGTCTGTCGGTCTCTGCCTGTCCATCGGTGTCTGTCAGTCTGCCGTTCCGTCGGTGTCTGTCTGTCTGTCTGTTTGTCTGTCCGTAATTGTCTGTCTGTCTGCCTGGCCGTCGGTGTCTCTCTGTCTGTCTGTCCATCGGTGTTTGTCTGTCTGCCTGTCCGTCGGTGTCTATCTTTCTGCCTGTCCAACGGTGTCTGCCTGTCCGTCGGTGTCGGTCTGCCTGGCTGACCGTCGGCATCTGTCTGTCTGTCTGTCGGTCTCTGTCTGTGTGCCTGTCCGTCGGAGTCTGTCTGTCTGCCTGTCCGTCGGTGTCTGTCTTTCTGCCTGTCCAACGGTGTCTGTCTGTCCGTCGGTGTCGGTCTGTCTGGCTGTCCGGCGGTGTCTGTTTGTCCGGCGGTCTGTCCGTGTCTGCCTGTCCGTCGTTGCCTGTTTGTCCGTCGGTGTCTGTTTGTCTGTCTGTCCTTCGGTGTCTTTCCGTCTGTTCGTCGGTGTCTGTATGTTCGTCGGTGTCTGTATGTCCGTCGGTGTCTGTCTGACCGTCGGTGTCTGTCTGTCTGTCTGCCTGTCCGTCGCTGTCTGTCTGTCTGTCTGCCTGTCCGTCGGTGTCAGTATCTGCCTGTCTGTCTGTCTGTCTGCCAGTCCGTCGGTGACTGTCTGTCCGTCGGTGTCTGTCTGTCTGTCTGCCTGTCCGTCGGTGTCAGTATCTGCCTGTCTGTCTGTCGGTGTCTGCCTGTCCATCGGTTTCTATCTGTCTGCCGGTCCGTCGGTGTCAGTCTGTTTGCCTGTCCATCGGTGCCTGTCTGTCCGTCGGTGTCTTTTTGTCTGTCTCTCCGTCGGTATCTGTCCGTCTGTTCGTCGGCGTCTGTATATCCGTCGGTGTCTGTCTGTCCGTCGGTGTCTGTCTGTCTGTCTGCCTGTCCGTCGGTGTCTGTCTGTCTGTCTGCCTGTCCATCGGTGTTTGTCTGTCCGTCGGTGTCTGTCCGTCTGTTCGTCGGCGTCTGTATGTCCGTCGGTGTCTGTCTGTCCGTCGGTGTCTGTCTGTCTGTCTGCCTGTCCGTCGGTGTCTGTCTTTCTGTCTGCCTGTCCTTCGGTGTCTGTCTGTCTGCCTGTCCAACGGTGTCTGTCTGTCCGCTTGTGTCTGTTTGTCTGTCTCTCCGTCGGTGTCTGTCCGTCTGTTCGTCGGTGTCTGTATGTTCGTCGGTGTCTGTCTGTCAGTCGGTGTCTGAATGCCCGTCGGTGTCTGTCTGTCTGTCTGCCTTTCCGTCGGTGTCTGTCTGTCTGTCTGCCTGTCCGTCGGTATCTGTCGGTCTGCCTGTCCAACGGTGTCTGTCTGTGTGTCGGTGTCTATCTGTCTGGCTGACCGTCGGCGTCTGTCTGTCTGTGTGTCGGTGTCTGTCTGTGTGTCTGTTCATCGGTGTCTGTCTGTCTGCCTGTCCAACGATGTCTTTCTGTCAGCCTGTCCGTCGGTGTCTGTCTGTCTGCCTGTTCAACGTTGTATGTTTGTCCGTCGGTGTCTGTCAGTCTGTCTGTTCATCGGTGTCTGCCTGTCCGTCGGTGTCTGTCTGTTTATCTGTCCGACGGGGTCTATCTGTCTGCCTGTCCGTCGGTGCCTGTCAGTCCGACGGTGTCCGTTTGTTTGTTTCTCCTTCCGTGTCTGTCTGTCTGTCTGTTCGTCGGTGTCAGACTGTCCGTCGGTGTCTGCTTGTCCGTCGGTGTCTGTCTGTCTGCCTGTCCAACGGTGTCTTTCTGTCTGCCTCTCCGTCGGTATCTGTCTGTGTGCCTCTCCGTCGGTATCTGTCTGCCTGCCTGTCCATCGGTGTCTGTCTGTCCTTTGGTGTCTGTTTGTCTGTCTCTCCGTCGGTGTCTGTCTGTCTGTCTGTTCGTCGGTGTCTGTCTGTCCGTCGGTGTCTGACTGTCTACCTGTCCGTCTGTATCTGTCTGTCTGTCTGTCCGTCGGTGTCTGACTGTCTGTGTGCCTGTCCGTCGGTGTCTGTCTGTCTGTATGTCCAACGGTGTCTGTCTGTCCGTCGGTGTCTATCTGTCTGGCTGTCCGTTGGTGTCTGTTTGTCTGGCTGTCTGTCCGTGTCTGCCTGTCCGTCGTTGCCTGTCTGTCCGTTGGTGTCTGTCAGTCTGTCAGTTCGTCGGTGTCTGTCTGCCTGTCGGTGTCTGTCTGTTTTTCTGTCCTTCGGGGTCTGTCTGTCTGCCTGTCCGTCCGTGCCTGTCTGTCCGTCGGTGTCTGTTTGTCTGTCTGTCCGGTGGTGTCTGTCTTTCTGTCTGTTAGTCTGTCCGTCGGTGTCTGTCTGTATGCCTGGCCGTCGGTGTCTGTTTGTCTGGCTGTCTGTCCGTGTCTGCCTGTCCGTCATTGCCTGCCTGTCCGTCGGTGTCTGTCTGTCTGCCCGTCCGTCGGTGTCTGTCTGTCAGTCGGTGTCTGACTGCCCGTCGGTGTCTGTCTGTCAGTCTGTCTGTCCGTCGGTGTCTGTCGGTCCGTCTGCCTGTCCAACGGTGTCTGTCTGTCCGTCGGTGTCAGTCTGTCTGCCAGTCCATCGGTGTCCGTCTGTCCGTCGGTGTCTGTCTGTCCGTCGGTGACTATCGGTCCGTCTGACTGTCCGTCGGAGTCTGTCTGTCTGTCTGCCTGTCCGTCGGTGTCTGTCTGTCTGCATGTCCAACGGTGTCGGTCTGTTCGTCGGTGTCTATCTGTCTGCCTGACCGTCGGTGTCTGTCTGTCTGTCGGTTCGACGGTGTCTGTCTGTCTGCCTGTCCATCGGTGTCTGTCTATCCGTCGGTGTCTGTTTGTCTGTCTCTCCGTCGGTGTCTGTCTGTCTGTCAGTGTCTGTCTGTCTGCCTGTCCGTCGGTGACTGTTTGTCTTGCTGTCTGTCCGTATCTGCCTGTCCGTCGTTGCCTGTTTGTTCGTCGGTGTCTGTTTGTCTGTCTGCCCGTCGGTGCCTGTCCGTCGGTGTCTGTTTGTCTGTCCGTCGGTGTCTGTCTGTCTGCCTGGCCGTCGGTGTCTGTCTGTCTACCTGTCCGTTGGTGTCTGTCTGTCTGTCTGTTCGACGGTGTCTGTCTGTCTGCCTGTCCATCGGTGTCTGTCTGTCCATCGGTGTCTGTTTGTCTGTCTCTCCGTTGGTGTCTGTCTGTCTGTCAGTGTCTGTCTGTCTGCCTGTCCGTCGGTGTCTGTTTGTCTTGCTGTCTGTCCGTGTCTGCCTGTCCATCGGTGTCTGCCTGTCCGTCGGTGTCTGTTTGTCTGTCTATTCGTCGGTGTCTGTCTGTCCATCGGTGTCTGTTTGTCTGTCTGTCCGTCGGTGTCAGTCTATCTGTCTGCCTGTCCGTTGGTGTCTGTTTGCCTGTCTGTCCGTCGGTGTCTATCTGTCTGACTGACCGTCGGCGTCTATTTGTCTGTTCGTCGTTGGCTGTCTGTCCGCCGGTGTCTGTCTGTCTGCCTGTCCGTCGGGGTCTGTCTGTCTGCCTGTCCGTCGGTACCTGTCTGCCCGTCGGTTCCTGTCCGTCGGTGTCTGTTTGTCTGTCCGTCGGTGTCTGTCTGTCTGCCTGCCCGTCGGTGCCTGTTTGTCCGTCGGTGTCTGTTTGTCTGTCTCTCCGTCGGTGTCTGTCTGTCTGTCTGTTCGTCGGTGTCTGTCTGTCCGTCGGTGTCTGTCTGTCTGCCTGTCCGTCGGTGTCTGTCTGTCCGCCGGCGTCTATCTGTCTGGCTGTCCGTCGGTGTCTGTTTGTCTGTCTGCCCGTCGGTGCCTGTCTGTCCGTCGGAGTCTGTCTGTCTGCCTGTCCGTCGGTGTCTGTCTTTCTGCCTGTCCAACGGTGTCTGTCTGTCCGTCGGTGTCGGTCTGTCTGGCTGTCCGGCGGTGTCTGTTTGTCCGGCGGTCTGTCCGTGTCTGCCTGTCCGTCGTTGCCTGTTTGTCCGTCGGTGTCTGTTTGTCTGTCTGTCCTTCGGTGTCTTTCCGTCTGTTCGTCGGTGTCTGTATGTTCGTCGGTGTCTGTATGTCCGTCGGTGTCTGTCTGACCGTCGGTGTCTGTCTGTCTGTCTGCCTGTCCGTCGCTGTCTGTCTGTCTGTCTGCCTGTCCGTCGGTGTCAGTATCTGCCTGTCTGTCTGTCTGTCTGCCAGTCCGTCGGTGACTGTCTGTCCGTCGGTGTCTGTCTGTCTGTCTGCCTGTCCGTCGGTGTCAGTATCTGCCTGTCTGTCTGTCGGTGTCTGCCTGTCCATCGGTTTCTATCTGTCTGCCGGTCCGTCGGTGTCAGTCTGTTTGCCTGTCCATCGGTGCCTGTCTGTCCGTCGGTGTCTTTTTGTCTGTCTCTCCGTCGGTATCTGTCCGTCTGTTCGTCGGCGTCTGTATATCCGTCGGTGTCTGTCTGTCCGTCGGTGTCTGTCTGTCTGTCTGCCTGTCCGTCGGTGTCTGTCTGTCTGTCTGCCTGTCCATCGGTGTTTGTCTGTCCGTCGGTGTCTGTCCGTCTGTTCGTCGGCGTCTGTATGTCCGTCGGTGTCTGTCTGTCCGTCGGTGTCTGTCTGTCTGTCTGCCTGTCCGTCGGTGTCTGTCTTTCTGTCTGCCTGTCCTTCGGTGTCTGTCTGTCTGCCTGTCCAACGGTGTCTGTCTGTCCGCTTGTGTCTGTTTGTCTGTCTCTCCGTCGGTGTCTGTCCGTCTGTTCGTCGGTGTCTGTATGTTCGTCGGTGTCTGTCTGTCAGTCGGTGTCTGAATGCCCGTCGGTGTCTGTCTGTCTGTCTGCCTTTCCGTCGGTGTCTGTCTGTCTGTCTGCCTGTCCGTCGGTATCTGTCGGTCTGCCTGTCCAACGGTGTCTGTCTGTGTGTCGGTGTCTATCTGTCTGGCTGACCGTCGGCGTCTGTCTGTCTGTGTGTCGGTGTCTGTCTGTGTGTCTGTTCATCGGTGTCTGTCTGTCTGCCTGTCCAACGATGTCTTTCTGTCAGCCTGTCCGTCGGTGTCTGTCTGTCTGCCTGTTCAACGTTGTATGTTTGTCCGTCGGTGTCTGTCAGTCTGTCTGTTCATCGGTGTCTGCCTGTCCGTCGGTGTCTGTCTGTTTATCTGTCCGACGGGGTCTATCTGTCTGCCTGTCCGTCGGTGCCTGTCAGTCCGACGGTGTCCGTTTGTTTGTTTCTCCTTCCGTGTCTGTCTGTCTGTCTGTTCGTCGGTGTCAGACTGTCCGTCGGTGTCTGCTTGTCCGTCGGTGTCTGTCTGTCTGCCTGTCCAACGGTGTCTTTCTGTCTGCCTCTCCGTCGGTATCTGTCTGTGTGCCTCTCCGTCGGTATCTGTCTGCCTGCCTGTCCATCGGTGTCTGTCTGTCCTTTGGTGTCTGTTTGTCTGTCTCTCCGTCGGTGTCTGTCTGTCTGTCTGTTCGTCGGTGTCTGTCTGTCCGTCGGTGTCTGACTGTCTACCTGTCCGTCTGTATCTGTCTGTCTGTCTGTCCGTCGGTGTCTGACTGTCTGTGTGCCTGTCCGTCGGTGTCTGTCTGTCTGTATGTCCAACGGTGTCTGTCTGTCCGTCGGTGTCTATCTGTCTGGCTGTCCGTTGGTGTCTGTTTGTCTGGCTGTCTGTCCGTGTCTGCCTGTCCGTCGTTGCCTGTCTGTCCGTTGGTGTCTGTCAGTCTGTCAGTTCGTCGGTGTCTGTCTGCCTGTCGGTGTCTGTCTGTTTTTCTGTCCTTCGGGGTCTGTCTGTCTGCCTGTCCGTCCGTGCCTGTCTGTCCGTCGGTGTCTGTTTGTCTGTCTGTCCGGTGGTGTCTGTCTTTCTGTCTGTTAGTCTGTCCGTCGGTGTCTGTCTGTATGCCTGGCCGTCGGTGTCTGTTTGTCTGGCTGTCTGTCCGTGTCTGCCTGTCCGTCATTGCCTGCCTGTCCGTCGGTGTCTGTCTGTCTGCCCGTCCGTCGGTGTCTGTCTGTCAGTCGGTGTCTGACTGCCCGTCGGTGTCTGTCTGTCAGTCTGTCTGTCCGTCGGTGTCTGTCGGTCCGTCTGCCTGTCCAACGGTGTCTGTCTGTCCGTCGGTGTCAGTCTGTCTGCCAGTCCATCGGTGTCCGTCTGTCCGTCGGTGTCTGTCTGTCCGTCGGTGACTATCGGTCCGTCTGACTGTCCGTCGGAGTCTGTCTGTCTGTCTGCCTGTCCGTCGGTGTCTGTCTGTCTGCATGTCCAACGGTGTCGGTCTGTTCGTCGGTGTCTATCTGTCTGCCTGACCGTCGGTGTCTGTCTGTCTGTCGGTTCGACGGTGTCTGTCTGTCTGCCTGTCCATCGGTGTCTGTCTATCCGTCGGTGTCTGTTTGTCTGTCTCTCCGTCGGTGTCTGTCTGTCTGTCAGTGTCTGTCTGTCTGCCTGTCCGTCGGTGACTGTTTGTCTTGCTGTCTGTCCGTATCTGCCTGTCCGTCGTTGCCTGTTTGTTCGTCGGTGTCTGTTTGTCTGTCTGCCCGTCGGTGCCTGTCCGTCGGTGTCTGTTTGTCTGTCCGTCGGTGTCTGTCTGTCTGCCTGGCCGTCGGTGTCTGTCTGTCTACCTGTCCGTTGGTGTCTGTCTGTCTGTCTGTTCGACGGTGTCTGTCTGTCTGCCTGTCCATCGGTGTCTGTCTGTCCATCGGTGTCTGTTTGTCTGTCTCTCCGTTGGTGTCTGTCTGTCTGTCAGTGTCTGTCTGTCTGCCTGTCCGTCGGTGTCTGTTTGTCTTGCTGTCTGTCCGTGTCTGCCTGTCCATCGGTGTCTGCCTGTCCGTCGGTGTCTGTTTGTCTGTCTATTCGTCGGTGTCTGTCTGTCCATCGGTGTCTGTTTGTCTGTCTGTCCGTCGGTGTCAGTCTATCTGTCTGCCTGTCCGTTGGTGTCTGTTTGCCTGTCTGTCCGTCGGTGTCTATCTGTCTGACTGACCGTCGGCGTCTATTTGTCTGTTCGTCGTTGGCTGTCTGTCCGCCGGTGTCTGTCTGTCTGCCTGTCCGTCGGGGTCTGTCTGTCTGCCTGTCCGTCGGTACCTGTCTGCCCGTCGGTTCCTGTCCGTCGGTGTCTGTTTGTCTGTCCGTCGGTGTCTGTCTGTCTGCCTGCCCGTCGGTGCCTGTTTGTCCGTCGGTGTCTGTTTGTCTGTCTCTCCGTCGGTGTCTGTCTGTCTGTCTGTTCGTCGGTGTCTGTCTGTCCGTCGGTGTCTGTCTGTCTGCCTGTCCGTCGGTGTCTGTCTGTCCGCCGGCGTCTATCTGTCTGGCTGTCCGTCGGTGTCTGTTTGTCTGTCTGCCCGTCGGTGTCTGTCTATCTGCCTGTCCAACGGTGTGTGTCTGTCCGTCGGTGTCTATCTGTCTGGCGGACCGTCGGCGTCCGTCTGTTTGTCTGTCGGTGTCAGTCTGTGTGTCTGTTCGTCGGTGTCTGTCTGTCTGCCTGTCCGTCGGTGTCTGTCTATCTGCCTGTCCAACGGTGTGTGTCTGTCCGTCGGTGTCTATCTGTCTGGCGGACCGTCGGCGTCTGTTTGTACGGCGGTCTGTCCGTGTCTGCCTGTCCGTCGTTGCCTGTCTGTTCGTCAGTGTCTCTCTGTCTGCCTGTCCAACGGTGTCTGTCTGTCCGTCCGTGTCTATCTGTCTGGCTGACCGTCGGCGTCTAGCTGTCTGTTCGTCGGTGTCTGTTTGCCTGTCTGTCCGTCGGTGTCTATCTGTCTGTCTGACCGTCGGCGTCTATTTGTCTGTTCGTCGGTGGCTCTGTCCGCCGGTGTCTGTCTGTCTGCCTGCCCGTCGGGGTCTGTCTGTCAGCCTGTCCGTCGGTACCTGTCAGTCCGTTGGTGTCTGTTTGTCTGTTTCTCCGTCGGTGTCTGTCTGTCTGTCTGTTCGTCGGTGTCTGTCTGTCCGTCGGTGTCTGTCTGTCTGGCTGTCCGTCGCTGTGTGTCTATCTGGCTGTCCGTCGGTGTATGTATTTCCGTCGTTGACTATCTGTCTGCCTGGCCGTCGGTGTCTGTCTGTCTGCTTGTCCAACGGTGTCTTTCTGTCTGTCTGTCCGTCGGTGTCTGTTGGTCTGCCTGACAGTCGGGGACTGTCTGTCTGCCTGTCCGTCGGTGCCTGGCTGTCCGTCGGTGTCTGTCCGTCTGTCTGTCCGTCGGTGTCTGGTTGTGGGTCTGCCTGTCCGTCGGTGTCGGTATCCGCCTGTCTGTCTGTCGGTCTCTGCCTGTCCATCGGTGTCTGTCAGTCTGCCGTTCCGTCGGTGTCTGTCTGTCTGTCTGTTTGTCTGTCCGTAATTGTCTGTCTGTCTGCCTGGCCGTCGGTGTCTCTCTGTCTGTCTGTCCATCGGTGTTTGTCTGTCTGCCTGTCCGTCGGTGTCTATCTTTCTGCCTGTCCAACGGTGTCTGCCTGTCCGTCGGTGTCGGTCTGCCTGGCTGACCGTCGGCATCTGTCTGTCTGTCTGTCGGTCTCTGTCTGTGTGCCTGTCCGTCGGAGTCTGTCTGTCTGCCTGTCCGTCGGTGTCTGTCTTTCTGCCTGTCCAACGGTGTCTGTCTGTCCGTCGGTGTCGGTCTGTCTGGCTGTCCGGCGGTGTCTGTTTGTCCGGCGGTCTGTCCGTGTCTGCCTGTCCGTCGTTGCCTGTTTGTCCGTCGGTGTCTGTTTGTCTGTCTGTCCTTCGGTGTCTTTCCGTCTGTTCGTCGGTGTCTGTATGTTCGTCGGTGTCTGTATGTCCGTCGGTGTCTGTCTGACCGTCGGTGTCTGTCTGTCTGTCTGCCTGTCCGTCGCTGTCTGTCTGTCTGTCTGCCTGTCCGTCGGTGTCAGTATCTGCCTGTCTGTCTGTCTGTCTGCCAGTCCGTCGGTGACTGTCTGTCCGTCGGTGTCTGTCTGTCTGTCTGCCTGTCCGTCGGTGTCAGTATCTGCCTGTCTGTCTGTCGGTGTCTGCCTGTCCATCGGTTTCTATCTGTCTGCCGGTCCGTCGGTGTCAGTCTGTTTGCCTGTCCATCGGTGCCTGTCTGTCCGTCGGTGTCTTTTTGTCTGTCTCTCCGTCGGTATCTGTCCGTCTGTTCGTCGGCGTCTGTATATCCGTCGGTGTCTGTCTGTCCGTCGGTGTCTGTCTGTCTGTCTGCCTGTCCGTCGGTGTCTGTCTGTCTGTCTGCCTGTCCATCGGTGTTTGTCTGTCCGTCGGTGTCTGTCCGTCTGTTCGTCGGCGTCTGTATGTCCGTCGGTGTCTGTCTGTCCGTCGGTGTCTGTCTGTCTGTCTGCCTGTCCGTCGGTGTCTGTCTTTCTGTCTGCCTGTCCTTCGGTGTCTGTCTGTCTGCCTGTCCAACGGTGTCTGTCTGTCCGCTTGTGTCTGTTTGTCTGTCTCTCCGTCGGTGTCTGTCCGTCTGTTCGTCGGTGTCTGTATGTTCGTCGGTGTCTGTCTGTCAGTCGGTGTCTGAATGCCCGTCGGTGTCTGTCTGTCTGTCTGCCTTTCCGTCGGTGTCTGTCTGTCTGTCTGCCTGTCCGTCGGTATCTGTCGGTCTGCCTGTCCAACGGTGTCTGTCTGTGTGTCGGTGTCTATCTGTCTGGCTGACCGTCGGCGTCTGTCTGTCTGTGTGTCGGTGTCTGTCTGTGTGTCTGTTCATCGGTGTCTGTCTGTCTGCCTGTCCAACGATGTCTTTCTGTCAGCCTGTCCGTCGGTGTCTGTCTGTCTGCCTGTTCAACGTTGTATGTTTGTCCGTCGGTGTCTGTCAGTCTGTCTGTTCATCGGTGTCTGCCTGTCCGTCGGTGTCTGTCTGTTTATCTGTCCGACGGGGTCTATCTGTCTGCCTGTCCGTCGGTGCCTGTCAGTCCGACGGTGTCCGTTTGTTTGTTTCTCCTTCCGTGTCTGTCTGTCTGTCTGTTCGTCGGTGTCAGACTGTCCGTCGGTGTCTGCTTGTCCGTCGGTGTCTGTCTGTCTGCCTGTCCAACGGTGTCTTTCTGTCTGCCTCTCCGTCGGTATCTGTCTGTGTGCCTCTCCGTCGGTATCTGTCTGCCTGCCTGTCCATCGGTGTCTGTCTGTCCTTTGGTGTCTGTTTGTCTGTCTCTCCGTCGGTGTCTGTCTGTCTGTCTGTTCGTCGGTGTCTGTCTGTCCGTCGGTGTCTGACTGTCTACCTGTCCGTCTGTATCTGTCTGTCTGTCTGTCCGTCGGTGTCTGACTGTCTGTGTGCCTGTCCGTCGGTGTCTGTCTGTCTGTATGTCCAACGGTGTCTGTCTGTCCGTCGGTGTCTATCTGTCTGGCTGTCCGTTGGTGTCTGTTTGTCTGGCTGTCTGTCCGTGTCTGCCTGTCCGTCGTTGCCTGTCTGTCCGTTGGTGTCTGTCAGTCTGTCAGTTCGTCGGTGTCTGTCTGCCTGTCGGTGTCTGTCTGTTTTTCTGTCCTTCGGGGTCTGTCTGTCTGCCTGTCCGTCCGTGCCTGTCTGTCCGTCGGTGTCTGTTTGTCTGTCTGTCCGGTGGTGTCTGTCTTTCTGTCTGTTAGTCTGTCCGTCGGTGTCTGTCTGTATGCCTGGCCGTCGGTGTCTGTTTGTCTGGCTGTCTGTCCGTGTCTGCCTGTCCGTCATTGCCTGCCTGTCCGTCGGTGTCTGTCTGTCTGCCCGTCCGTCGGTGTCTGTCTGTCAGTCGGTGTCTGACTGCCCGTCGGTGTCTGTCTGTCAGTCTGTCTGTCCGTCGGTGTCTGTCGGTCCGTCTGCCTGTCCAACGGTGTCTGTCTGTCCGTCGGTGTCAGTCTGTCTGCCAGTCCATCGGTGTCCGTCTGTCCGTCGGTGTCTGTCTGTCCGTCGGTGACTATCGGTCCGTCTGACTGTCCGTCGGAGTCTGTCTGTCTGTCTGCCTGTCCGTCGGTGTCTGTCTGTCTGCATGTCCAACGGTGTCGGTCTGTTCGTCGGTGTCTATCTGTCTGCCTGACCGTCGGTGTCTGTCTGTCTGTCGGTTCGACGGTGTCTGTCTGTCTGCCTGTCCATCGGTGTCTGTCTATCCGTCGGTGTCTGTTTGTCTGTCTCTCCGTCGGTGTCTGTCTGTCTGTCAGTGTCTGTCTGTCTGCCTGTCCGTCGGTGACTGTTTGTCTTGCTGTCTGTCCGTATCTGCCTGTCCGTCGTTGCCTGTTTGTTCGTCGGTGTCTGTTTGTCTGTCTGCCCGTCGGTGCCTGTCCGTCGGTGTCTGTTTGTCTGTCCGTCGGTGTCTGTCTGTCTGCCTGGCCGTCGGTGTCTGTCTGTCTACCTGTCCGTTGGTGTCTGTCTGTCTGTCTGTTCGACGGTGTCTGTCTGTCTGCCTGTCCATCGGTGTCTGTCTGTCCATCGGTGTCTGTTTGTCTGTCTCTCCGTTGGTGTCTGTCTGTCTGTCAGTGTCTGTCTGTCTGCCTGTCCGTCGGTGTCTGTTTGTCTTGCTGTCTGTCCGTGTCTGCCTGTCCATCGGTGTCTGCCTGTCCGTCGGTGTCTGTTTGTCTGTCTATTCGTCGGTGTCTGTCTGTCCATCGGTGTCTGTTTGTCTGTCTGTCCGTCGGTGTCAGTCTATCTGTCTGCCTGTCCGTTGGTGTCTGTTTGCCTGTCTGTCCGTCGGTGTCTATCTGTCTGACTGACCGTCGGCGTCTATTTGTCTGTTCGTCGTTGGCTGTCTGTCCGCCGGTGTCTGTCTGTCTGCCTGTCCGTCGGGGTCTGTCTGTCTGCCTGTCCGTCGGTACCTGTCTGCCCGTCGGTTCCTGTCCGTCGGTGTCTGTTTGTCTGTCCGTCGGTGTCTGTCTGTCTGCCTGCCCGTCGGTGCCTGTTTGTCCGTCGGTGTCTGTTTGTCTGTCTCTCCGTCGGTGTCTGTCTGTCTGTCTGTTCGTCGGTGTCTGTCTGTCCGTCGGTGTCTGTCTGTCTGCCTGTCCGTCGGTGTCTGTCTGTCCGCCGGCGTCTATCTGTCTGGCTGTCCGTCGGTGTCTGTTTGTCTGTCTGCCCGTCGGTGCCTGTCTGTCCGTCGGTGTCTGTCTGTCTGCCTGTCCAACGGTGTCTGTCTGTCCGTCGTTGCCTGTCTGTCCGTCGGTGTCTGTCTGTCTGTCGGTGTCTCTCTGTCTGCCTGTCCGTCGGTGTCTGTCTGTCTGCTTGTCCGTCGGAGTCTGTCTGTCCGTCGGTGTCTGTCTGTCCGTCGGTGTCTGTCTGTCTGCCTGTCCAACGGTGTCCGTCTGTCCGTCGTTGCCTGTCTGTCCGTCGGTGTCTGTCAGTCTTTCTGTTCGTCGGTGTCTGTCTGTCCGTCGGTGTCTGTCTGTCCGTCGGTGTCTGTCTGTTCGTCTGTCCGTCGGTGTCTGTCTGTCTGCCTCTCCGTCGGTATCTGTCTGTGTGCCTCTCCGTCGGTATCTGTCTGCCTGCCTGTCCATCGGTGTCTGTCTGTCCTTTGGTGTCTGTTTGTCTGTCTCTCCGTCGGTGTCTGTCTGTCTGTCTGTTCGTCGGTGTCTGTCTGTCCGTCGGTGTCTGACTGTCTACCTGTCCGTCTGTATCTGTCTGTCTGTCTGTCCGTCGGTGTCTGACTGTCTGTGTGCCTGTCCGTCGGTGTCTGTCTGTCTGTATGTCCAACGGTGTCTGTCTGTCCGTCGGTGTCTATCTGTCTGGCTGTCCGTTGGTGTCTGTTTGTCTGGCTGTCTGTCCGTGTCTGCCTGTCCGTCGTTGCCTGTCTGTCCGTTGGTGTCTGTCAGTCTGTCAGTTCGTCGGTGTCTGTCTGCCTGTCGGTGTCTGTCTGTTTTTCTGTCCTTCGGGGTCTGTCTGTCTGCCTGTCCGTCCGTGCCTGTCTGTCCGTCGGTGTCTGTTTGTCTGTCTGTCCGGTGGTGTCTGTCTTTCTGTCTGTTAGTCTGTCCGTCGGTGTCTGTCTGTATGCCTGGCCGTCGGTGTCTGTTTGTCTGGCTGTCTGTCCGTGTCTGCCTGTCCGTCATTGCCTGCCTGTCCGTCGGTGTCTGTCTGTCTGCCCGTCCGTCGGTGTCTGTCTGTCAGTCGGTGTCTGACTGCCCGTCGGTGTCTGTCTGTCAGTCTGTCTGTCCGTCGGTGTCTGTCGGTCCGTCTGCCTGTCCAACGGTGTCTGTCTGTCCGTCGGTGTCAGTCTGTCTGCCAGTCCATCGGTGTCCGTCTGTCCGTCGGTGTCTGTCTGTCCGTCGGTGACTATCGGTCCGTCTGACTGTCCGTCGGAGTCTGTCTGTCTGTCTGCCTGTCCGTCGGTGTCTGTCTGTCTGCATGTCCAACGGTGTCGGTCTGTTCGTCGGTGTCTATCTGTCTGCCTGACCGTCGGTGTCTGTCTGTCTGTCGGTTCGACGGTGTCTGTCTGTCTGCCTGTCCATCGGTGTCTGTCTATCCGTCGGTGTCTGTTTGTCTGTCTCTCCGTCGGTGTCTGTCTGTCTGTCAGTGTCTGTCTGTCTGCCTGTCCGTCGGTGACTGTTTGTCTTGCTGTCTGTCCGTATCTGCCTGTCCGTCGTTGCCTGTTTGTTCGTCGGTGTCTGTTTGTCTGTCTGCCCGTCGGTGCCTGTCCGTCGGTGTCTGTTTGTCTGTCCGTCGGTGTCTGTCTGTCTGCCTGGCCGTCGGTGTCTGTCTGTCTACCTGTCCGTTGGTGTCTGTCTGTCTGTCTGTTCGACGGTGTCTGTCTGTCTGCCTGTCCATCGGTGTCTGTCTGTCCATCGGTGTCTGTTTGTCTGTCTCTCCGTTGGTGTCTGTCTGTCTGTCAGTGTCTGTCTGTCTGCCTGTCCGTCGGTGTCTGTTTGTCTTGCTGTCTGTCCGTGTCTGCCTGTCCATCGGTGTCTGCCTGTCCGTCGGTGTCTGTTTGTCTGTCTATTCGTCGGTGTCTGTCTGTCCATCGGTGTCTGTTTGTCTGTCTGTCCGTCGGTGTCAGTCTATCTGTCTGCCTGTCCGTTGGTGTCTGTTTGCCTGTCTGTCCGTCGGTGTCTATCTGTCTGACTGACCGTCGGCGTCTATTTGTCTGTTCGTCGTTGGCTGTCTGTCCGCCGGTGTCTGTCTGTCTGCCTGTCCGTCGGGGTCTGTCTGTCTGCCTGTCCGTCGGTACCTGTCTGCCCGTCGGTTCCTGTCCGTCGGTGTCTGTTTGTCTGTCCGTCGGTGTCTGTCTGTCTGCCTGCCCGTCGGTGCCTGTTTGTCCGTCGGTGTCTGTTTGTCTGTCTCTCCGTCGGTGTCTGTCTGTCTGTCTGTTCGTCGGTGTCTGTCTGTCCGTCGGTGTCTGTCTGTCTGCCTGTCCGTCGGTGTCTGTCTGTCCGCCGGCGTCTATCTGTCTGGCTGTCCGTCGGTGTCTGTTTGTCTGTCTGCCCGTCGGTGCCTGTCTGTCCGTCGGTGTCTGTCTGTCTGCCTGTCCAACGGTGTCTGTCTGTCCGTCGTTGCCTGTCTGTCCGTCGGTGTCTGTCTGTCTGTCGGTGTCTCTCTGTCTGCCTGTCCGTCGGTGTCTGTCTGTCTGCTTGTCCGTCGGAGTCTGTCTGTCCGTCGGTGTCTGTCTGTCCGTCGGTGTCTGTCTGTCTGCCTGTCCAACGGTGTCCGTCTGTCCGTCGTTGCCTGTCTGTCCGTCGGTGTCTGTCAGTCTTTCTGTTCGTCGGTGTCTGTCTGTCCGTCGGTGTCTGTCTGTCCGTCGGTGTCTGTCTGTTCGTCTGTCCGTCGGTGTCTGTCTGCCTGTCGGTGTCTCTCTGTCTGCCTGTCCGTCGGTGTCTGTTTGTCTGGCTGTCTGTCCGTGTCTGCCTGTCCGTCATTGCCTGTCTGTCCGTCGGTGTCTGTCTGTCTATCTGTCCGTCTGTCTGTCCGTCGGTGTCTGTCTGTCTTTCTGCCTGTCCGACGGTGTCCGTATGTGCCTGTCTTTCTGTCGGTGTCTGCCTATCCATCGGTGTCTGTCTGTCTGCCAGTCCGTCGCTGTCAGTCTGTCTGCCTGTCCATCGGTATCTGTCTGTCCGTCGGTGTCTATCTGTCTGCCTGACCTTCGGCGTCTGTCTGTCGGTGTCTGTCTGTCCGTCGGTGTCGGTTTGTCTGGCTGTCCGTCGGTGTCTGTTTGTCTGTCTGTCTGTCCGTGTCTGTCTGTCTGTCTGTTTGTCTGTCCGTCTGACCGTCGGCGTCTGTCACTCTGTCTCTCGGTGTCCGTCAGACGGTGTCTCAGTGTCTGTCTGTCTATCGTTGTACGTCTGTCCGTCGGTGTCTGTCTGTCTGCCTGTCCGTCGGTGTCTGTCTCTCTGTCTGTTTGTCCATCGGTGTATGTCTGTTTGCCTGTCCAACGGTGTCTGTCTGTCCGTCGCTGTCTGTCTGTCTGGCTGTCCAACGGTATCTGTCTGTCCAACGGTGTCTGTCTGTCCGTCGCTGTCTGTCTGTCTGGCTGTCCGTCGGTGTCTATCTGTCTGCCTGACCGTCGGCGTCTGTCTGTCTGTCAGTCGCGGACAGTCTGCCAGTCAGTCGGGGACTGTCTGCCTGCCTGTCCGTCGGTGTCTGTCTGCCTGTCTGTTTGTCTGTCCGTCGGTGTCTGTCTATCTGCCTGGCCGTCGGTGTCTGTCTTTCCGTCGGTGTCTGTTTGTCTGTCTCTCCGTCGGTGTCTGTCTGTCTGTCAGTGTCTGTCTGTCTGCCTGTCCGTCGGTGTCTGTTTGTCTTGCTGTCTGTCCGTGTCTGCCTGTACGTCGTTGCCTGTTTGTTCGTCGGTGTCTGTTTGTCTGTCTGCCCGTCGGTGCCTGTCCGTCGGTGTCTGTCTGTCTGTCAGTGTCTGTCTGTCTGCCTGTCCGTCGGTGTCGGTATCCGCCTGTCTGTCTGTCGGTCTCTGCCTGACCATCGGTGTCTGTCAGTCTGCCGTTCCGTCGGTGTCTGTCTGTCTGTCTGTTTGTCTGTCCGTGATTGTCTGTCTGTCTGCCTGGCCGTCGGTGTCTCTCTGTCTGTCTGTCAATCGGTGTTTGTCTGTCTGCCTGTCCGTCGGTGTCTATCTTTCTGCCTGTCCAACGGTGTCTGCCTGTCCGTCGGTGTCGGTCTGCCTGGCTGACCGTCGGCATCTGTCTGTCTGTCTGTCGGTCTCTGTCTGTGTGTCTGTCCGTCGGAGTCTGTCTGTCTATCTGACCGTCGGTGTCTGTCTTTCTGCCTGTCCAACGGTGTCTCTCTGTCCGTCGGTGTCGGTCTGTCTGGCTGTCCGGCGGTGTCTGTTTGTCCGGCGGTCTGTCCGTGTCTGCCTGTCCGTCGTTGCCTGTTTGTCCGTCGGTGTCTGTTTGTCTGTCTGTCCTTCGGTGTCTGTCTGTCTGTCTGTTTGTCTATCCGTCAGTGTCTGTCTGTCTGCCTGTGCCGACGGTGTCTGTCTGTCTGCCTGTCCATCGGTGTCTGTCTGTCTGGCTGTCCTTCGGTGTCTGTCTGTTCGTCGGCGTCGGTCTGTCTGGCTGTCCGTCGGTGTCTGTTTGTCCGGCGGTCTGTCCGTGTCTGCCTGTCCGTCGTTGCCTGTTTGTCCGTCGGTGTCTGTTTGTCTGTCTGTCCTTCGGTGTCTGTCTGTCTGCCTGGCCGACGGTGTCTGTCTGTCTGCCTGTCCATCGGTGTCTGTCTGTCTGCCTGTCCGTCGGTGTCTGTCTGTTCGTCGGCGTCGGTCTGTCTGGCTGTCCGTCGGTGTCTGTTTGTCTGTCTGTCTGTCGGGTCTCTCTGTTTGTCGGAGTCTGTCTGTCTGCCTGTCCGTCGGTGTCGGTCTGTCTGGCTGACCGTCGGCATCTGTCTGCCTGTCCGTCGGTGTCTGTCTGTCTGCCTGTCCAACGGTGTCTTTCTGTCTGTCTGTCCGTCGGTGTCTGTCTATCTGCCTGTCCAACGGTGTGTGTCTGTCCGTCGGTGTCTATCTGTCTGGCGGACCGTCGGCGTCCGTCTGTTTGTCTGTCGGTGTCAGTCTGTGTGTCTGTTCGTCGGTGTCTGTCTGTCTGCCTGTCCGTCGGTGTCTGTCTTTCTGCCTGTCCAACGGTGTCTGTCTGTCCGTCGGTGTCGGTCTGTCTGGCTGTCCGGCGGTGTCTGTTTGTACGGCGGTCTGTTCGTGTCTGCCTGTCCGTCGTTGCCTGTCTGTTCGTCAGTGTCTCTCTGTCTGCCTGTCCAACGGTGTCTGTCTGTCCGTCGGTGTCTATCTGTCTGCCTGACCGTTGGCGTCTATTTGTCTGTTCGTCGAGGGCTGTCTGTCCGCCGGTGTCTGTTTGTCTGCCTGCCCGTCGGGGTCTGTCTGTCAGCCTGTCCGTCGGTACCTGTCAGTCCGTTGGTGTCTGTTTGTCTGTTTCTGCGTCGGTGTCTGTCTGTCTGTCTGTTTGTCTATCCGTCAGTGTCTGTCTGTCTGCCTGTGCCGACGGTGTCTGTCTGTCTGCCTGTCCATCGGTGTCTGTCTGTCTGGCTGTCCGTCGGTGTCTGTCTGTTCGTCGGCGTCGGTCTGTCTGGCTGTCCGTCGGTGTCTGTTTGTCCGGCGGTCTGTCCGTGTCTGCCTGTCCGTCGTTGCCTGTTTGTCCGTCGGTGTCTGTTTGTCTGTCTGTCCTTCGGTGTCTGTCTGTCTGCCTGGCCGACGGTGTCTGTCTGTCTGCCTGTCCATCGGTGTCTGTCTGTCTGCCTGTCCGTCGGTGTCTGTCTGTTCGTCGTCGTCGGTCTGTCTGGCTGTCCGTCGGTGTCTGTTTGTCTGTCTGTCTGTCGGGTCTCTCTGTTTGTCGGAGTCTGTCTGTCTGCCTGTCCGTCGGTGTCGGTCTGTCTGGCTGACCGTCGGCATCTGTCTGCCTGTCCGTCGGTGTCTGTCTGTCTGCCTGTCCAACGGTGTCTTTCTGTCTGTCTGTCCGTCGGTGTCTGTCTATCTGCCTGTCCAACGGTGTGTGTCTGTCCGTCGGTGTCTATCTGTCTGGCGGACCGTCGGCGTCCGTCTGTTTGTCTGTCGGTGTCAGTCTGTGTGTCTGTTCGTCGGTGTCTGTCTGTCTGTCTGTCCGTCGGTGTCTGTCTTTCTGCCTGTCCAACGGTGTCTGTCTGTCCGTCGGTGTCGGTCTGTCTGGCTGTCCGGCGGTGTCTGTTTGTACGGCGGTCTGTCCGTGTCTGCCTGTCCGTCGTTGCCTGTCTGTCCGTCCGTGTCTATCTGTCTGGCTGACCGTCGGCGTCTAGCTGTCTGTTCGTCGGTGTCTGTTTGCCTGTCTGTCCGTCGGTGTCTATCTGTCTGCCTGACCGTTGGCGTCTATTTGTCTGTTCGTCGAGGGCTGTCTGTCCGCCGGTGTCTGTTTGTCTGCCTGCCCGTCGGGGTCTGTCTGTCAGCCTGTCCGTCGGTACCTGTCAGTCCGTTGGTGTCTGTTTGTCTGTTTCTCCGTCGGTGTCTGTCTGTCTGTCTGTTCGTCGGTGTCTGTCTGTCCGTCGGTGTCTGTCTGTCTGGCTGTCCGTCGCTGTGTGTCTATCTGGCTGTCCGTCGGTGTATGTATTTCCGTCGTTGTCTATCTGTCTGCCTGACCGTCGGCGTCTGTCTGTCTGTCCGTCGGTGTCTGTCTGTCCGTCCGTGTCTGTCTGTCTGACCGTCGGCGTCTGTCTGTCTGTCTGTCCGTCGTTGCCTGTTTGTTCGTCGGTGTCTGTTTGTCTGTCTGCCCGTCGGTGCCTGTCCGTCGGTGTCTGTTTGTCTGTCCGTCGGTGTCTGTCTGTATGTCTGCCCGTCGGTGCCTGTTTGTCCGTCGGTGTCTGTTTGTCTGTCTCTCCGTCGGTGTCTGTCTGTCTGTCTGTTCGTCGGTGTCTGTCTGTCCGTCGGTGTCTGTCTGTCTGCCTGTCCGTCGGTGTCTGTCTGTCTGCCTGTCCAACGGTGTCTTTCTGCCTGTCTGTCCGTCGGTGTCTGTCTATCTGCCTGTCCAACGGTGTGTGTCTGTCCGTCGGTGTCTATCTGTCTGACGGACCGTCGGCGTCCGTCTGTTTGTCTGTCGTTGTCAGTCTGTGTGTCTGTTCGTCGGTGTCTGTTTGTCTGTCTGTCCTTCGGTGTCTGTCTGTCTGTCTGTTTGTCTATCCGTCAGTGTCTGTCTGTCTGCCTGTGCCGACGGTGTCTGTCTGTCTGCCTGTCCATCGGTGTCTGTCTGTCTGGCTGTCCGTCGGTGTCTGTCTGTTCGTCGGCGTCGGTCTGTCTGGCTGTCCGTCGGTGTCTGTTTGTCCGGCGGTCCGTCCGTGTCTGCCTGTCCGTCGTTGCCTGTTTGTCCGTCGGTGTCTGTTTGTCTGTCTGTCCTTCGGTGTCTGTCTGTCTGCCTGGCCGACGGTGTCTGTCTGTCTGCCTGTCCATGGGTGTCTGTCTGTCTGCCTGTCCGTCGGTGTCTGTCTGTTCGTCGGCGTCGGTATGTCTGGCTGTCCGTCGGTGTCTGTTTGTCTGTCTGTCTGTAGGGTCTCTCTGTTTGTCGGAGTCTGTCTGTCTGCCTGTCCGTCGGTGTCGGTCTGTCTGGCTGACCGTCGGCATCTGTCTGCCTGTCCGTCGGTGTCTGTCTGTTTGCCTGTCCAACGGTGTCTTTCTGTCTGTCTGTCTGTCGGTGTCTGTCTATCTGCCTGTCCAACGGTGTGTGTCTGTCCGTCGGTGTCTATCTGTCTGGCGGACCGTCGGCGTCTGTTTGTACGGCGGTCTGTCCGTGTCTGCCTGTCCGTCGTTGCCTGTCTGTTCGTCAGTGTCTCTCTGTCTGCCTGTCCAACGGTGTCTGTCTGTCCGTCCGTGTCTATCTGTCTGGCTGACCGTCGGCGTCTAGCTGTCTGTTCGTCGGTGTCTGTTTGCCTGTCTGTCCGTCGGTGTCTATCTGTCTGCCTGACCGTCGGCGTCTATTTGTCTGTTCGTCGGTGGCTCTGTCCGCCGGTGTCTGTCTGTCTGCCTGCCCGTCGGGGTGTGTCTGTCAGCCTGTCCGTCGGTACCTGTCAGTCCGTTGGTGTCTGTTTGTCTGTTTCTCCGTCGGTGTCTGTCTGTCTGTCTGTTCGTCGGTGTCTGTCTGTCCGTCGGTGTCTGTCTGTCTGGCTGTCCGTCGCTGTGTGTCTATCTGGCTGTCCGTCGGTGTATGTATTTCCGTCGTTGACTATCTGTCTGCCTGGCCGTCGGTGTCTGTCTGTCTGCTTGTCCAACGGTGTCTTTCTGTCTGTCTGTCCGTCGGTGTCTGTTGGTCTGCCTGACAGTCGGGGACTGTCTGTCTGCCTGTCCGTCGGTGCCTGGCTGTCCGTCGGTGTCTGTCCGTCTGTCTGTCCGTCGGTGTCTGGTTGTGGGTCTGCCTGTCCGTCGGTGTCGGTATCCGCCTGTCTGTCTGTCGGTCTCTGCCTGTCCATCGGTGTCTGTCAGTCTGCCGTTCCGTCGGTGTCTGTCTGTCTGTCTGTTTGTCTGTCCGTAATTGTCTGTCTGTCTGCCTGGCCGTCGGTGTCTCTCTGTCTGTCTGTCCATCGGTGTTTGTCTGTCTGCCTGTCCGTCGGTGTCTATCTTTCTGCCTGTCCAACGGTGTCTGCCTGTCCGTCGGTGTCGGTCTGCCTGGCTGACCGTCGGCATCTGTCTGTCTGTCTGTCGGTCTCTGTCTGTGTGCCTGTCCGTCGGATTCTGTCTGTCTGCCTGTCCGTCGGTGTCTGTCTTTCTGCCTGTCCAACGGTGTCTGTCTGTCCGTCGGTGTCGGTCTGTCTGGCTGTCCGGCGGTGTCTGTTTGTCCGGCGGTCTGTCCGTGTCTGCCTGTCCGTCGTTGCCTGTTTGTCCGTCGGTGTCTGTTTGTCTGTCTGTCCTTCGGTGTCTGTCTGTCTGTCTGTTTGTCTATCCGTCAGTGTCTGTCTGTCTGCCTGGCCGACGGTGTCTGTCTGTCTGCCTGTCCATTGGTGTCTGTCTGTCTGGCTGTCCGTCGGTGTCTGTCTGTTCGTCGGCGTCGGTCTGTCTGGCTGTCCGTCGGTGTCTGTTTGTCTGTCTGTCTGTCGGGTCTCTCTGTTTGTCGGAGTCTGTCTGTCTGCCTGTCCGTCGGTGTCGGTCTGTCTGGCTGACCGTCGGCATCTGTCTGTCTGTCTGTCGGTCTCTGTCTGTGTGTCTGTCCGTCGGGGTCTGTCCGTGTCTGCCTGTCCGTCGTTGCCTGTTTGTCCGTCGGTGTCTGTTTGTCTGTCTGTCCTTCGGTGTCTGTTTGTCTGTCTGTTTGTCTATCCGTCAGTGTCTGTCTGTCTATCTGTCCGTCGGTGTCTGTCTGTCTGGCTGACGGTCGGCGTCCGTCTGTTTGTCTGTCGGTGTCTGTCTGTGTGTCTGTTCGTCGGTGTCTGTCTGTCTGCCTGTCCGTCGGTGTCTGTCTGTCTGCCTGACAGTCGGGGACTGTCGGTCTGCCTGTCCAACGGTGTCTGTCTGTCTGCCTGACCGTCGGTGTCTGTCTCTCTGTCTGCCTGTCCAAAGGTGTCTGTCTGTCTGCCTGTCCAAAGGTGTCTGTCTGTCCGGCTGTCCGTCGGTGTATGTATTTCCGTCGGTGTCTGTTTGTCTGTCTCTCCGTCGGTGTATCTCTGTCTGTCAGTCGCGGACAGTCTGCCAGTCAGTCGGGGACTGTCTGCCTGCCTGTCCGTCGGTGCCTGTCTGTCCGTCGGTGTCTGTCTGCCTGTCTGTTTGTCTGTCCGTCGGTGTCTGTCTGTCTGCCTGGCCGTCGGTCTCTCTCTTTCCGTCGGTGTCTGTTTGTCTGTCTCTCCGTCGGTGTCTGTCTGTCTGCCTGCCCGTCGGTGCCTGTCTGTCCGTCGGTGTATGAATTTCCGTCGGTGTCTGTTTGTCTGTCTCTCCGTCGGTGTATCTCTGTCTGGCTGTCCAACGGTGTCTGTCTGTCCGTCGCTGTCTGTCTGTTTGGCTGTCCGTCGGTGTCTATCTGTCTGCCTGACCGTCGGCGTCTGTCTGTCTGTCAGTCGCGGACAGTCTGCCAGTCAGTCGGGGACTGTCTGCCTGCCTGTCCGTCGGTGCCTGTCTGTCCGTCGGTGTCTGTCTGCCTGTCTGTTTGTCTGTCCGTCGGTGTCTGTCTGTCTGCCTGGCCGTCGGTCTCTCTCTTTCCGTCGGTGTCTGTTTGTCTGTCTCTCCGTCGGTGTCTGTCTGTCTGTCAGTGTCTGTCTGTCTGCCTGTCCGTCGGTGTCTGTTTGTCTTGCTGTCTGTCCGTGTCTGCCTGTCCGTCGTTGCCTGTTTGTTCGTCGGTGTCTGTTTGTCTGTCTGCCCGTCGGTGCCTGTCCGTCGGTGTCTGTCTGTCTGTCAGTGTCTGTCTGTCTGCCTGTCCGTCGGTGTCTGTTTGTCTTGCTGTCTGTCCGTGTCTGCCTGTCCGTCGTTGCCTGTTTGTTCGTCGGTGTCTGTTTGTCTGTCTGTCCGTCGGTGTGTGTCCGTCGGTGTCTGTTTGTCTGTCCGTCGGTGTCTGTCTGTCTGCCTGGCCGTCGGTGTCTCTCTGTCTACCTGTCCGTCGGTGTCTGTCTGTCTGTCGGTTCGACGGTGTCTGTCTGTCTGCCTGTCCATCGGTGTCTGTCTATCCGTCGGTGTCTGTTTGTCTGTCTCTCCGTCGGTGTCTGTCTGTCTGTCAGTGTCTGTCTGTCTGCCTGTCCGTCGGTGTCTGTTTGTCTTGCTGTCTGTCCGTATCTGCCTGTCCGTCGTTGCCTGTTTGTTCGTCGGTGTCTGTTTGTCTGTCTGCCCGTCGGTGCCTGTCCGTCGGTGTCTGTTTGTCTGTCCGTCGGTGTCTGTCTGTCTGCCTGGCCGTCGGTGTCTGTCTGTCTGCCTGACCGTCGGTGTCTGTCTCTCTGTCTGTCTGTCCGTCGGTGTATGTCAGTCTGCCTGTCCAAAGGTGTCTGTCTGTCTGCCTGTCCAGAGGTGTCTGTCTGTCTGTCTGTTTGTCTGTCCGTCTGACCGTCGGCGTCTGTCACTCTGTCTCTCGGTGTCTGTCAGACGGTGTCTCAGTGTCTGTCTGTCTATCGTTGTCCGTCTGTCCGTCGGTGTCTGTCTGTCTGCCTGTCCGTCGGTGTCTGTCGCTCTGTCTGTCTGTCCATCGGTGTATGTCTGTTTGCCTGTCCAACGGTGTCTGTCTGTCCGTCGCTGTCTGTCCGTCTGGCTGTCCAACGGTGTCTGTCTGTCCGTCGCTGTCTGTCTGTTTGGCTGTCCGTCGGTGTCTATCTGTCTGCCTGACCGTCGGCGTCTGTCTGTCTGTCAGTCGCGGACAGTCTGCCAGTCAGTCGGGGACTGTCTGCCTGCCTGTCCGTCGGTGCCTGTCTGTCCGTCGGTGTCTGTCTGCCTGTCTGTTTGTCTGTCCGTCGGTGTCTGTCTGTCTGCCTGGCCGTCGGTGTCTCTCTTTCCGTCGGTGTCTGTTTGTCTGTCTCTCCGTCGGTGTCTGTCTGTCTGTCAGTGTCTGTCTGTCTGCCTGTCCGTCGGTGTCTGTTTGTCTTGCTGTCTGTCCGTGTCTGCCTGTCCGTCGTTGCCTGTTTGTTCGTCGGTGTCTGTTTGTCTGTCTGCCCGTCGGTGCCTGTCCGTCGGTGTCTGTCTGTCTGTCAGTGTCTGTCTGTCTGCCTGTCCGTCGGTGTCTGTTTGTCTTGCTGTCTGTCCGTGTCTGCCTGTCCGTCGTTGCCTGTTTGTTCGTCGGTGTCTGTTTGTCTGTCTGTCCGTCGGTGTGTGTCCGTCGGTGTCTGTTTGTCTGTCCGTCGGTGTCTGTCTGTCTGCCTGGCCGTCGGTGTCTCTCTGTCTACCTGTCCGTCGGTGTCTGTCTGTCTGTCGGTTCGACGGTGTCTGTCTGTCTGCCTGTCCATCGGTGTCTGTCTATCCGTCGGTGTCTGTTTGTCTGTCTCTCCGTCGGTGTCTGTCTGTCTGTCAGTGTCTGTCTGTCTGCCTGTCCGTCGGTGTCTGTTTGTCTTGCTGTCTGTCCGTATCTGCCTGTCCGTCGTTGCCTGTTTGTTCGTCGGTGTCTGTTTGTCTGTCTGCCCGTCGGTGCCTGTCCGTCGGTGTCTGTTTGTCTGTCCGTCGGTGTCTGTCTGTCTGCCTGGCCGTCGGTGTCTGTCTGTCTACCTGTCCGTTGGTGTCTGTCTGTCTGTCTGTTCGACGGTGTCTGTCTGTCTGCCTGTCCATCGGTGTCTGTCTGTCCATCGGTGTCTGTTTGTCTGTCTCTCCGTTGGTGTCTGTCTGTCTGTCAGTGTCTGTCTGTCTGCCTGTCCGTCGGTGTCTGTCTCTCTGTCTGTCTGTCCATCGGTGTATGTCTGTTTGCCTGTCCAACGGTGTCTGTCTGTCCGTCGCTGTCTGTCTGTCTGGCTGTCCAACGGTGTCTATCTGTCCGTCGGTGTCTGTCTGCCTGTCTGTTTGTCTGTCCGTCGGTGTCTGTCTGTCTGCCTGGCCGTCGGTGTCTGTCTTTCTGTCGGTGTCTGTTTGTCTGTCTCTCCGTCGGTGTCTGTCTGTCTGTCAGTGTCAGTTTGTCTGCCTGTCCGTCGGTGTCTGTTTGTCTTGCTGTCTGTCCGTGTCTGCCTGTCCGTCGTTGCCTGTTTGTTCGTCGGTGTCTGTTTGTCTGTCTGTCCGTCGGTGTGTGTCCGTCGGTGTCTGTTTGTCTGTCCGTCGGTGTCTGTCTGTCTGCCTGGCCGGCGGTGTCTCTCTGTCTACCTGTCCGTCGGTGCCTGTCTGTCTGTCGGTTCGACGGTGTCTGTCTGTCTGCCTGTCCATCGGTGTCTGTCTATCCGTCGGTGTCTGTTTGTCTGTCTCTCCGTCGGTGTCTGTCTGTCTGTCAGTGTCTGTCTGTCTGCCTGTCCGTCGGTGTCTGTTTGTCTTGCTGTCTGTCCGTATCTGCCTGTCCGTCGTTGCCTGTTTGTTCGTCGGTGTCTGTTTGTCTGTCTGCCCGTCGGTGCCTGTCCGTCGGTGTCTGTTTGTCTGTCCGTCGGTGTCTGTCTGTCTACCTGGCCGTCGGTGTCTGTCTGTCTACCTGTCCGTTGGTGTCTGTCTGTCTGTCTGTTCGACGGTGTCTGTCTGTCTGCCTGTCCATCGGTGTCTGTCTGTCCATCGGTGTCTGTTTGTCTGTCTCTCCGTTGGTGTCTGTCTGTCTGTCAGTGTCTGTCTGTCTGCCTGTCCGTCGGTGTCTGTTTGTCTTGCTGTCTGTCCGTGTCTGCCTGTCCATCGGTGTCTGCCTGTTCGTCGGTGTCTGTTTGTCTGTCTATTCGTCGGTGTCTGTCTGTCCATCGGTGTCTGTTTGTCTGTCTGTCCGTCGGTGTCTGTCTATCTGTCTGCCTGTCCGTTGGTGTCTGTTTGCCTGTCTGTCCGTCGGTGTCTATCTATCTGACTGACCGTCGGCGTCTATTTGTCTGTTCGTCGGTGGCTGTCTGTCCGCCGGTGTCTGTCTGTCTGCCTGTCCGTCGGGGTCTGTCTGTCTGCCTGTCCGTCGGTGCCTGTCTGTCCGTCGGTGTCGGTCTGTGTGTCTGTCCGTTGGTGTCGGTCTGTCTGTCTGTCCGTCGGTGTCTGTCTGTCTGTCTGCCTGTCCGTCGGTGTCTGTTTGTCTTGCTGTCTGTCCGTATCTGCCTGTCCGTCGTTGCCTGTTTGTTCGTCGGTGTCTGTTTGTCTGTCTGCCCGTCGGTGCCTGTCCGTCGGTGTCTGTTCGTCTGTCCGTCGGTGTCTGTCTGTCTGCCTGCCCGTCGGTGCCTGTTTGTCCGTCGGTGTCTGTTTGTCTGTCTCTCCGTCGGTGTCTGTCTGTCTGTCTGTTCGTCGGTGTCTGTCTGTCCGTCGGTGTCTGTCTGTCTGCCTGTCCGTCGGTGTCTGTCTGTTTGCCTGTCCAACGGTGTCTTTCTGTCTGTCTGTCCGTCGGTGTCTGTCTATCTGCCTGTCCAACGGTGTGTGTCTGTCCGTCGGTGTCTATCTGTCTGGCGGACCGTCGGCGTCCGTCTGTTTGTCTGTCGGTGTCAGTCTGTGTGTCTGTTCGTCGGTGTCTGTCTGTCTGCCTGTCCGTCGGTGTCTGTTTGTCTGCCTGACAGACGGGGACTGTCTGTCTGCCTGTCCGTCGGTGCCTGGCTGTCCGTCGGTGTCTGTCCGTCTGTTTGTCCGTCGGTGTCTGTCTGTGGGACTGCCTGTCCGTCGGTGTCGGTATCCGCCCGTCTGTCTGTCGGTGTCTGCCTGTCCATCGGTGTCTGTCAGTCTGCCGTTCCGTCGGTGTCTGTCTGTCTGTCTGATTGTCTGTCCGTCGGTGTCTGTTTGTCTGCCTGGCCGTCGGTGTCTCTCTGTCTGTCTGTCCATCGGTGTTTGTTTGTCTGCCTGTCCGTCGGAGTCTGTCTGTCTGCCTGTCCGTCGGTGTCTGTCTTTCTGCCTGTCCAACGGTGTCTGTCTGTCCGTCGGTGTCGGTCTGTCTGGCTGTCCGGCGGTGTCTGTTTGTACGGCGGTCTGTCCGTGTCTGCCTGTCCGTCGTTGCCTGTCTGTTCGTCAGTGTCTCTCTGTCTGCCTGTCCAACGGTATCTGTCTGTCCGTCCGTGTCTATCTGTCTGGCTGACCGACGGCGTCTAGCTGTCTGTTCGGCGGTGTCTGTTTGCCTGTCTGTCAGTCGGTGTCTATCTGTCTGCCTGACCGTCGGCGTCTATTTGTCTGTTCGTCGGTGGCTGTCTGTCCGCCGGTGTCTGTCTGTCTGCCTGCCCGTCGGGCTCTGTCTGTCAGCCTGTCCGTCGGTACCTGTCAGTCCGATGGTGTCTGTTTGTCTGTCTCTCCGTCGGTGTCTGTCTGTCTGTCTGTTCGTCGGTGTCTGGCTGTCCGTCGGTGTCTGTCTGTCTGGCTGTCCGTCGCTGTGTGTCTATCTGGCTGTCCGTTGGTGTATGTATTTCCGTCGTTGACTAGCTGTCTGCCTGACCGTCGGCGTCTGTCTGTCTGTCCGTCGGTGTCTGTCTGCCCGTCCGTGTCTGTCTGTCTGACCGTCGGCGTCTGTCTGTCTGTCTGTTCGTCGGTGTCTGCCTGTCCGTCGGTGTCTGTCTGTCTGCTTGTCCAACGGTGTCTTTCTGACTGTCTGTCCGCCGGTGTCTGTTGGTCTGCCTGACAGTCGGGGACTGTCTGTCTGCCTGTCCGTCGGTGCCTGGCTGTCCGTCGGTGTCTGTCCGTCTGTCTGTCCGTCGGTGTCTGGTTGTGGGTCTGCCTGTCCGTCGGTGTCGGTATCCGCCTGTCTGTCTGTCGGTCTCTGCCTGTCCATCGGTGTCTGTCAGTCTGCCGTTCCGTCGGTGTCTGTCTGTCTGTCTGTTTGTCTGTCCGTCATTGTCTGTCTGTCTGCCTGGCCGTCGGTGTCTCTCTGTCTGTCTGTCCATCGGTGTTTGTCTGTCTGCCTGTCCGTCGGTGTCTATCTTTCTGCCTGTCCAACGGTGTCTGCCTGTCCGTCGGTGTCGGTCTGCCTGGCTGACCGTCGGCATCTGTCTGTCTGTCTGTCGGTCTCTGTCTGTGTGTCTGTCCGTCGGAGTCTGTCTGTCTGCCTGTCCGTCGGTGTCTGTATTTCTGCCTGTCCAACGGTGTCTGTCTGTCCGTCGGTGTCGGTCTGTCTGGCTGTCCGGCGGTGTCTGTTTGTCCGGCGGTCTGTCCGTGTCTGCCTGTCCGTCGTTGCCTGTTTGTCCGTCGGTGTCTGTTTGTCTGTCTGTCCTTCGGTGTCTGTCTGTCTGTCTGTTTGTCTATCCGTCAGTGTCTGTCTGTCTGCCTGGCCGACGGTGTCTGTCTGTCTGCCTGTCCATCGGTGTCTGTCTGTCTGGCTGTCCGTCGGTGTCTGTCTGTTCGTCGGCGTCGGTCTGTCTGGCTGTCCGTCAGTGTCTGTTTGTCCGGCGGTCGTCCGTGTCTGCCTGCCCGTCGTTGCCTGTTTGTCCGTCGGTGTCTGTTTGTCTGTCTGTCCTTCGGTGTCTTTCTGTCTGCCTGGCCGACGGTGTTTGTCTGTCTGCCTGTCCATCGGTGTCTGTCTGTCTGCCTGTCCGTCGGTGTCTGTCTGTTCGTCGGCGTCGGTCTGTCTGGCTGTCTATCGTTGTCCGTCTGTCCGTCGGTGTCTGTCTGTCTGCCTGTCCGTCGGTGTCTGTCGCTCTGTCTGTCTGTCCATCGGTGTATGTCTGTTTGCCTGTCCAACGGTGTCTGTCTGTCCGTCGCTGTCTGTCCGTCTGGCTGTCCAACGGTGTCTGTCTGTCCGTCGCTGTCTGTCTGTTTGGCTGTCCGTCGGTGTCTATCTGTCTGCCTGACCGTCGGCGTCTGTCTGTCTGTCAGTCGCGGACAGTCTGCCAGTCAGTCGGGGACTGTCTGCCTGCCTGTCCGTCGGTGCCTGTCTGTCCGTCGGTGTCTGTCTGCCTGTCTGTTTGTCTGTCCGTCGGTGTCTGTCTGTCTGCCTGGCCGTCGGTGTCTCTCTTTCCGTCGGTGTCTGTTTGTCTGTCTCTCCGTCGGTGTCTGTCTGTCTGTCAGTGTCTGTCTGTCTGCCTGTCCGTCGGTGTCTGTTTGTCTTGCTGTCTGTCCGTGTCTGCCTGTCCGTCGTTGCCTGTTTGTTCGTCGGTGTCTGTTTGTCTGTCTGCCCGTCGGTGCCTGTCCGTCGGTGTCTGTCTGTCTGTCAGTGTCTGTCTGTCTGCCTGTCCGTCGGTGTCTGTTTGTCTTGCTGTCTGTCCGTGTCTGCCTGTCCGTCGTTGCCGGTTTGTTCGTCGGTGTCTGTTTGTCTGTCTGTCCGTCGGTGTGTGTCCGTCGGTGTCTGTTTGTCTGTCCGTCGGTGTCTGTCTGTCTGCCTGGCCGTCGGTGTCTCTCTGTCTACCTGTCCGTCGGTGTCTGTCTGTCTGTCGGTTCGACGGTGTCTGTCTGTCTGCCTGTCCATCGGTGTCTGTCTATCCGTCGGTGTCTGTTTGTCTGTCTCTCCGTCGGTGTCTGTCTGTCTGTCAGTGTCTGTCTGTCTGCCTGTCCGTCGGTGTCTGTTTGTCTTGCTGTCTGTCCGTATCTGCCTGTCCGTCGTTGCCTGTTTGTTCGTCGGTGTCTGTTTGTCTGTCTGCCCGTCGGTGCCTGTCCGTCGGTGTCTGTTTGTCTGTCCGTCGGTGTCTGTCTGTCTGCCTGGCCGTCGGTGTCTGTCTGTCTACCTGTCCGTTGGTGTCTGTCTGTCTGTCTGTTCGACGGTGTCTGTCTGTCTGCCTGTCCATCGGTGTCTGTCTGTCCATCGGTGTCTGTTTGTCTGTCTCTCCGTTGGTGTCTGTCTGTCTGTCAGTGTCTGTCTGTCTGCCTGTCCGTCGGTGTCTGTCTCTCTGTCTGTCTGTCCATCGGTGTATGTCTGTTTGCCTGTCCAACGGTGTCTGTCTGTCCGTCGCTGTCTGTCTGTCTGGCTGTCCAACGGTGTCTATCTGTCCGTCGGTGTCTGTCTGCCTGTCTGTTTGTCTGTCCGTCGGTGTCTGTCTGTCTGCCTGGCCGTCGGTGTCTGTCTTTCTGTCGGTGTCTGTTTGTCTGTCTCTCCGTCGGTGTCTGTCTGTCTGTCAGTGTCAGTTTGTCTGCCTGTCCGTCGGTGTCTGTTTGTCTTGCTGTCTGTCCGTGTCTGCCTGTCCGTCGTTGCCTGTTTGTTCGTCGGTGTCTGTTTGTCTGTCTGTCCGTCGGTGTGTGTCCGTCGGTGTCTGTTTGTCTGTCCGTCGGTGTCTGTCTGTCTGCCTGGCCGGCGGTGTCTCTCTGTCTACCTGTCCGTCGGTGCCTGTCTGTCTGTCGGTTCGACGGTGTCTGTCTGTCTGCCTGTCCATCGGTGTCTGTCTATCCGTCGGTGTCTGTTTGTCTGTCTCTCCGTCGGTGTCTGTCTGTCTGTCAGTGTCTGTCTGTCTGCCTGTCCGTCGGTGTCTGTTTGTCTTGCTGTCTGTCCGTATCTGCCTGTCCGTCGTTGCCTGTTTGTTCGTCGGTGTCTGTTTGTCTGTCTGCCCGTCGGTGCCTGTCCGTCGGTGTCTGTTTGTCTGTCCGTCGGTGTCTGTCTGTCTACCTGGCCGTCGGTGTCTGTCTGTCTACCTGTCCGTTGGTGTCTGTCTGTCTGTCTGTTCGACGGTGTCTGTCTGTCTGCCTGTCCATCGGTGTCTGTCTGTCCATCGGTGTCTGTTTGTCTGTCTCTCCGTTGGTGTCTGTCTGTCTGTCAGTGTCTGTCTGTCTGCCTGTCCGTCGGTGTCTGTTTGTCTTGCTGTCTGTCCGTGTCTGCCTGTCCATCGGTGTCTGCCTGTTCGTCGGTGTCTGTTTGTCTGTCTATTCGTCGGTGTCTGTCTGTCCATCGGTGTCTGTTTGTCTGTCTGTCCGTCGGTGTCTGTCTATCTGTCTGCCTGTCCGTTGGTGTCTGTTTGCCTGTCTGTCCGTCGGTGTCTATCTATCTGACTGACCGTCGGCGTCTATTTGTCTGTTCGTCGGTGGCTGTCTGTCCGCCGGTGTCTGTCTGTCTGCCTGTCCGTCGGGGTCTGTCTGTCTGCCTGTCCGTCGGTGCCTGTCTGTCCGTCGGTGTCGGTCTGTGTGTCTGTCCGTTGGTGTCGGTCTGTCTGTCTGTCCGTCGGTGTCTGTCTGTCTGTCTGCCTGTCCGTCGGTGTCTGTTTGTCTTGCTGTCTGTCCGTATCTGCCTGTCCGTCGTTGCCTGTTTGTTCGTCGGTGTCTGTTTGTCTGTCTGCCCGTCGGTGCCTGTCCGTCGGTGTCTGTTCGTCTGTCCGTCGGTGTCTGTCTGTCTGCCTGCCCGTCGGTGCCTGTTTGTCCGTCGGTGTCTGTTTGTCTGTCTCTCCGTCGGTGTCTGTCTGTCTGTCTGTTCGTCGGTGTCTGTCTGTCCGTCGGTGTCTGTCTGTCTGCCTGTCCGTCGGTGTCTGTCTGTTTGCCTGTCCAACGGTGTCTTTCTGTCTGTCTGTCCGTCGGTGTCTGTCTATCTGCCTGTCCAACGGTGTGTGTCTGTCCGTCGGTGTCTATCTGTCTGGCGGACCGTCGGCGTCCGTCTGTTTGTCTGTCGGTGTCAGTCTGTGTGTCTGTTCGTCGGTGTCTGTCTGTCTGCCTGTCCGTCGGTGTCTGTTTGTCTGCCTGACAGACGGGGACTGTCTGTCTGCCTGTCCGTCGGTGCCTGGCTGTCCGTCGGTGTCTGTCCGTCTGTTTGTCCGTCGGTGTCTGTCTGTGGGACTGCCTGTCCGTCGGTGTCGGTATCCGCCCGTCTGTCTGTCGGTGTCTGCCTGTCCATCGGTGTCTGTCAGTCTGCCGTTCCGTCGGTGTCTGTCTGTCTGTCTGATTGTCTGTCCGTCGGTGTCTGTTTGTCTGCCTGGCCGTCGGTGTCTCTCTGTCTGTCTGTCCATCGGTGTTTGTTTGTCTGCCTGTCCGTCGGAGTCTGTCTGTCTGCCTGTCCGTCGGTGTCTGTCTTTCTGCCTGTCCAACGGTGTCTGTCTGTCCGTCGGTGTCGGTCTGTCTGGCTGTCCGGCGGTGTCTGTTTGTACGGCGGTCTGTCCGTGTCTGCCTGTCCGTCGTTGCCTGTCTGTTCGTCAGTGTCTCTCTGTCTGCCTGTCCAACGGTATCTGTCTGTCCGTCCGTGTCTATCTGTCTGGCTGACCGACGGCGTCTAGCTGTCTGTTCGGCGGTGTCTGTTTGCCTGTCTGTCAGTCGGTGTCTATCTGTCTGCCTGACCGTCGGCGTCTATTTGTCTGTTCGTCGGTGGCTGTCTGTCCGCCGGTGTCTGTCTGTCTGCCTGCCCGTCGGGCTCTGTCTGTCAGCCTGTCCGTCGGTACCTGTCAGTCCGATGGTGTCTGTTTGTCTGTCTCTCCGTCGGTGTCTGTCTGTCTGTCTGTTCGTCGGTGTCTGGCTGTCCGTCGGTGTCTGTCTGTCTGGCTGTCCGTCGCTGTGTGTCTATCTGGCTGTCCGTTGGTGTATGTATTTCCGTCGTTGACTAGCTGTCTGCCTGACCGTCGGCGTCTGTCTGTCTGTCCGTCGGTGTCTGTCTGCCCGTCCGTGTCTGTCTGTCTGACCGTCGGCGTCTGTCTGTCTGTCTGTTCGTCGGTGTCTGCCTGTCCGTCGGTGTCTGTCTGTCTGCTTGTCCAACGGTGTCTTTCTGTCTGTCTGTCCGCCGGTGTCTGTTGGTCTGCCTGACAGTCGGGGACTGTCTGTCTGCCTGTCCGTCGGTGCCTGGCTGTCCGTCGGTGTCTGTCCGTCTGTCTGTCCGTCGGTGTCTGGTTGTGGGTCTGCCTGTCCGTCGGTGTCGGTATCCGCCTGTCTGTCTGTCGGTCTCTGCCTGTCCATCGGTGTCTGTCAGTCTGCCGTTCCGTCGGTGTCTGTCTGTCTGTCTGTTTGTCTGTCCGTCATTGTCTGTCTGTCTGCCTGGCCGTCGGTGTCTCTCTGTCTGTCTGTCCATCGGTGTTTGTCTGTCTGCCTGTCCGTCGGTGTCTATCTTTCTGCCTGTCCAACGGTGTCTGCCTGTCCGTCGGTGTCGGTCTGCCTGGCTGACCGTCGGCATCTGTCTGTCTGTCTGTCGGTCTCTGTCTGTGTGTCTGTCCGTCGGAGTCTGTCTGTCTGCCTGTCCGTCGGTGTCTGTATTTCTGCCTGTCCAACGGTGTCTGTCTGTCCGTCGGTGTCGGTCTGTCTGGCTGTCCGGCGGTGTCTGTTTGTCCGGCGGTCTGTCCGTGTCTGCCTGTCCGTCGTTGCCTGTTTGTCCGTCGGTGTCTGTTTGTCTGTCTGTCCTTCGGTGTCTGTCTGTCTGTCTGTTTGTCTATCCGTCAGTGTCTGTCTGTCTGCCTGGCCGACGGTGTCTGTCTGTCTGCCTGTCCATCGGTGTCTGTCTGTCTGGCTGTCCGTCGGTGTCTGTCTGTTCGTCGGCGTCGGTCTGTCTGGCTGTCCGTCAGTGTCTGTTTGTCCGGCGGTCGTCCGTGTCTGCCTGCCCGTCGTTGCCTGTTTGTCCGTCGGTGTCTGTTTGTCTGTCTGTCCTTCGGTGTCTTTCTGTCTGCCTGGCCGACGGTGTTTGTCTGTCTGCCTGTCCATCGGTGTCTGTCTGTCTGCCTGTCCGTCGGTGTCTGTCTGTTCGTCGGCGTCGGTCTGTCTGGCTGTCCGTCGGTGTCTGTTTGTCTGTCTGTCTGTCGGGTCTCTCTGTTTGTCGGAGTCTGTCTGTCTGACTGTCCGTCGGTGTCGGTCTGTCTGGCTGACCGTCGGCATCTGTCTGTCTGTCTGTCGGTCTCTGTCTGTGTGTCTGTCCGTCGGGGTGTGTCTGTCCGTCGGGGTCTGTCTGTCTGCATGTCCGTCGGTGTCTGTCTTTCTGCCTGTCCAACGGTGTCTGTCTGTCCCTCGGTGTCGGTCTGTCTGGCTGTCCGGCGGTGTCTGTTTGTCCGGCGGTCTGTCCGTGTCTGCCTGTCCGTCGTTGCCTGTTTGTCCGTCGGTGTCTGTTTGTCTGTCTGTCCTTCGGTGTCTGTCTGTCTGTCTGTTTGTCTATCCGTCAGTGTCTGTCTGTCTATCTGTCCGTCGGTGTCTGTTTGTCTGTCTGTCTGTCGGGTCTCTCTGTTTGTCGGAGTCTGTCTGTCTGCCTGTCCGTCGGTGTCGGTCTGTCTGGCTGACCGTCGGCATCTGTCTGTCTGTCTGTCGGTCTCTGTCTGTCTGCCTGTCCATCGGTGTCTGTCTGTCTGCCTGTCCGTCGGTGTCTGTCTGTTCGTCGGCGTCGGTCTGTCTGGCTGTCCGTCGGTGTCTGTTTGTCTGTCTGTCTGTCGGGTCTCTCTGTTTGTCGGAGTCTGTCTGTCTGCCTGTTCATCGGTGTCTGTTTGTCTGGCTATCTGTCCGTGTCTGCCTGTCAGTCGTTGCCTGTTTGTCCGTTGGTGTCTGTTTGTCTGTCTGTCCGTCGGTGTCTGTCTGTCTGTCTGTTCGTCGGTGTCTGTATGTCTGCCTGTCCAACGGTGCCTTTCTGTCCTTCTGTCCGTCGGTGTCTGTCTGTCTGGCTGACGGTCGGCGTCCGTCTGTTTGTCTGTCGGTGTCTGTCTGTGTGTCTGAGTGTCGGTGTCTGTCTGTCTGCCTGTCCGTCGGTGTCTGTCTGTCTGCCTGACAGTCGGGGACTGTCGGTCTGCCTGTCCAACGGTGTCTGTCTGTCTGCCTGTCCGTCGGTGTCTGTCTGTCTGCCTGATCATCTGCGTCTGTCTGTCTGTCGGTGTGTGTATGTCTATCTGTCTGTCGGTGTTTGTCTGCCTGTCCGTCGTTGCCTGTCTGTCCGTCGGTGTCTGTTTGTCTGTCTCTCCGTCGGTGTCTGTCTGTCTGTCTGTTCGTCGGTGTCTATCTGTCTGTATGTCCGTCGGTGTCTGTCTGTTTGTCCAACGATGTCTTTCGGTCTGCGTGTCCGTCGGTGTCTGTCTGTCTGCCTGTCCAACGGTGTATGTCTGCCCGTCGGTGTCTATCTATCAGTCTGTCCGTCGGTGTCTGTTTGTCTGGCTGTCCGTCGGTGTCCGTTTGTCTGTCTGTCTGTCCGTGTCTGTCGGAGTCTGTCTGTCTGCCTCTCCGTCGGTGTCTGTAACTCTGTCTGACTGTCCGTCGGTGTCTGTCTGTCTGCCTGTCCAACGGTGTCTGTCTGTCCGTCGGTGTCGGTCTGTTTGTCTGTCCGTCGTGGTCTGTCTGGCAGCCTGTCCGTCGGTGCCTGTCTGTCCCTCGGTGTCTGTTTGTCTGTCTGTCTGTCGGGTCTGTATGTCTGTCGGAGTCAGTCTGTCTGCCTGTTCATCGGTTCCTGTCTGTCCGTCGGTGTCTGTTTGTCTGTCTCTCCGTCGGTGTCTGTCTGTCTGCCTGTCCAACGGTGTCTGTCTGCCGTCGGTGTAGGTCTCTGTGTCTGTTCGTCGGTGTCTGTCTGTCTGTCTGTCCGTCGGTGTATGTATTTCCGTCGGTGTCTATCTGTCAGCCTGACCGTCGGCGACTGTCTGTCTGACGGTGTCTGTCTGTGTGTCTGTTCAACCGTGTCTGTCTGCCTGTCCGTCGGTGTCTGTCTGTCTGCTTGTCCGTCGGTGTCTGTCTGTCTGCCTGTCCGTCGGTGCCTGTCTGTCCGTCGGTGCCTGTCTGTCCGTCGGTGTCTGTTTGTCTGTCTCTCCGTCGGTGTCTGTTTGTCTGGCTGTCTGTCCTTGTCTGCCTGTCCGTCGGTGTCTGTCAGTCTGTCTGTTCGTCGGTGCCTGTCTGTCCGTCGGTGTCTGTTTGTCTGCCTGTCCAACGGTGTCTGTCTGTCCGTCGTTGCCTGTCTGTCCGTCGGTGTCTGTCTGTTCGTCGGCGTCGGTCTGTCTGCCTGTTCATCGGTGTCTGTTTGTCTGGCTATCTGTCCGTGTCTGCCTGTCAGTCGTTGCCCGTTTGTCTGTTTGCCTGGTGTCTGCCTATCCATCGGGGTCTGTCTGTCTGCCAGTCCGTCGCTGTCAGTCTGTCTGCCTGTCCATCGGTATCTGTCTGTCCGTCGGTGTCTATCTGTCTGCCTGACCGTCGGCGTCTGTCTGTCGGTGTCTGTCTGTCTGTCGGTGTCGGTTTGTCTGGCTGTCCCTCGGTGTCTGTTTGTCTGTCTGTCTGTCCGTGTCTGTCTGTCTGTCTGTTTGTCTGTCCGTCTGACCGTCGGCGTCTGTCTGTCTGCCTGTCCAACGGTGTCTGTCTGTCCGTCGGCGTCTATCTGTCTGGCTGTCCGTCGGTGTCTGTTTGTCTGTCTGTCCGTCGGTGCCTGTCTGTTTGTCTGTCTGTCTGTCCGTGTCTGTCTGTCTGTCTGTTTGTCTGTCTGTCTGACCGTCGGCGTCTGTCACTCTGTCTCTCGGTGTCTGTCAGACGGTGTCTCAATGTCTGTCTGTCTATCGTTGTACGTCTGTCCGTCGGTGTCTGTCTGTCTGCCTGTCCGTCGGTGTCTGTCTGTCTGCCTGTCCGTCGGTGTCTGTCTCTCTGTCTGTCTGTCCATCGGTGTATGTCTGTCTGCCTGTCCAACGGTGTCTGTCTGTCCGTCGCTGTCTGTCTGTCTGGCTGTCCAACGGTGTCTGTCTGTCCGTCGCTGTCTGTCTGTCTGGCTGTCCGTCGGTGTCTATCTGTCTGCCTGACCGACGGTGTCTGTCTGTCTGTCAGTCGGGGACAGTCTGCCAGTCAGTCGGGGACTGTCTGCCTGCCTGTCCGTCGGTGTCTGTCTGTCCGTCGGTGTCTGTCTGCCTGTCTGTTTGTCTGGCCGTCGGTGTCTGTCTGTCTGCCTGGCCGTCGGTGTCTGTCTGTCCGTCGGTGTCGGTCTGTTTGTCTGTCCGTCGTGGTCTGTCTGGCAGCCTGTCCGTCGGTGCCTGTCTGTCCGTCGGTGTCTGTTTGTCTGTCTGTCTGTCGGGTCTGTCTGTCTGTCGGAGTCAGTCTGTCTGCCTGTTCATCGGTGTCTGTTTGTCTGGATATCTGTCCGTGTCTGCCTGTCCGTCGTTGCCTGTTTGTCCGTCGGTGTCTGTTTGTCTGTCTGTCCTTCGGTGTCGGTCTGTCTGTCTGTTTGTCTGTCCGTCAGTGTCTGTCTTTCTGCCTGTCCAACGGTGTCTGTCTGTCCGTCGGTGTCTATCAGTTAGGCTGTCCGTCGGTGTCTGTTTGTCTGGCTGTCTGTCCGGGTCTGCCTGTCCGTCGTTGCCTGTCTGTCGGTGTCTGTCAGTCTGTCTATTCGTCGGTGTATGTCTGTCCGCCGGTGTCTGTCTGTCTGCCTGTCCGTCGGGGTCTGTCTGTCTGCCTATCCGTCGGTTCCTGTCTGTCCGTCGGTGTCTGTTTGTCTGTCTCTCCGTCGGTGTCTGTCTGTCTGCCTGTCCAACGGTGTCTGTCTGCCGTCGGTGTATGTCTGTCTGCCAGTCCGTCGGTGTCAGTCTGTCTGCCTGTCCATCGATGTCTGTCTGTCCGTCCGTGTCTGTCTGTCTGGCTGACCGTCGGCGCCTGTCTGTCTGTCTGTTCGTCGGTGTCTGCCTGTCCGTCGGTGTCTGTCTGTCTGCCTGTCCAACGGTGTCATTCTGTCTGTCTGTCCGTCGGTGTCTGTTGGTCTGCCTGACAGTCGGGGACTGTCTGTCTGCCTGTCCGTCGGTGCCTGGCTGTCCGTCGGTGTCTGTCCGTCTGTCTGTCCGTCGGTGTCTGGTTGTGGGTCTGCCTGTCCGTCGGTGTCGGTATCCGCCTGTCTGTCAGCCGGTGTCTGCCTGTCCATCGGTGTCTGTCAGTCTGCCGTTCCGTCGGTGTCTGTCTGTCTGTCTGTTTGTCTGTCCGTCATTGTCTGTCTGTCTGCCTGGCCATCGGTGTCTCTCTGTCTGTCTGTCCATCGGTGTTTGTCTGTCTGCCTGTCCGTTGGTGTCTATCTTTCTGCCTGTCCAACGGTGTCTGCCTGTCCGTCAGTGTCGGTCTGTCTGGCTGACCGTCGGCATCTGTCTGTCTGTCTGTCGGTCTCTGTCTGTGTGTCTGTCCGTCGGGGTCTGTCTGTCTGCCTGTCCGTCGGTGTCGGTCTGTCTGGCTGTCCGGCGGTGTCTGTTTGTACGGCGGTCTGTCCGTGTCTGCCTGTCCGTCGTTGCCTGTCTGTTCGTCAGTGTCTCTCTGTCTGCCTGTCCAACGGTGTCTGACTGTCCGTCCGTGTCTATCTGTTTGGCTGACCGTCGGCGTCTATTTGTCTGTTCGTCGGTGGCTGTCTGTCCGCCGGTGTCTGTCTGTCTGCCTGCCCGTCGGGGTCTGTCTGTCAGCCTGTCCGTCGGTACCTGTCTGTCCGTCGGTGTCTGTTTGTCTGTTTCTCCGTCGGTGTCTGTCTGTCTATCTGTTCGTCGGTGTCTGTCTGTCCGTCGGTGTCTGTCTGTCAGTCGGTGCCTGACTGCCCTTCGGTGTCTGTCTGTCCGTCGGTGTCTGTCCGTCTGTCTGTCCGTCGGTGTCTGTCTGTCTGTCTGCCTGTCCGTCGGTGTCGGTATCTGCCTGTCTGTCTTTCGGTGGCTGCCTGTCCATCGGTGTCTGTCTGTCTGCCAGTCCGTCGGTGTCAGTCTGTCTGCCTGTCCATCGATGTCTGTCTGTCCGTCCGTGTCTGTCTGTCTGGCTGACCGTCGGCGTCTGTCTGTCTTCCTGTCCAACGGTGCCTGCCTGTCCGTCGGTGTCTTTGTGTCTGCCTATCCAATGGTGTCTGTCTGTCCGTCGGTGTCTTTGTGTCTGTCTGTTCGTCGGTGTCTGTCTGTCTGCCTGTCCGTCCGTGCCTGTCTGTCCGTTGATGTCCGTTTGTCTGTCTGTCCGTCGGTGACTGTCTGTCTGCCTGTCCAACGGTGTCTGTCTGTCCGTCGGTGCCTAACTGTCTGCCTGACCGTCGGCGTCTGTCTGTCTGTGTGTCTGTTCGTCGGTGTCTGTCTGTCCGTCGGTGTCTGTCTGTCTGTCTGCCTGTCCGTCGGTGTCGGTATCTGATCTGTCTGTCTGTCTGTCCGTGTCTGCCTGTCCATTGGTGTCTGTCTGTCTGCCTGAACGTCGGCGTCTGTCTGTCTGTCCGTCGGTGTCTGTCTGTCTGTCTGTCCGTCCGTGCCTGTCTGTCCGTTGGTGTCTATTTGTCAGTCTGTCCGCGAGTCCGTCGGTGTCAGTCTGTCTGACTGTCCATCGGTGTCTGTCCGTCCGTCGGTGTCTGTCTGTCTGCCTGTCCGTCGGTGTCGGTATCTGCCTGTCTGTCTGTCGGTGTCTGCCTGTCCATTGGTGTCTGTCTGTCTGCCTGAATGTCGGCGTCTGTCAGTCTGACCGTCGGATTCTGTCTTTCTGTCCGTCCGTCGGTGTCTGACTCTCTGCCTGTCCGTCGGTGTCGGTATCTCCCTGTCTGCCTGTCGGTGTCTGCCTGTCCATTGGCGTCTGTCTGTCTTCCTGAATGTAGGCGTCTGTGAGTCTGACCGTCGGTGTCTGTCTGTCTGCCTGTCCGTCCGTGCCTGTCTGTCCGTTGGTGTCTATTTGTCTGTCTGTCCGTCGGTGTCTGTCTGTCTGCCTGTCCAACGGTGTCGGTATCTGCCTGTCTGTCTGTCGGTGTCTGCCTGTCCATTGGTGTCTGTCTGTCTGCCTGAATGTCGGCGTCTGTCTGTCATTCCGTCGGTGTCTGTCTGTCTGCCTGTGCAACGGTGACTTTCTGTCTGTCATTCCGTCGGTGTCTGTCTGTCTGCCTGTGAAACGGTGAATTTCTGTCTGCCTGTCCGTCGGTGTCTGTCTGTCTGCCTCTCCAACGGTGCCTGTCTGTCCGTCGGTGTCTGTTTGACTGCCTGTCCGTCGGTGTATGTCTGTCTGTCAGTCTCTCTGTCCGTCGGTGTCTATCTATCGGTCTGTCGGTGTCTGCCTGTCTGTCAGTCTGTTGGTTTCTATCTGTCTTTCGGTGTGTTGGTCTGTGTCTGTCTTTCTATCTGTCTATCTGTCTGCCTGTTCATCGGTGTCTGTCTGTCTGCCTGTCCGTCGATGTCTGTCTGTCCGTCGGTGTCTGTCAGTCTGTCTGTTCGTCGGTGTCTGCCTGTCCGTCGGTGTCTGTCTGTTTATCTGTCCTTCGGGGTCTGTCAGTCTGCCTGAACATCCGCGTCTGTCTGTCTGTCGGTGTCTGTTTGCCTGCCTGTTCGACGGTGTCTGTCTGTCCCTCGGTGTCTATCTGTCAGGCTGCCAGTCGGTGTCTTTTTTTCTTGCTGTCTGTCCGGGTCTGCCTGTCCGTCGTTGCCTGTCTGTCCGTCGCTGTCTGTCAGTCTGTCTATTCGTCGGTGTCTGTCTGTCCGTCGGTGTCTGTCTGTCTGCCTGTCCGTCGGGGTCTGTCTGTCTGCCTGTCCGTCGGTGCCTGTCTGTCCGTCGGTGTCTGTCTGTCGGTCGGTGTCTGTTTGTCTGCCTTTCCGTCGGTGTCTGTCTGTCTGCCGGTCCAACGGTGTCTGTCTGTCCGTCGGTGTCTGTCTGTCTGTCTGCCTGTCCATCGGTGTCGGTATCTGCCAGTCTGTCTGTGGGTGTCTTTCTGTCTGCCTGACCGTCGGCGTCTGTCTGCCTGTACGTCGGTGTCTGTCTGTCTGCCTGCCCAACGGTGTCTGTTTGTCTGTCGGTGTCTCTCTGTCTGCCTGTCCGTCGGTGTCTGTTTGTCTTGCTGTCTGTCCGTGTCTGCCTGTCCGTCATTGCCTGTCGGTCCGTCGGTCTTTTTGCTGGTGTCTGGCTGCCTGTCTGTTCGACGCTGTCTGTCTGTCTGCCTGTCCGTCGGTGTCTGTCTGTCTGCCTCTCCAACGGTGCCTGTCTGTCCGTCGGTGTCTGTTTGACTGCCTGTCCGTCGGTGTATGTCTGTCTGTCAGTCTCTCTGTCCGTCGGTGTCTATCTATCGGTCTGTCGGTGTCTGCCTGTCTGTCAGTCTGTTGGTTTCTATCTGTCTTTCGGTGTGTTGGTCTGTGTCTGTCTTTCTATCTGTCTATCTGTCTGCCTGTTCATCGGTGTCTGTCTGTCTGCCTGTCCGTCGGTGTCTGTCTGTCTAGCTGTCTGTCCGGGTCTGCCTGTCCGTCGTTGCCTGTCTGTCCGCCGCTGTCTAACTGTCTGCCTGACCGTCGGCGTCTGTCTGCCTGTCCGTCGGTGTCTGTCTGTCTGCCTGCCCAACGGTGTCTGTTTGTCTGTCGGTGTCTCTCTGTCTGCCTGTCCGTCGGTGTCTGTTTGTCTTGCTGTCTGTCCGTGTCTGCCTGTCCGTCATTGCCTGTCGGTCCGTCGGTCTTTTTGCTGGTGTCTGGCTGCCTGTCTGTTCGACGCTGTCTGTCTGTCTGCCTGTCCGTCGGTGTCTCTCTGTCCGTCGGTGTCTATGTGTCTCTCTCTCCGTCGGTATCTGTCAGTCTGTTCGTCGGTGTCTGTCTGTCCGTCGGTGTCAGTCTGTCCGTCGGTGACTATCTGTCCCTCTGTCTGTCCGCCGGTGTCTGTCTGTCTGCCTGTCCGTCGATGTCTGTCTGTCCGTCGGTGTCTGTCAGTCTGTCTGTTCGTCGGTGTCTGCCTGTCCGTCGGTGTCTGTCTGTTTATCTGTCCTTCGGGGTCTGTCAGTCTGCCTGAACATCCGCGTCTGTCTGTCTGTCGGTGTCTGTTTGCCTGCCTGTTCGACGGTGTCTGTCTGTCCCTCGGTGTCTATCTGTCAGGCTGCCAGTCGGTGTCTTTTTTTCTTGCTGTCTGTCCGGGTCTGCCTGTCCGTCGTTGCCTGTCTGTCCGTCGCTGTCTGTCAGTCTGTCTATTCGTCGGTGTCTGTCTGTCCGTCGGTGTCTGTCTGTCTGCCTGTCCGTCGGGGTCTGTCTGTCTGCCTGTCCGTCGGTGTCTGTCTGTCGGTCGGTGTCTGTTTGTCTGCCTTTCCGTCGGTGTCTGTCTGTCTGCCGGTCCAACGGTGTCTGTCTGTCCGTCGGTGTCTGTCTGTCTGTCTGCCTGTCCATCGGTGTCGGTATCTGCCAGTCTGTCTGTTGGTGTCTTTCTGTCTGCCTGACCGTCGGCGTCTGTCTGCCTGTACGTCGGTGTCTGTCGGTGTCTGTCTGTCTGCCTGTCCGTCGGTGTCTGTCTGTCTAGCTGTCTGTCCGGGTCTGCCTGTCCGTCGTTGCCTGTCTGTCCGCCGCTGTCTAACTGTCTGCCTGACCGTCGGCGTCTGTCTGCCTGTCCGTCGGTGTCTGTCTGTCTGCCTGCCCAACGGTGTCTGTCTGTCTGTCGGTGTCTCTCTGTCTGCCTGTCCGTCTGTGTCTGTTTGTCTTGCTGTCTGTCCGTGTCTGCCTGTCCGTCATTGCCTGTCGGTCCGTCGGTCTTTTTGCTGGTGTCTGGCTGCCTGTCTGTTCGACGCTGTCTGTCTGTCTGCCTGTCCGTCGGTGTCTCTCTGTCCGTCGGTGTCTATGTGTCTCTCTCTCCGTCTGTATCTGTCAGTCTGTTCGTCGGTGTCTGTCTGTCCGTCGGTGTCAGTCTGTCCGTCGGTGACTATCTGTCCCTCTGTCTGTCCGCCGGTGTCTGTCTGTCTGCCTGTCCGTTGGTGCCTGTCTGTCAGTCGGTGTCTGTCTGTCTGTCTGTTCGTCGGTGTGTGTCTGTCCGTCGGTGTCTGTCTGTCTGCTAGTCCGTCGGGGTCTGTCAGTCTGCCTGAAAATCCGCGTCTGTTTGTCTGTCCGTATCTGTCTGTCTGTCTGTCTGTCTGCCTGTCCGTCTGACCGTCGGTGTCTATCTGTCTGCCTGACCGTCGGTGTCTGTCTGTCTGCCTGTCCAACGGTGTCTGTCTGTCCGTCGGTGTCTGTCTGTCTGGCTATCCGTTGGTGTCTGTCTGTCTGCATGTCCGTCGGTGTCTGTCTGTCTGCCTGTCCAACGGTGTCTGTCTGTCTGCCTGTCCGTCGATGTCTGTCTGTCTGCCGGTCCACCGGTGTCTGACTGTCCGTCGGTGTCTGTCTGTCTGTCTGCCAGTCCGTCGGTGTCGGTATCTGCCTTTCTGTCTGTCGGTGTCTGCCTGTCCATTTGTGTCTGTCTGTCTGCCTAAATGTCGGCGTCTGTCTGACTGTCCGTCGGTGTCTGTCTGTCTGTCTGTCCGTCGGTGTCTGTCTGACCGTCGGTGTCAATCTGTCTGCCTGACCGTCGGCGCCTGTCTGTCTGTCGGTGTCGGTATCTGGCTGTCTGTCTGTCGGTGTCTGCCTGTCCGTCGGTGTCGATATCTGCCTGTTTGTCTGTCGGTGTCTGCCTGTCCATTGGTGTCTGTCTGTCTGCCTGTCCGTCGGTGTCTGTCTGTCTGCCTGTCCGTCGGTGTCTGTCTGTCTGCCGGTCCAACGGTGTCTGTCTGTCCGTCGGTGTCTGTCTGTCTGTATGCCTGTCCGTCGGTGTCGGTATCTGCCTGTCTGTCTGTCGGTCTCTGTCTGTTCGTCGTCGTCTGTCTGCCTGTCCGTCGGTGTCTGTCTGTCTGCCTGACCAACGGTGTCTGTCTTTCTGTCGGTGTCTATCTGTCTGGCTGACCGTCGGCGTCTGTCCGTCTGTTTGTCGGTGTCTGTCGGTGTCTGTCTGTCTGCCTGTCCGTCGGTATCTGTCTGTCTGCCTTTCCAACGGTGCCTGCCTGTCCGTCGGTGTCTGTTTGTCTGTCTGTCTGTCTGACGGTGTCTGTCGGTGTCTGTCTGTGTGTCCGTTCGTCGGGGTCTCTCTGTTCGTCGGTGTCTGTCTGTTTGCCTGTACGTCGGGGTCTGTCTGTCTGCCTGTCCGTCGGTGCCTGCCCGTCCGTCGGTGTTTGTTTGTCTGTCTGTCCAACGGTGTCTGTCTCTCCGTCGGTGTCTATCTGTCTGCCTTACCGTCGGCGTCTGTCTGCCTCTCCGTCGGTGCCTGTCTGTCTGTCGGTGTCTGTTTGTCTGTCTGTCCGACGGTGTCTGTCTGTCTGCCTGTCCGTCGGTGTCTGTCAGTCTGTCCGCCTGTCCGTCGGTGTCTGTCTGTCTGCAAGTCCAACGTTGTCTTACTGTCTGCCTGTCCGTAGGTATCTGTCAGTCTGTCTGTTCGTCGGTGTCAGTCTGGCCGTCGGTGTCTGTCTGTTTGTCTGTACGCCGGGGTCTGTCTGTCTGCCTGTCCACCGGTGCCTGCCTGTCAGTCGCGGACTGTCTGTCAGCCTGTCCCTCGTTGTCGGTATCTGCATGTCTGTCTGTCGGTGTCTGCCTGTCCATCGGTGTCTGTCTGTGTGTCTGCCTGTCCGTCGGTGTCGGTCTGTCTGCCTGTCTAACAGCGACTGTCTGTCCGTCGGTGTCTGTCAGTCTGTCTGTTCGTCGGTGTCTGTCTGTCCGTCGGTGTCTGTCTGTTTATCTGTCCTTCAGGGTCTGTCTATCTGCCTGTCCGTCGGTGTCTGTCTGTTTGTCTGTCCGTCGGGATCTGTCTGTCTGCCTATCCACCGGTGCCTGTCTGTCAGTCGCGGACTGTCTGTCAGCCTGTCCTACGGTGTCGGTATCTGCCTGTCTGTCTGTCGGTGTCTGCCTGTCCATCGGTGTCTGTCTGTCTGTCTGCCTGTCCGTCGGTGTCGGTCTGTCTGCCTGTCTAATGGTGTCTACCTGTCCGTCGGTGTCTGTCAGTCTGCCTGAACATCCGCGTCTGTCTGTCTGTCGGCGTCTATCTGTTAGGCTGTTAGTCGGTGTCTGTTCGTCTGGCTGTCTGTCCGGGTCTGCCTGTCCGTCGTTGCCAGTCCGTCCGTCGGTGTCTGTCTGTCCGCCGGTGTCTGTCTGTCCGCCGGTGTCTGACTGTCTGCCTGTCCGTCGGGGTCAGTCTGTCTGCCTGTCCGTCGGTGTGTGTCTTTCTGTCGGTGTCTGTCTGTCTGCCTGTCCATCGGTGTCTGTCTGTCTGCCTGTCCAACGATGTCTGTCTGTCTGCCTGTCCGTCGGCGTATGTCTGTCTGCCTCTCCGTCGGTGCCTGTCCGTCGGTGTCTATCCGTCTGGATGACCGTCGGCGTCTGTCTGTCTGTCCGTCGGTGTCTGTCTGTCCGTCGGTGTCAGTCTGTCCGTCGGTGACTATCTGTCCGTCTGTCTGTCCGTCCGTGTCTGTCTGTCTGCCTGTCCGTCGGTGTATGTCTGTCTGCTCTCCGTCGGTGCCTGTCTCTCTGTCTGCCTGTCTATCGGTGTGTGTCTGTCCGTCGGTGTGTGTATGTCTATCTGTCTGTCGGTGTCTGTCTGCCAGTCACTCGTTGCCTGTCTGTCAGACGGCGTCTGTTTGTCTGTCTGTCTGTCGGTGTCTGTCTGTCTGCCTGTCCGTCGGTGCCTGTCTCTCTGTCTGCCGGTCTATCGGTGTCTGTTTGTCCGTCGGTGTCTATCTGTCAGGCTGTCAGTCGGTGTCTGTTCGTCTGGCCGTCTGTCCGGGTCTGCCTGTCCATCGTTGCCTGTCCGTCCGTCGGTATCTGTCTGTCCGCCGGTGTCTGTCTGTCCGCCGGTGTCTGACTGTCTGCCTGTCCGTCGGGGTCTGTCCGTCTGCCTGTCCGTCGGTGCCTGTCAGTCCGTCGGTGTCTGTTTGTCTGTCTCTGTCGGTGTCTGTCTGTCTGTCTGTTCGTCGGTATGTGTCTTTCTGTCGGTGTCTGTCTGTCTGCCTGTCCGTCGGTGTCTGTCTGTCTGCCTGTTAATCGGTGTCTGTCTGTCCGTCGGTGTCTATCTGTCTGCCTGTCCGTCGGCGTCTGTTTGTCTGTCGATGCCTGTCTGTCTGCCTGTCCGTCGGTATCTGTCTGTCTGCATGTCCAACGGTGTCTGTCTGTCCGTCTGTGTCTATCTGCCTGCCTGACCGTCGGCGTCTGTCTGTCTGTCCGTCGGTGTCTGTCTGTCCGTCGGTGTCAGTCTGTCCGTCGGTGCCTCTCTGTCCGTCGGTGTCTGTTTGTCTGCCTGTCCGTCGGTGCCTGTCTCTCTGTATGCCTGTCCGTCGGTGTCAGTCTGTCTGCCGTCCATCGGTGTTTGTCTGTCCGTCGGTGTCTGTCAGTCTGTTCGTCGGTGTCTGTCTGTCCGTCGGTGTCAGGCTGTCCGTCGGTGACTATCTGTCCGTCGGTGTCTGTCTGTCCGTCGGTGTCTGTCAGTCTGTCCGTCGGTGACTATCTGGCCGTCGGTGTCTGTCTGTCCGTCGGTGTCTGTCTCTCAGTCGGTGACTGACTGCCCGTCGGTGTCTGTCTGTCTGTCCGTCGGTGTCTGTCTGTCTGTTTGCCTGTCCGTCGGTGTCAGTCTGTCTGCCTGTCCATCGGTGTTTGTCTGTCTGTCGGTGTCTGTCAGTCTGTTCGTCGGTGTCTGTCTGTCCGTCGGTGTCAGGCTGTCCGTCGGTGACTATCTGTCCGTCGGTGTCTGTCTGTCCGTCGGTGTCTGTCAGTCTGTCCGTCGGTGACTATCTGGCCGTCGGTGTCTGTCTGTCCGTCGGTGTCTGTCTCTCAGTCGGTGACTGACTGCCCGTCGGTGTCTGTCTGTCTGTCCGTCGGTGTCTGTCTGTCTGTCTGCCTGTCCGTCGGTGTCGGTTTCTGCCTGTCTGTCTGTCGGTGTCTGCCTGTCCATCGGTGTCTGTCTGTCTGCCAGTCCGACGGTGTCAGTCTGTCTGCCTGTCCATCGGTGTCTGTCTGTCCTTTGGTGTCTATCTGTCTGCTTGACCGTCGGCCTCTGTCTGCCTGTCCGTCGGTGTCTGTCTGTCTGCCTGCCTGTCCGTCGGCGTCGGTATCTGCCTGTCTGTCTGTCGGTGTCTGGCTGTCCATCGGTGTCTGTCTGTCTGCCTGACCATCGGTGTCTTTCTGTCTGCCTGTCCGTCGGTGTCTGTCTGTCTGCCTGTCCAACGGTGTCTGTCTGTCCGCCGGTGTCTGTTTGTCTGTATCTCCGTCGGTGTCTGTCCGTCTGTTCGTCGGTGTCTGTATGTTCGTCGGTGTCTGTATGTCCGTCGGTGTCTGTCTGTCCGTCGGTGTCTGTCTGTCTGTATGCCTGTCCGTCGGTGTCTGTCTGTCTGTCTGCCTGTCCGTCGGTGTCTGTCTGTCTGTCTGCCTGTCCATCGGTGTTTGTCTGTCCGTCGGTGTCTGTCAGTCTGTTCGTCGGTGTCTGTCTGTCCGTCGGTGTCAGGCTGTCCGTCGGTGACTATCTGTGCGTCGGTGTCTGTCTCTCAGTCGGTGTCTGACTGCCCGTCGGTGTCTGTCTGTCCGTCGGTGTCTGTCTGTCTGTCTGCCTGTCCGTCGGTATCGGTATCTGCCTGTCTGTCTGTCGGTGTCTGCCTGTCCATCGGTGTCTATCTGTCTGCCTGACCAACGGTGTCTTTCTGTCTGCCTGTCCGTCGGTGTCTGTCTGTCTGCCTGTCCAACGGTGCCTGTCTGTTCGCCGGTGTCTGTTTGTCTGTCTCTCCGTCTGTGTCTGTCCGTCTGTTCGTCGGTGTCTGTATGTTTGTCGGTGTCTGTATGTCCGTCGGTGTCTGTCTGTCCGTCGGTGTCTGTCTGTCTGACTGCCTGTCCGTCGGTGTCTGTCTGTCTGTCTGCCTGTCCGTCGGTGTCTGTCTGTCTACGTGTGCAACGGTGTCTTACTGTCTGCCTGTCCGTCGGTGTCTGTCAGTCTGTCTGTTCGTCGGTGTCAGTCTGTCCGTCGGTGTCTGTCAGTCTGTCTGTTCGTCGGTGTCTGTTTGTCTGTCTGTCCGTCGGTGTCTGTCTGTCTGTCTCTCCGTAGGTGTCTGTCAGTCTGTTCGTCGGTGTCTGTCTGTCCGTCGGTGTCTGTTTGTCTGTCTCTCCGTCGGTGTCTGTCTGTCTGCCTGTCCGTCGGTGTCCGTCTGTCTGCATGTCCATCGATGTCTGTCTGTCCGTCGGTGCCTATCTGTCTGCCTGACCGTCGGCCTCTGTCTGTCTGTTCGTCGGTGTCTGTCTGTCCGCCTGTGTCTGTATGTCCGTCGGTGTCTGTTCTTCATGCTGTCAGTCGGTGTCTGTTTGTCTGGCTGTCTGTCCGGGTCTGCCTGTCCGTCGTTGCCAGTCCGTCCGTCGGTGTCTGTCTGTCCGCCGGTGTCTGTCTGTCCGCCGGTGTCTGACTGTCTGCCTGTCCGTCGGGGTCAGTCTGTCTGCCTGTCCGTCGGTGTGTGTCTTTCTGTCGGTGTCTGTCTGTCTGCCTGTCCGTCGGTGTCTGTCTGTCTGCCTGTCCAACGATGTCTGTCTGTCTGCCTGTCCGTCGGCGTATGTCTGTCTGCCTCTCCGTCGGTGCCTGTCCGTCGGTGTCTATCTGTCTGGATGACCGTCGGCGTCTGTCTGTCTGTCCGTCGGTGTCTGTCTGTCCGTCGGTGTCAGTCTGTCCGTCGGTGACTATCTGTCCGTCTGTCTGTCCGTCGGTGTCTGTCTGTCTGCCTGTCCGTCGGTGTATGACTGTCTGCTCTCCGTCGGTGCCTGTCTCTCTGTCTGCCTGTCTATCGGTGTGTGTCTGTCCGTCGGTGTGTGTATGTCTATCTGTCAGTCGGTGTCTGTCTGCCTGTCACTCGTTGCCTGTCTGTCAGTCGGCGTCTGTTTGTCTGTCTGTCTGTCGGTGTCTGTCTGTCTGCCTGTCCGTCGGTGCCTGTCTCTCTGTCTGCCGGTCCATCGGTGTCTGTCTGTCCGTCGGTGTCTATCTGTCAGGCTGTCAGTCGGTGTCTGTTCGTTTGGCCGTCTGTCCGGGTCTGCCTGTCCATCGTTGCCTGTCCGTCCGTCGGTATCTGTCTGTCCGCCGGTGTCTGTCTGTCCGCCGGTGTCTGACTGTCTGCCTGTCCGTCGGGGTCTGTCCGTCTGCCTGTCCGTCGGTGCCTGTCAGTCCGTCGGTGTCTGTTTGTCTGTCTCTGTCGGTGTCTGTCTGTCTGTCTGTTCGTCGGTATGTGTCTTTCTGTCGGTTTCTGTCTGTCTGCCTGTCCGTCGGTGTCTGTCTGTCTGCCTGTTAATCGGTGTCTGTCTGTCCGTCGGTGTCTATCTGTCTGCCTGTCCGTCGGCGTCTGTTTGTCTGTCGATGCCTGTCTGTCTGCCTGTCCGTCGGTATCTGTCTGTCTGCATGTCCAACGGTGTCTGTCTGTCCGTCTGTGTCTATCTGCCTGCCTGACCGTCGGCGTCTGTCTGTCTGTCCGTCGGTGTCTGTCTGTCCGTCGGTGTCAGTCTGTCCGTCGGTGCCTCTCTGTCCGTCGGTGTCTGTTTGTCTGCCTGTCCGTCGGTGCCTGTCTCTCTGTATGCCTGTCCGTCGGTGTCAGTCTGTCTGCCGTCCATCGGTGTTTGTCTGTCCGTCGCTGTCTGTCAGTCTGTTCGTCGGTGTCTGTCTGTCCGTCGGTGTCAGGCTGTCCGTCGGTGACTATCTGTCCGTCGGTGTCTGTCTGTCCGTCGGTGTCTGTCAGTCTGTCCGTCGGTGACTATCTGGCCGTCGGTGTCTGTCTGTCCGTCGGTGTCTGTCTCTCAGTCGGTGACTGACTGCCCGTCGGTGTCTGTCTGTCTGTCCGTCGGTGTCTGTCTGTCTGTTTGCCTGTCCGTCGGTGTCAGTCTGTCTGCCTGTCCATCGGTGTTTGTCTGTCTGTCGGTGTCTGTCAGTCTGTTCGTCGGTGTCTGTCTGTCCGTCGGTGTCAGGCTGTCCGTCGGTGACTATCTGTCCGTCGGTGTCTGTCTGTCCGTCGGTGTCTGTCAGTCTGTCCATCGGTGTCTATCTGTCTGCCTGACCAACGGTGTCTTTCTGTCTGCCTGTCCGTCGGTGTCTGTCTGTCTGCCTGTCCAACGGTGCCTGTCTGTCCGCCGGTGTCTGTTTGTCTGTCTCTCCGTCTGTGTCTGTCCGTCTGTTCGTCGGTGTCTGTATGTTTGTCGGTGTCTGTATGTTTGTCGGTGTCTGTATGTCCGTCGGTGTCTGTCTGTCCGTCGGTGTCTGTCTGTCTGACTGCCTGTCCGTCGGTGTCTGTCTGTCTGTCTGCCTGTCCGTCGGTGTCTGTCTGTCTACGTGTGCAACGGTGTCTTAATGTCTGCCTGTCCGTCGGTGTCTGTCAGTCTGTCTGTTCGTCGGTGTCAGTCTGTCCGTCGGTGTCTGTCAGTCTGTCTGTTCGTCGGTGTCTGTTTGTCTGTCTGTCCGTCGGTGTCTGTCTGTCTGTCTCTCCGTAGGTGTCTGTCAGTCTGTTCGTCGGTGTCTGTCTGTCCGTCGGTGTCTGTTTGTCTGTCTCTCCGTCGGTGTCTGTCTGTCTGCCTGTCCGTCGGTGTCCGTCTGTCTGCATGTCCATCGATGTCTGTCTGTCCGTCGGTGCCTATCTGTCTGCCTGACCGTCGGCCTCTGTCTGTCTGTTCGTCGGTGTCTGTCTGTCCGCCTGTGTCTGTATGTCCGTCGGTGTCTGTTCTTCATGCTGTCAGTCGGTGTCTGTTTGTCTGGCTGTCTGTCCGGGTCTGCTTGCCCGTCGTTGCCTGTCTGTCCGTCGGTGTCTGTCAGTCTGTCTATTCGTCGGTGTCTGTCTGTCCGCCGGTGTCTGTCTGTCTGCCTGTCCGTCGGTGCCTGTCTGTCTGCCTGTCCGTCGGTATCTGTCTGTCCGTCGGTGTCTGTTTGTCCGACGGTGTCTGTTTGTCTGTCTCTCCGTCGGTGTCTGTCAGACTGTTCGTCGGTGTCTGTCTGTTCGTCGGTGTCTGTCTGTCTGCCTGTCAGTCGGGGACTGTCTGTCTGCCTGTCCGTCGGTGCCTGTCTTTCCGTCGGTGTCTGTCTGTCTGCCGGTCCATCGGTGTCTGTCTGTCTGCAAGTCCGTCGGTGTCTGTCTGTCTGCATGTCCAACGGTGTCTTACTGTCTGCCTGTCCGTCGGTGTCTGTCAGTCTGTCTGTTCGTCGGTGTCAGTCTGTCCGCCGGTGTCTGTCTGTCTGCCTGTCCAACGGTGTCTGTCTGTCCGTCGGTGTCTATCTGTCAGGCTGTCCGTCGGTGTCTGTTTGTCTTGCTATCTGTCAGGGTCTGCCTGTCTGTCTGTTTGTCTGTCCGTGTCTGTCTGTCTGCCTCTCCGTCGGTGTCTGACTCTCTGTCTGACTGTCCGTCGGTGTCTGTCTGTCTGCCTGTCCAACGGTGTCTGTCTGTCCGTCGGTGTCGGTCTGTATGTCTGTCCGTCGGGGTCTGTCTGTCAGCCTGTCCGTCGGTGCCTGTCTGTCCGTCGGTGTCTGTTTGTCTGTCTGTCTGTCGGAGTCAGTCTGTCTGCCTGTCCGTCGTTGCCTGTTTGTCCGTCGGTGTCTGTTTGTCTGTCTGTCCTTCGGTATCTGTCTGTCTGCCTGTCCAGCGGTGTCTGTCTGTCCGTCGGTGTCGGTCTGTCTGTCTGTCCGTCGGTGTCAGTCTGTCTGCCTGTCCATCGGTGTCTGTCTGTCCGTCGGTGTCTGTTTGTCTGTCTCTCCGTCGGTGTCTGTCTGTCTGTTCGTCGGTGTCTGTCTGTCCGCCGGTGTCTGTCTGTCTGCCTGTCCGTCGGGGTCTCTCTGTCTGCGTGTCCGTCGATGCCTGTCTGTTCGACGGTGTCTGTCTGTCTACCTGTCCGTCGTAGTCTGTCTGTCCGTCGGTGTCTGTCTGTCACTCGGTGTCTGACTGCCCGTCGGTGTCTGTCAGTCTGCCGTTCCGTCGGTTTCTGTCAGTGTCTGTCTGTCTGCCTGTCCGTCGGTGTCTGTCTGTCCGTCGGTGTCTGTCAGTCTGTCTGTTCGTCGGTGTCTGTCTGTTTATCTGTCCTTCGGGGTCTGTCTGTCTGCCTGTCCGTCGGTGCCTGTCTGTCCGTCGGTGTCTGTTTTGTCTGTCTGTCCGTCGGTGTCTGCCTGTGTGTCAGTGTCTGTCTGTCTGCCTGTCCGTCGGTGTCTGTTTGTCTTGCTGTCTGTCCATGTCTGCCTGTCTGTCGTTGCCTGTCTGTCCGTCGGTGTCTATCTGTCTGCCTGTCCGTCGGTGTCGGTATCTGCCTGTCTGTCTGTCGGTGTCTGCCTGTCAAACGGTGTCTGTCTGTCTGCCAGTCCGTCGGTGTCAGTCTGTCTGCCTGTCCATCGGTGTCTGTCTGTCCGTCGGCGTCTGTTTGTCTGTCTCTCCGTCGGTGTCTGTCTGTCTGTTCGTCGGAATCTGTCTGTCCGTCGGTATCTGTCTGTCCGTCGGTGACTATATGTCCATCTGTCTGTCCGTCGGTGTCTGTCTGTCCGTCGGTTTCTGTCTGTCTACATGTCTAACGGTGTCTGTCTGTCCGTCGGTGTTTATCTGTCTGCCTGACCGTCGGCGTCTGTCTGTCTGCCTGTCCGTCGGGTTCTGTATGTCTGCCTGTCCAACGGTGTCTGTCTGTCCGTCGGTGTCTATCTGTCTGACTGTCCGTCGGTGTCTGTTTGTCTGGCTGTCTGTCCGTGTCTGCCTGTCCATCGTTGCCTGTCTGTCCGTCGGTGTCTGTTTGTCTGTCTGTCCGTCGGTGCCTGTTTGTCTGTCTGTCCGTCGGTGACTGTCTGTCTGTCAGTGTCTGTCTGTCTGCCTGACCGTCGGAGGCTATGTGTCTTGCTGTCCGTCTGTGTCTGCCTGTCCGTCGTTGCCTGTCTGTCAGTCGATGTTTGTTTGTCTGTCTCTCCGTCGGTGTCTGTCTGTCTGTCTGTTCGTGGGTGTCTTTCTCTGTGTCTGTCTGTCCGTCGGTGTGGGTCTGGCTGCCTGTACAACGGTGTCTGTCTGTCCGTCGCTGTCTGTCTGTCTGGCTGTCCGTCGGTGTGTGTATTTCTGTCGGTGTCTATCCGTCTGCCTGACCGTCGGAGCCTGTCTGTCTGACTGTCCGTGTCTGTCTGTGTGTCTGTTCGTCGGTGTCAGTCTGTCTGCCGGTCCGTCGGCGTCTGTCTGTCTGTCTGTCTGTCGGTGTATGTCTGTGTGTCTGTTCGTCGGTGTCAGTATGCCTGCCTGTCAGTCGGTTTCTGTCTGTCCGTCCGTACGTCTCTATCTGTCTGGCTGACCGTCGGTGTCTGTCTGTCCACCTGTCAGTCGGTGTCTGTCTGTCTCTCTCTTCGTCGGTGTCTGTGTGTCTGTCTACCAGTCCATCGGTGTCAGTCTGTCTGCCTGTCCGTCCGTGTCTGTCTTTCTGCCTGTCCAACGGTGTCTGTCTGTCCGTCGGTGTCTGTCTGTCTGCCTGTCCAACGGTACCTGTCTGTCCATCGTTGCCTGTCTGTCCGTCGGTGTCTGTCAGTCTGTCTGTTCGTCGGTGTCTGTCTGTCCGTCGGTGTCTGTCTGTTTGCCTCTCCGTCGGTGCCTGTCTCTCTGTCTGCCTGTCAATCGGTGTGTGTCTGTCCGTAGGTGACTATCTGTCCATCTGACTGTCCGTCGGTGTCTGTCTGTCCGTCGATGTCAGTCTGTCCGTCGGTGACTATCTGTCCGTCTGTCTATCCGTCGGTTTCTGTGTGTCTGCCTCTCCGTCGGTGCCTGTCTCTCTGTCTGCCTGTCCATCGGTGTGTGTCTGTCCGTAGGTGCTTGTTTGTCTGTCTGTCGCTGTCTGCCTGTCCGTGTGGTTGTCGGTGCCTGTCTCTTTGTCTGTCTGTCCGTCGGTGTCTGTCAGTCTGCCTGATCATCCGCGTCTGTCTGTCTGTCGGTGTGTGCATGTCTATCTGTCTGTCGGTGTCTGTCTGTCTGTCCGTCGTTGCCTGTCTGTCCGTCGGTGTCTGTTTGTCTGTCTCTCCGTCGGTGTCTGTCTGTCTGTTCGTCGGAATCTGTCTGTCCGTCGGTATCTGTCTGTCCGTCGGTGACTATCTGTCCGTCTGTCTGTCCGTCGGTGTCTGTCTGTCTGTCTGCCTGTCCGTCGGTGTCTGCCTGTCCGTCGGTTTCTGTCTGTCTGCATGTCTAACGGTGTCTGTCTGTCCGTCGGTGTTTATCTGTCTGCCTGACCGTCGGCGTCTATCTGTCTGTTAGTCGGTGTCTGTCTGTCCGCCGGTGTCTGTCTGTCTGTCTGTCCGTCGGTGTTTATCTGTCTGCCTGACCGTCGGCGTCTATCTGTCTGTTAGTCGGTGTCTGTCTGTCCGCCGGTGTCTGTCTGTCTGCCTGTCCGTCGGGGTCTGTATGTCTGCCTGTCCGTCGGTGTCTGTTTGTCTGTCTGTCCGTCGGTGTCTGTCTGTCTGTCTGTCCGCCGGTGTATGTCTGTCTGCCTGTCCGTCGGGGTCTGTATGTCTGCCTGTCTAACGGTGTCTGTCTGTCCGTCGGTGTTTATCTGTCTGCCTGACCGTCGGCGTCTGTCTGTCCGTCGGTTTCTGTCTGTCTGCATGTCTAACGGTGTCTGTCTGTCCGTCGGTGTTTATCTGTCTGCCTGACCGTCGGCGTCTGTCTGTCTGTTAGTCGGTGTCTGTCTGTCCGCCGGTGTCTGTCTGTCTGCCTGTCCGTCGGGGTCTGTATGTCTGCCTGTCCGTCGGTGCTTATCTGTCCGTCGGTGTCTGTTTGTCTGTCTGTCCGTCGGTGTCTGTCTGTCTGTCCGCCGGTGTTTATCTGTCTGCCTGTCCATCGGTGTCTGTCTGTCTGCCAGTCCGTCGGTGTCAGTCTCTCCGTCGGTGTCTGTCTGTCCGTCGGTGACTATCTGTCCGTCGGTGACTATCTGTCCGTCTGTCTGTCCGTCGGTGTCTGTCTGTCTGTCTGTCTGTACGCCGGTGTCTGTCTGTCTGCCTGTCCGTCGGAGTCTGTGTGTCTTGCTGTCCGTCTGTCTGCCTGACCGTCGGAGTCTGTGTGTCTTGCTGTCCGCTGTGTCTGCCTGTCCAACGGTGTCTGCCTGTCTAACCTGACCATCGGTGTCTGTCTGTCCGTCGGTGTCAGTCTGTCTGGCTGTCCGTCGGTGTCTGTTTGTCTGTCTGTCTGTCCGTCGGTGTCTTTTTGTCTGTCTGTCCGTCGGTGTCTGTCTGTCTGTCAGTGTCTGTCTGTCTGCCTGACCGTCGTAGTCTGTGTGTCTTGCTGTCCGTCTGTCTGCCTGACCGTCGGAGTCTGTGTGTCTTGCTGTCCGTCTGTGTCTGCCTGTCCGTCGTTGCCTGTCTGTCCGTCGGTGTCTGTTTGTCTGTCTGTCCATCGGTGTCTGTCTGTCTGTCAGTGTCTGTCTGTCTGGCTGTCCGTCGGTGTCTGTTTGTCTTTCTGTCTGTCTGTGTAAGCCTGTCCGTCGTTGTCTGTCTGTTCGTCGGAGTCTGTCTGTCCGTCTGTATCTGTCTGTCCGTCGGTGACTATCTGTCCGTCTGTCTGTCCGTCGGTCTCTGTCTGTCTGTCTGTCTCTCCATCGGTGTCTGTCTGTCTGCATGTCCAATGGTGTCTGTCTGTCCGTCGGTGTTTATCTGTCTGCCTGTCCGTCGGTGCCTGTCTGTCTGTTAGTGTCTGTCTGCCTGCCTGTCCGTCGGTGTCTGTCTGTCCGTCGGTGCCCGTCTGTCTGTCCGTTGGTGTGTGTCTGTCAGTCGGTGTCTGACTGCCCGTCGGAGTCTGCCTGTCCGTCGGTGTCGGTATCTGCCTGTCTGTCGGTCGGTGTCTGCCTGTCCATCGGTGTCTGTCTGTCCGTCGGTGTCTATCTGTCTGCCTGACCGTCGGCGTCTGTCTGTCTGTTCGACGGTGAATGTCTGTCCGTCGGTGTCTGTCTGTCTGCCTGTACGTCGGTGTCTGTCTGTCTGCCTGTACGTCGGTGTCGGTCTATCTGACTGTCCGTCGGTGACTGTCTGTATGCCGGTCCAACGGTGTCTGTCTGTCCGTCGGTGTCTATCTGTCAGGCTGTCCGTCGGTGTCTGTTTGTCTGTCTGTCTGTCCGTCGGTGTCTGTCTGTCTGTCTGTCCGTCGGTGTCTGTCTGTCTGCCTGTACGTCGGTGTCTGTCTGTCTGCCTGTACGTCGGTGTCGGTCTGTCTGACTGTCCGTCGGTGACTGTCTGTATGCCGGTCCAACGGTGTCTGTCTGTCCGTCGGTGTCTATCTGTCAGGCTGTCCGTCGGTGTCTGTTTGTCTGTCTGTCTGTTCGTCGGTGTGTGTTTGTCTGTCTGTCCGTCGGTGTCTGTCTGTCTGCCTGTACGTCGGTGTCTGTCTGTCTGCCTGTCCGTCGGTGTCTGTCTGTCTGTCTATTCGTCGGTGTCTGTCTATCCGCCGGTGTCTGTCTATCTGTCTGTCCGTCGGGGTCTGTCTGTCTGCCTGTCCGTCGGTGCCTGTCTGTCCGTTGGTGTCTGTTTGTCTGTCTCTCCGTAGGTGTCTGTCTGTCTGTCTGTTCGACAGTGTCTGTCTGTCTGTCCATCGGTGTCTGTCTGTCTGTCAGTGTCTGTCTGTCTGGCTGTCCGTCGGTGTCTGTTTGTCTTTCTGTCTGTCTGTGTAAGCCTGTCCGTCGTTGTCTGTCTGTTCGTCGGAGTCTGTCTGTCCGTCTGTATCTGTCTGTCCGTCGGTGACTATCTGTCCGTCTGTCTGTCCGTCGGTCTCTGTCTGTCTGTCTGTCTCTCCATCGGTGTCTGTTTGTCTGCATGTCCAATGGTGTCTGTCTGTCCGTCGGTGTTTATCTGTCTGCCTGTCCGTCGGTGCCTGTCTGTCTGTTAGTGTCTGTCTGTCTGCCTGACCGTCGTAGTCTGTGTGTCTTGCTGTCCGTCTGTCTGCCTGACCGTCGGAGTCTGTGTGTCTTGCTGTCCGTCTGTGTCTGCCTGTCCGTCGTTGCCTGTCTGTCCGTCGGTGTCTGTTTGTCTGTCTGTCCATCGGTGTCTGTCTGTCTGTCAGTGTCTGTCTGTCTGTCTGTTCGTCGGTGTGTGTTTGTCTGTCTGTCCGTCGGTGTCTGTCTGTCTGCCTGTACGTCGGTGTCTGTCTGTCTGCCTGTCCGTCGGTGTCTGTCTGTCCGTCGGTGTCAGTCTGACTGGCTGTCCGTCGGTGTCTGTTTGTCTGTCAGTGTCTGTCTGTCTGCCTGACCGTCGGAGTCTGTGTGTCTTGCTGTCCGCTGTGTCTGCCTGTCCAACGGTGTCTGCCTGTCTAACCTGACCATCGGTGTCTGTCTGTCCGTCGGTGTCAGTCTGTCTGGCTGTCCGTCGGTGTCTGTTTGTCTGTCTGTCTGTCCGTCGGTGTCTTTTTGTCTGTCTGTCCGTCGGTGTCTGTCTGTCTGTCAGTGTCTGTCTGTCTGCCTGACCGTCGTAGTCTGTGTGTCTTGCTGTCCGTCTGTCTGCCTGACCGTCGGAGTCTGTGTGTCTTGCTGTCCGTCTGTGTCTGCCTGTCCGTCGTTGCCTGTCTGTCCGTCGGTGTCTGTTTGTCTGTCTGTCCATCGGTGTCTGTCTGTCTGTCAGTGTCTGACTGTCTGGCTGTCCGTCGGTGTCTGTTTGTCTTTCTATCTGTCTGTGTAAGCCTGTCCGTCGTTGTCTGTCTGTTCGTCGGAGTCTGTCTGTCCGTCTGTATCTGTCTGTCCGTCGGTGACTATCTGTCCGTCTGTCTGTCCGTCGGTCTCTGTCTGTCTGTCTGTCTCTCCATCGGTGTCTGTCTGTCTGCATGTCCAATGGTGTCTGTCTGTCCGTCGGTGTTTATCTGTCTGCCTGTCCGTCGGTGCCTGTCTGTCTGTTAGTGTCTGTCTGCCTGCCTGTCCGTCGGTGTCTGCCTGTCCGTCGGTGCCCGTCTGTCCGTCGGTGTCTGTTTGTCTGTCTCTTCGTAGGTTTCTGTCTGTCTGTCTGTTCGTCGGTGTCTGTCTGCCTGTCCGTCGGTGTCTGTCTGTCCGTTGGTGTGTGTCTGTCAGTCGGTGTCTGACTGCCCGTCGGAGTCTGCCTGCCCGTCGGTGTCGGTATCTGCCTGTCTGTCGGTCGGTGTCTGCCTGTCCATCGGTGTCTGTCTGTCCGTCGGTGTCTATCTGTCTGCCTGACCGTCGGCGTCTGTCTGTCTGTTCGACGGTGAATGTCTGTCCGTCGGTGTCTGTCTGTCTGCCTGTACGTCGGTGTCTGTCTGTCTGCCTGTACGTCGGTGTCGGTCTGTCTGACTGTCCGTCGGTGACTGTCTGTATGCCGGTCCAACGGTGTCTGTCTGTCCGTCGGTGTCTATCTGTCAGGCTGTCCGTCGGTGTCTGTTTGTCTGCCTGACCGTCGGCGTCTGTCTGTCTGTTCGACGGTGAATGTCTGTCCGTCGGTGTCTGTCTGTCTGCCTGTACGTCGGTGTCTGTCTGTCTGCCTGTACGTCGGTGTCGGTCTGTCTGACTGTCCGTCGGTGACTGTCTGTATGCCGGTCCAACGGTGTCTGTCTGTCCGTCGGTGTCTATCTGTCAGGCTGTCCGTCGGTGTCTGTTTGTCTGTCTGTCCATCGGTGTCTGTCTGTCTGTCAGTGTCTGTCTGTCTGGCTGTCCGTCGATGTCTGTTTGTCTTTCTGTCTGTCTGTGTAAGCCTGTCCGTCGTTGTCTGTCTGTTCGTCGGAGTCTGTCTGTCCGTCTGTATCTGTCTGTCCGTCGGTGACTATCTGTCCGTCTGTCTGTCCGTCGGTCTCTGTCTGTCTGTCTGTCTCTCCATCGGTGTCTGTCTGTCTGCACGTCCAATGGTGTCTGTCTGTCCGTCGGTGTTTATCTGTCTGCCTGTCCGTCGGTGCCTGTCTGTCTGTCAGTGTCTGTCTGTCTGCCTGTCCGTCGGTGTCTGTCTGTCCGTCGGTGCCTGTCTGTCCGTCGGTGTCTGTTTGTCTGTCTCTCCGTAGGTGTCTGTCTGTCTGTCTGTTCGTCGGTGTCTGTCTGCCTGTCCGTCGGTGTCTGTCTGTCCGTTGGTGTGTGTCTGTCAGTCGGTGTCTGACTGCCCGTCGGAGTCTGTCTGTACGTCGGTGTCTATCTGTCCATCTGTCTGTCCGTTGGTGTCTGTCTGTATGTCTGCCTGTCCGTCGGTGTCGGTATCTGCCTGTCTGTCGGTCGGTGTCTGCCTGTCCATCGGTGTCTGTCTGTCCGTCGGTGTCTATCTGTCTGCCTGACCGTCGGCGTCTCTCTGTCTGTTCGACGGTGAATGTCTGTCCGCCGGTGTCTGTCTGTCTGCCTGTCCGTAGGGGTCTGTCTGTCTGCCTGTCCGTCGATGCCTGTCTGTCCGTCGGTGTTTGTTTGTCTGTCTCGCCGTCGGTGTCTGTCTGTCTGTTCGTCGGTGTCTGTCTGTCCGTCGGTGTCTGTCTGTCTGCCTGTCCGTCGGTGTCTGTCTGTCTGCCTGTACGACGGTGTCTATCTGTCTGCCTGTCCGTCGGTGACTGTCTGTATGCCTGTCCAACGGTGTCTGTCTGTCCGTCGGTGTCTATGTGTCAGGCTGTCATACGGTGTCTGTCTGTCTGGCTGTCTGTCCGGGTCTGCCTGCCCGTCGTTGCCTGTCTGTCCGTCGGTGTCTGTCAGTCTGTCTATTCGTCGGTGTATGTCTGTAGGCTGGTGTCTGTGTGTCTTCCTGTCCGTCGGGGTCTGTCTGTCTGCCTGTCCGTCGGTGCCTGTCTGTCCGTCGGCGTCTGCCTGTCTGCCTGTCCAACGGTGTCTGTCTGTCCGTCGGTGTCAGTCTGTCTGTCTGTCCGTCGGGGTCTGTCTGTCTGCCTGTCCGTCGGTGCCTGTCTGTACGTCGGTGTCTGTTTGTCTGTCTCTCCGTAGGTGTCTGTCTGTCTGTCCGTCGGTGTCTGTCTGTCCGTTGGTGTCTGTCTGTCAGTCGGTGTCTGACTGCCCGTCGGTGTCTGTCTGTCCGTCGGTGCCTGTCTGTCCGTCGGTGTCTGTTTGTCTGTCTCTCCGTAGGTGTCTGTCTGTCTGTCTGTTCGTCGGTGTCTGTCTGCCTGTCCGTCGGTGTCTGTCTGTCCGTTGGTGTGTGTCTGTCAGTCGGTGTCTGACTGCCCGTCGGAGTCTGTCTGTACGTCGGTGTCTATCTGTCCATCTGTCTGTCCGTTGGTGTCTGTCTGTCTGTCTGCCTGTCCGTCGGTGTCGGTATCTGCCTGTCTGTCCATCGGTGTCTGTCTGTCCGTCGGTGTCTATCTGTCTGCCTGACCGTCGGCGTCTGTCTGTCTGTTCGACGGTGAATGTCTGTCCGCCGGTGTCTGTCTGTCTGCCTGTCCGTCGGTGTCTGTCTGTCTGCCTGTACGACGGTGTCTTTCTGTCTGCCTGTCCGTCGGTGACTGTCTGTATGCCTGTCATACGGTGTCTGTCTGTCTGGCTGTCTGTCCGGGTCTGCCTGTCCGTCGTTGCCTGTCTGTCCGTCAGTGTCTGACAGTCTGTCTATTCGTCGGTGTATGTCTGTCGGCTGATGCCAGTCTGTCTGTCTGTCCGTCGGGGTCTGTCTGTCTGCCTGTCCGTCGGTGCCTGTCTGTACGTCGGTGTCTGTTTGTCTGTCTCTCCGTAGGTGTCTGTCTGTCTGTTCGTCGGTGTCTGTCTTTCTGACGGTGTCTGTCTGTCTGACTGTCCGTCGGCGTCTGCCTGTCTGCCTGCCCAACGGTGTCTGTCTGTCCGTCGGTGTCAGTCTGTCTGGCTGTCCGTCGGTGTCTGTTTGTCCGTCTGTCTGTCCGTCGGTGTGTGTTTGTCTGTCTGTCCGTCGGTGTCTGTCTGTCTGCCTGTCCGTCGATGCCTGTCTGTCCGTCGGTGTCCGATTGTCTCTCTCTCCGTCGGTGTCTGTCTGTCTGTTCGTCGGTGTCTGTCTGTCTGCCTGTCCGTCGGTGTCTGTCTGTCTGCCTGTACGACGGTGTCTTTCTGTCTGCCTGTCCGTCGGTGACTGTCTGTATGCCTGTCCAACGGTGTCTGTCTGTCCGTCGGTGTCTATCTGTCAGGCTGTCATACGGTGTCTGTCTGTCTGGCTGTCTGTCCGGGTCTACCTGTCCGTCGTTGCCTGTCTGTCCGTCGGTGTCTGTCAGTCTGTCTGTTCGTCGGTGTCTGTCTGTCCGTCGGTATCTGTCTGTCTGCCTGTCCGTCGGTGTCTGTCTGTCTGCCTGTCCATCGGTGTCGGTATCTGCCTGTCTGTCTGTCGGTCTCTGCCTGTCCAACGGTGTCTGTCTGTCTGCCAGTCCGTCGTTGTCAGTCTGTCTGCCTGTCCATCGGTGTCTGTCTGTCCGTCGGTGTCTGTTGGTCTGTCTCTCCGTCGGTGTCTGGGTGTCTGTCCGTCGGTGTCAGGCTGTCCGTCGGTGACTATCTGTCCGTCGGTGTCTGTCTGTCCGCCGGTGTCTGTCTCTCAGTCGGTGTCTGACTGCCCGTCGGTGTCTGTCTGTCCGTCGGTGTCTGTCTGTCTGTCTGCCTGTCCGTCGGTGTCGGTATCTCCCTGCCTGTCCAACGGTGTCTGTCTGTCCTCCGGTGTCAGTCTGTCAACCTGTCCGTCGGGGTCTGTCTGTCTGCCTGTCCGTCGGTGCCTGTCTTTCTGTCGGTGTCTGTTTGTATGTCTCTCCGTCGGTGTATGTCTGTCTGTCTGTTCGTCGATGTATGGCTGTCTGTCTGTTCGTCGGTGTCTGTCTGTTCGTCGGTGTCTGTCTGTTCGTCAGTGTCTGTCTGATCGTCCATGTCTGTCTGTTCGTCGGTGTCTGTCTGGCTGTCCGTCGGCATCTGTCTGTCTGCCTGTCCAACGGTGTCTGTCTGTCCGTCGGTGTCAGTCTGTCTGTCTGTCCGTCGGCGTGTGTTTGTCTGTCTGTCCGTTGGTGTCTGTCTGTCTGCCTGTACGTCGTGGCTGTCTCTCTGTCTGTCTGTCCACCGGTATATGTCTGTCTGCCTGTCCAACGGTGTCTGTCTGTCCGTCGCTGTCTGTCTGTCTGGTTGTCCGTCGGTGTATGTATTTCCGTCGGTGTCTATCTGTCTGCCTGACCGCCGGCGTCTGTCTGTCTGTCTGTCGGTGTCAGTCTGTGTGTCTGTTAGTCGGTGTCTGTCTGTCTGCCTGTCCGTCGGTGTCTGTCTGTCTAACCTGTCCATCGGTGTCTGTCTGTCCGTCGGTGTCTGTTTGTCTGTTTCTCCGTCGGTGTCTGTCTGTCTGCCTGTCAGTCGGGACTGTCTGTCTGCCTGTCCGTCGGTGCCTGTCTGTCCGTCGGTGTCTGTCTGTCTGTCTGTCTCTCCATCGGTGTCTGTCTGGCTGCATGTCCAATGGTGTCTGTCTGTCCGTCGGTGTTTATCTGTCTGCCTGACCGTCGGCATCTGTATGTCTGCCTGTCCGTCGGTGCCTGTCTGTCTGTCAGTGTCTGTCTGTCTGCCTGTCCGTCGGTGTCTGTCTGTCCGTCGGTGTCTGTCTGTTTATCTGTCCTTCGGGGTCTGTCTGTCTGCCTGTCCAACGGTGTCTGTCTGTCCGTCGGTGTCAGTCTGTCTGGCTGTCCGTCGGTGTCTGCCTGTGTGTCAGTGTCTGTCTGTCTGCCTGTCCGTCGGTGTCTGTTTGTCTTGCTGTCTGTCCATGTCTGCCTGTCCGTCGTTGCCTGTCTGTCCGTCGGTGTCTATCTGTCTGCCTGTCCGTCGGTGTCGGTATCTGCCTGTCTGTCTGTCGGTGTCTGCCTGTCCAACGGTGTCTGTCTGTCTGCAAGTCCGTCGGTGTCAGTCTGTCTGCCTGTCCATCGGTGTCTGTCTGTCCGTCGGTGTCTGTTTGTCTGTCTCTCCGTCGGTGTCTGTCCGTCGGTGACTATCTGTCCGTCTGTCTGTCCGTCGGTGTCTGTCTGTCTGTCTGCCTGTCCGTCCGTGTCTGCCTGTCCGTCGGTTTCTGTCTGTCTGCATGTCTAACGGTGTCTGTCTGTCCGTCGGTGTTTATCTGTCTGCCTGACCGTCGGCGTCTGTATGTCTGTTAGTCGGTGTCTGTCTGTCCGCCGGTGTCTGTCTGTCTGCCTGTCCGTCGGGGTCTGTATGTCTGCCTGTCCGTCGGCGTCTGTCTGTCTGCCTGTCCAACGGTGTCTGTCTGTCCGTCGGTGTCAGTCTGTCTGTCTGTCCGTCGGCGTGCGTTTGTCTGTCTGTTCGTCGGTGTCTGTCTGTTCGTCGGTGTCTGTCTGTTCGTCGGTGTCTGTCTGATCGTCCATGTCTGTCTGTTCGTCGGTGTCTGTCTGGCTGTCCGTCGGCGTCTGTCTGTCTGCCTGTCCAACGGTGTCTGTCTGTCCGTCGGTGTCAGTCTGTCTGTCTATCCGTCGGCGTGCGTTTGTCTATCTGCCCGTCGGTGTCTGTCTGTCTGCCTGTACGTCGTGGCTGTCTCTCTGTCTGTCTGTCCATCGGTGTATGTCTGTCTGCCTGTCCAACGGTGTCTGTCTGTCCGTCGCTGTCTGTCTGTCTGGCTGTCCGTCAGTGTATGTATTTCCGTCGGTGTCTATCTGTCTGCCTGACCGCCGGCGTCTGTCTGTCTGTCTGTCGGTGTCTGTCTGTGTGTCTGTTAGTCGGTGTCTGTCTGTCTGCCTGTCCGTCGGTGTCTGTCTGTCTAACCTGTCCATCGGTGTCTGTCTGTCCTTGGGTGTCTGTTTGTCCGTTTCTCCGTCGGTGTCTGTCTGTCTGCCTGTCAGTCGGGGACTGTCTGTCTGCCTGTCCGTTGGTGCCTATCTGTCCGTCGGTGTCTGTTTGACTGTCTGTCCGTCGGTGTCTGTCTGTCTGCCTGTTCGACGATGTCTGTCTGTCTGCCTGTCCGTCGGTGACTGTCTGTCCGTCGGTGTCTGTCTGTCAGTCGGTGTCTGACTGCCCGTCGGTGTCTGTCCGTCCGTCGGTGTCGGTATCTGCCTGTCTGCCTGTCAGACGGTGTCGGTATCTGTCTGTCTGTCTGTCGGTGTCTGCCTGTCCATCGGTGTCTATCTGTCTGCCAGTCCGTCGGTGTCAGACTGTTTGCCTGTCCATCGGTGTCTGTCTGTCCGTCGGTGTCTGTCTGTCCGTCGGTGTCTGTCTGTCTGTCTGTGTCTGACTGCCCGTCGGTGTCTGTCTGTCCGTCGGTGTCTATCTGTCCGTCTGTCTGTCCATCGGTGTCTGTCTATCTAACCTGTCCATCGGTTTCTGTCTGTCCGTCGGTGTCTGTTTGTCTGATTCTCCGTCGGTGTCTGTCTGTCTGCCTGTCAGTCGGGGACTGTCTGTCTGCCTGTCCAACGGTGTCTGTCTGTCCGTCGGTGTCTATCTGTCAGGCTGTCCGTCGGTGTCTGTCTGTCCGTCGGTGTCTGTTTCCTGGTCTCTCTGTCGGTGTCTGTCTGTCTGTCGGTTCGTCGGTGTCTGTCTTTCTGTCGGTGTCTGTCTGTTTGACTGTCCGTCGGCGTCTGTCTGTCTGCCTGTCCAACGGTGTCTGTCTGTCCGTCGGTGTCAGTCTGTCTGTCTGTCCGTCGGCGTGTGTTTGTCTGTCTGTCCGTCGGTGTCTGTCTGTCTGCCTGTACGTCGGTGTCTGTCTCTCTGTCTGTCTGTCCATCGGTGTATGTCTGTCTGCCTGTCCAACGGTGTCTGTCTGTCCGTCGGTGTCTGTCTGTCCGTCGGTGTCTGTCTGTCTGTCTGTGTCTGACTCCCCGTCGGTGTCTGTCTGTCCGTCGGTGTCTGTTTGTCTGTCTGTCCGTCGGTGTCTGTCTGTCTGCCTGTCCAACGGTGTCTGTCTCTCCGTCGGTGTCTATCTGTCAGGCTGTCCGTCGGTGTCTGTCTGTCCGTCGGTGTCTGTTTCTCGGTCTCTGTGTCGGTGACTGTCTGTCTGTCTATTCGTCGGTGTCTGTCTGTCCGTCGGTGTCAGGCTGTCTGTCGGTGACTATCTGTCCGTCGGTGTCTGTCTGTCCGCCGGTGTCTGTCTCTCAGTCGGTGTCTGACTGCCCGTACGTGTCTGTCTGTCCGTCGGTGTCTGTCTGTCTGTCTGCCTGTCCGTGGGTGTCGGTATCTGCCTGTCTGTCTGTCGGTGTCTTCCTGTCCATCGGTGTCTGTCTGTCTGCCAGTCCGACGGTGTCAGTCTCTCTGCCTGTCCATCGGTGTCTGTCTGTCCTTCGGTGTCTATCTGTCTGCCTGACCGTCGGCCTCTGTCTGTCTGTTCGTCGGTGTCTGTCTGTCCGCCGGTGTCTATCTGTCTGCCTGTCCCTCGGGGTCTGTCTGTCTGCCTGTCCGTCGGTGCCTGTCTGTCCGTCGGTGTCTGTTTGTCTGTCTCTCCGTCGGTGTCTGTCTGTCCGCCGGTGTCTGTCAGTCTGTCTATTCGTCGGTGTATGTCTGTCGGCTGGTGTCTGTGTGTCTTTATGTCCGTCGGTGTCTGTCTGTCTGACTGTCCGTCGGTGCCTGTCTGTCCGTCGGTGTCTGTCTGTCTAACCTGTCCATCGGTGTCTGTCTGTCCTTGGGTGTCTGTTTGTCCGTTTCTCCGTCGGTGTCTGTCTGTCTGCCTGTCAGTCGGGGACTGTCTGTCTGCCTGTCCGTTGGTGCCTATCTGTCCGTCGGTGTCTGTTTGACTGTCTGTCCGTCGGTGTCTGTCTGTCTGCCTGTTCGACGATGTCTGTCTGTCTGCCTGTCCGTCGGTGACTGTCTGTCCGTCGGTGTCTGTCTGTCAGTCGGTGTCTGACTGCCCGTCGGTGTCTGTCCGTCCGTCGGTGTCTGTCTGTCCGTCGGTGTCTGTTTGTCTGTCTGTCCGTCGGTGTCTGTCTGTCTGCCTGTCCAACGGTGTCTGTCTCTCCGTCGGTGTCTATCTGTCAGGCTGTCCGTCGGTGTCTGTCTGTCCGTCGGTGTCTGTTTCTCGGTCTCTGTGTCGGTGACTGTCTGTCTGTCTATTCGTCGGTGTCTGTCTGTCCGCCGGTGCCTGTCTATCTGTCTTTCCGTCGGGGTCTGTCTGTCTGTCAGTCCGTCGGTGCCTGTCTGTCCGTCGGTGTCTGTTTGTCTGTCTCTCCGTAGGTGTCTGTCTGTCTGTCTGTTCGTCGGTGTCTGTCTGCCTGTCCGTCGGTGTCTGTCTGTACGTCGGTGTCTATCTGTCCATCTGTCTGTCCGTTGGTGTCTGTCTGTCTGTCGGTGTCTATCTGTCTGCCTGACCGTCGGCGTCTATCTGTCTGTTCGTCGGTGAATGTCTGTCCGCCGGTGTCTGTCTGTCTGCCTGTCGGTGTCTGTCTGTGTTTCTGTTAGTCGGTGTCTGTCTGTCTGCCTGTCCGTCGGTGTCTGTCTGTCTAACCTGACCATCGGTGTCTGTCTGTCTGTCGGTGTCTGTTTGTCTGTTTCTCCGTCGGTGTCTGTCTGTCTGCCTGTCAGTCGGGGACTCTATGTCTGCCTGTCCGTCGGTGCTTGTCTGTCCGTCGGTGTCAGTTTGCCTGTCTGTCCGTCGGTGTCTGGCTGTCTGTCTGTTCGACGGTGTCTGTCTGTCTGCATGACCGTCGGTGACTGTCTGTCCGTCGGTGTCTGTCTGTCAGTCGGTGTCTGACTGTCTGCCTGTCCAACGATGTCTTTCTGTCTGCTTGTCCGTCGGTGTCTGTCTGTCTGCCTGTCCAATGGTGTCTGCCTGTCCGTCGGTGCCTGTCTTTGTCCGTCGGTGTCTGTTTGTCTGTCTCTTCGTAGGTGTCTATCTGTCTGCCTGTACGACGGTGTCTTTCTGTCTGCCTGTCCGTCGGTGACTGTCTGTATGCCTGTCCAACGGTGTCTGTCTGTCCGTCGGTGTCTATCTGTCAGGCTGTCATACGGTGTCTGTCTGTCTGGCTGTCTGTCCGGGTCTGCCTGTCCGTCGTTGCCTGTCTGTCCGTCGGTGTCCGTCAGTCTGTCTATTCGTCGGTGTATGTCTGTCGGCTCGTGTCCGTGTCTCTTCCTGTCCGTCGGGGTCTGTCTGTCTGCCTGTCCGTCGGTGCCTGTCTGTCCGTCGGTGTCTGTTTGTATGTCTCTCCGTCGGTGTCTGTATGTATTCCTGTCCATCGGTGTCTGTCTGCCGTCGGTGTCTGTTTGTCTGTTTTCCGTCGGTGTATGTATTTCCGTCGGTGTCTATCTGTCTGCCTGACCGCCGGGGTCTGTCTGTCTGTCTGTCGGTGTCTGTCTGTGTGTCTGTTAGTCGGTGTCTGTCTGTCTGCCTGTCCGTCGGTGTCTGTCTGTCTAACCTGACCATCGGTGTCTGTCTGTCTGTCGGTGTCTGTTTGTCTGTTTCTCCGTCGGTGTCTGTCTGTCTGCCTGTCAGTCGGGGACTTTCTGTCTGTCTGTTCGTCGGTGTCTGTCTGTCCGTCGGTGTCTGTCTGTCTGCCTGTCCGTCGTTGCCTGTCTGTCAGTCGGTGTCTGTTTCTCTGTCTGTCCGACGGTGTCTGTCTGTCTGCCTGGCCGTCGGTGTCTGTCTGTCACTCGGTGGCTGACTGCCCGTCGGTGTCTGTCTGTGCGTCGGTGTCTGTCTGTCTGCCTGTCCGTCGGTGTCGGTATCTGCCTGTCTGTCTGTCGGTGTCTGCCTGTCCAACGGTGTCTGTCTGTCTGCCAGTCCGTCGTTGTCAGTCTGTCTGCCTGTCCATCGGTGTCTGTCTGTCCGTCGGTGTCTGTTGGTCTGTCTCTCCGTCGGTGTCTGTCTGTCTGTCCGTCGGTGTCAGGCTGTCTGTCGGTGACTATCTGTCCGTCGGTGTCTGTCTGTCCGCCGGTGTCTGTCTCTCAGTCGGTGTCTGACTGCCCGTACGTGTCTGTCTGTCCGTCGGTGTCTGTCTGTCTGTCTGCCTGTCCGTGGGTGTCGGTATCTGCCTGTCTGTCTGTCGGTGTCTTCCTGTCCATCGGTGTCTGTCTGTCTGCCAGTCCGACGGTGTCAGTCTCTCTGCCTGTCCATCGGTGTCTGTCTGTCCTTCGGTGTCTATCTGTCTGCCTGACCGTCGGCCTCTGTCTGTCTGTTCGTCGGTGTCTGTCTGTCCGCCGGTGTCTATCTGTCTGCCTGTCCGTCGGGGTCTGTCTGTCTGCCTGTCCGTCGGTGCCTGTCTGTCCGTCGGTGTCTGTTTGTCTGTCTCTCCGTCGGTGTCTGTCTGTCCGCCGGTGTCTGTCAGTCTGTCTATTCGTCGGTGTATGTCTGTCGGCTGGTGTCTGTGTGTCTTTATGTCCGTCGGTGTCTGTCTGTCTGACTGTCCGTCGGTGTCTGTCTGTCCGTCGGTGTCTATCTGTCTTGCTGACCGTCGGCGTCTATCGCCTGTCCGTCGGTGTCTTTCGGTGTCTGTCTGTCTGCCTGTCCGTCGGTGTCTGTCTGTCTGCCTGACCGCCGGCGTCTGTCTGTCTGTCTGTCGGTGTCTGTCTGAGTGTCTGTTAGTCGGTGTCTGTCTGTCTGCCTGTCCGTCGGTGTCTGTCTGTCTAACCTGTCCATCGGTTTCTGTCTGTCCGTCGGTGTCAGTTTGTCTGTTTCTCCGTCGGTGTCTGTCTGTCTGCCTGTCAGTCGGGGACTGTCTGTCTGCCTGTCCAACGGTGTCTGTCTGTCCGTCGGTGTCTATCTGTCAGGCTGTCCGTCGGTGTCTGTCTGTCCGTCGGTGTCTGTTTCTCGGTCTCTCTGTCGGTGTCTGTCTGTTTGACTATTCGTCGGTGTCTGTCTGTCCGCCGGTGTCTGTCTGTCTGCCAGTCCGTCGGGGTCTGTATGTCTGCCTGTCCGTCGGTGCTTATCTGTCCGTCGGTTTCTGTTTGTCTGTCTGTCCGTCGGTGTCTGTCTGTCTGTCCGCCGGTGTATGTCTGTCTGCCTGTCCGTCGGGGTCTGTATGTCTGCCTGTCCAACGGTGTCTGCCTGTCCGTCGGTGTCAGTCTGTCTGTTCGTCGGAATCTATCTGTCCGTCGGTATCTGTCTGTCCGTCGGTGACTATCTGTCCGTCTGTCTGTCCGTCGGTGTCTGTCCGTCTGTCTGCCTGTCCGTCGGTGTCTGCCTGTCCGTCGGTTTCTGTTTGTCTGCATGTCTAACGGTGTCTGTCTGTCCGTCGGTGTTTATCTGTCTGCCTGACCGTCGGCGTCTGTCTGTCTGTTAGTCGGTGTCTGTCTGTCCGCCGGTGTCTGTCTGTCTGCCTGTCCGTCGGGGTCTGTATGTCTGCCTGTCCGTCGGTGCTTATCTGTCCGTCGGTGTCTGTTTGTCTGTCTGTCCGTCGGTGTCTGCCTGTCTGTCTGTCCGCCGGTGTATGTCTGTCTGCCTGTCCGTCGGGGTCTGTATGTCTGCCTGTCCAACGATGTCTGACTGTCCGTCGGTGTCTGTTTGTCTGTCTGTCCGTCGGTGTCTGTCTGTCTGTCAGTGTCTGTCTGTCTGCCTGACCGTCGGAGGCTGTGTGTCTTGCTGTCCGTCTGTGTCAGCCTGTCCGTCGTTGCCTGTCTGTCCGTGGGTGTCTGTTTGTCTGTCTCTCCTTCGGTGTCTATCTGTCTGCCTGACCGCCGGCGTCTGTCTGTCTGTCTGTCGGTGTCTGACTGTGTGTCTGTTAGTCGGTGTCTGTCTGTCTGCCTGTCCGTCGGTGTCTGTCTGTCTAACCTGTCCATCGGTTTCGGTCTGTCCGTCGGTGTCAGTTTGTCTGTTTCTCCGTCGGTGTCTGTCTGTCTGCCTGTCAGTCGGGGACTGTCTGTCTGCCTGTCCAACGGTGTCTGTCTGTCCGTCGGTGTCTATCTGTCAGGCTGTCCGTCGGTGTCTTTCGGTGTCTGTCTGTCTGCCTGTCCGTCGGTGTCTGTCTGTCTTGCTGACCGTGCGCGTCTGTCTGTCTTTTCGTCGGTGTCTGTCTGTCCGTCGGTGTCTGTCTGTTTATCTGTCCTTCGGGGTCTGTCTGTCTGCCTGTCCGTCGGTGCCTGTCTGTCCGTCGGTGTCTGTTTGTCTGTCTGTCCGCCGGTGTATGTCTGACTGTCAGTGTCTGTCTGTCTCTGTCTGCCTGTCCGTCGGTGTCCGACAGGCAGACAGACAGACACCGGCGGACAGACAGACAAACAGACACCAACGGTCAGACAGGCACGGACGGACCGACAGACAGACAGACACCGACGGACAGACTGACACCGACGAACAGACAGACAGACGCCGACAGTCAGGCAGACAGATAAAGACCGACGAACAGACAGACACCGACGGACAGACAGAGACCGACGGACAGTCAGACAAACAGATCCCGACGGACAGACAGGCAATGACGGACAGGCAGACACGGACAGACAACCAGACAAACAGACACAGACGGACAGGAAGACAGAGAGACACCGACAGACAGGCAGACACCGACGGACACACAAACAGACAGACACCGACGAACAGACAGACTGACAGACACCGACGGACAGGCAGACAGACAGATCGACGGACAGGCAGACAGATAGATACCGACGGACAGACAGACACCGTTGGTCATGCAGACAGACAGACACCGACGGAAAGGCAGACAGACAGACAGACACCGACGGACAGACAGACGGACAGATAGTCACCGACAGACAGACAGACACCGACGGACAGACAGACACCGACGAACAGACAGACAGACACCGATGGACAGGAAGACAGACTGATACCGACGGACTGGCAGACAGACAGACACCGATGGACAGGCAGATAGACTGACACCGACGGACAGGCAGACATACAGAAACCGACGGATAGATAGATACCGACGGACAGACAGACACCGACGGACAGACAGACACCGACGAACAGACAGACGGACACCGACGGAGAGACAGACAAACAGACCCCGACGGACAGACAGGCAATGACGGACAGGCAGACACGGGCAGACAGCCAGACAAACAGACACAGACGGACAGGAAGACAGAGAGACACCGACAGACAGGCAGACACCGACGGACACACAAACAGACAGACACCGACGAACAGACGGACTGACAGACACCGACGGACAGGCAGACAGACAGATCGACGATCAGGCAGACAGACAGACTCCGGCGGACAGACAGACACCGACGGACAGGCAGACAGACAGACAGACACCGACGGACAGACAGACGGACAGATAGTCACCGACGGACAGACAGACACCGACGGACAGACAGACACCGATGAACAGACATACAGACACCGATGGACAGGAAGACAGACTGACACCGACGGACTGGCAGACAGACAGACACCGATGGACAGGCAGATAGACTGACACCGACGGACAGGGAGACATACAGAAACCGACGGATAGACAGACACCGACGCACAGACAGACAAACAGACCCCGACGGACAGACAGGCAATGGCGGACAGGCAGACACGGACAGACAGCCAGACAAACAGACACCGACAGACAGGAAGACAGAGAGACACAGACAGATAGGCAGACACCGACGGACAGACAAACAGACAGACACCGACGGACAGACAGACAAACAGACACCGACAGACAGACAGGCACCGACGGAGAGGCGTTGTCGAGAGGTGTCTGTCTGTCTGCTTGTCCGTCCGTGTCTGTCTGTCCGTCGGTGTCTGTCTGTCTGCTTGTCCGTCGGTGTCTGTCTATCTGCCTGTCCGTCAGTGTCTGTCTGTCTGCCTGTCCAACGGTGTCTGTCTGTCCGTCGGTGTGTATCTGTCAGGCTGTCCGTCGGTGTCTGTTTCTCTGGCTGTCTGTCCGTGTCTGCCTGTCCGTCGTTGCCTGTCTGTCCAACGGTGTCTGTCTGTCCGACGGTGTCTATCTGTCAGGCTGTCCGTCGGTGTCTGTCAGTCTGTCTTTTCGTCGGTGTCAGTCTGTCCGTCGGTGTCTGTCTGTTTGTCTGTCCGTCGGGGTCTGTCTGTCTGCCTGTCCACCGGTGCCTGCCTGTCAATCGGGGACTGTCTATCAGCCTGTCCGTCGGTGTCGGTATCTGCCTGTCTGTCTGTCGGTGTCTCTCTGTCCGTCGGAGTCTATTAGTCTGTCTCTCCGTCGGTGTCAGTCAGTCTGTTCGTCGGTGTCTGTCTATCCGTCGGTGTCAGTCTGTCCGTCGGTGACTATCTGTCCCTCTGTCTGTCAGCCGGTGTCTGTCTGTTTGCCTGTCCGTTGGTGGCTGTCTGTCCGTCGGTGTCTGTCTGTCTGTCTGTTCGTCGGTGTGTGTCTGTCCGTCGGTGTCTGTCTGTCTGCTTGTCCGTCGGTGTCCGTCTGTCTGCCTGTCCAACGGTGTCTTTCTGTCTGCCTGTCCGTCGGTGTCTGTCTGTCTGTCCAACGGTGTCTGTCTGTCCGCCGGTGTCTATCTGTCTGTCTGGCTGACTGTCGGCGTCTGTCTGTCTGTCTGTCGGTGTCTGTCTGTGTGTCTGTTCGTCGGTGTCTGTCTGTCCGTCGGTGTCTGCTTGTCTGTCTGTCCGTCGGTGTCTGTCTATCTGTCTGTTCGACGGTGTCTGTCTGTCTGCCTGTCCAACGGTGTCTGTCTGTCCGTCGGTATCTGTCTGTCTGTCTGTCTGTCGGTGTCTGTCTGTCTGCCTGACCGTCGGCCTCTGTCTGTCTGTTCGTCGGTGTCTGTCTGTCCGCCGGTGTCTTTCTGTCTGTCTGTTTATCGGTGTCTGCCTGTCTGTCGGTGTCTGTCTGTCTGCCTTTCGAACGGTGTCTGTCTGTGTGTCGGTGTCTATCTGTCTGGATGTCCGTCGGTGTCTGTTTGTCCATCGGTGTCTGTGTGTTTGTCTGTCCGTCGGGGTCTGTCTGTTCGCCTGTCCGTCGGAGCCTGTCTGTCCGTCGGTGTCTGTTTGTCTGTCTGTCCGTCGGTGTCTGTCTGTCTGTCCAACGGTGTCTGTCTTTTTGTCGGTGTCTATCTGTCTGGCTGACCGTCGGCGTCTGTCTGTCTGTCCGTCGCTGTCTGGCTGTCCGTCGGTGTCTGTCGGTGTCTATCTGTCTGCCTGTCCGTCGGTGTCTGTCTGTCTGCCTGTGCAACGGTGCCTGCCTGTCCGTCGGTGTCTTTGTGTCTGCCTGTCCAACGGTGTCTGTCTGTCTGCCTGTCCGTCGGCGTCTGTCTGTCTGTCCGTCGGTGTCTTTGTGTCTGCCTGTCCAACGGTGTCTGTCTGTCTGCCTGTCCGTCGGCGTCTGTCTGCCTCTCCGTCGGTGCCTGTCTGTCCGTCGGTGTCTGTTTGTCTGTCTGTCCGTCGGTGTCTGTCTGTCTGCCGGTCCAACGGTGTCTGTCTGTCCGTCGGTGTCTGTCTGTCTGTCTGCCTGTCCGTCGGTGTCTGTCTGTCTGTCTGCCTGTCCGTCGGTGTCTGTCTGTCTGTCTGCCTGAATGTCGGCGTCTGTCTGTCATTCCGTCGGTGTCTGTCTGTCTGCCTGTGCAACGGTGACTTTCTGTGTGCCTGTCCGTCGGTGTCTGTCTGTCTGCCTCTCCAACTGTGCCTGTCTGTCCGTCGGTGTCTGTTTGTCTGTCTGTCCGTCGGTGTACGTCTGTCTGTCAGTGTCTGTCTGTCTGCCTGTCCGTCGGAGTCTGTCTGTCTGTCTGTCCGTCGTTATCTGTCTGTCCGTCGGTGTCTGTCTGTCAGTCGGTGTCTGCCTGTCTGTCGGTGTCGGTCTGTCTGCCTGTCTAACGGTGTCTGTCTGTCCGTTGGTGTCTATCTGTCTGACTGTCCGTCGGTACCTGTCTGTCCGTCGGTGTCTGTTTGTCTGTCTGTCCGTCGGTGTCTGTGTGTCCGTCGGTGTCTGTCTGTCTGCCTGTCCGTCGGTACCTGTCTGTCCGTCGGTGTCTGTTTGTCTGTCTGTCCGTCGGTGTCTGTCTGTCCGTCAGTGTCTGTCTGTCTGCCTGTCCGTCGGTGTCTGTCTGTCTGTCAGTGTCTGTCTGTCTGCCTGTCCAACTGTGTCTGTCTGTCTGCCTCTCCAACGGTGTCTGTCTGTCCGTCGGTGTCTATCTGTCTTGCTGACCGTGCGCGTCTGTCTGTCTGTCCGTCGGTGTCGGTCTGTCCGCCGGTGTCTGTCTGTCCGTCGGTGTCTGTCTTTCCGTCGGTATCTGTCTGTCTGCCTGTCCAACGATGTCTGTCTGTCCGTCGGTGTCTATCTGTCTGGCTGACCGTCGCCGTCTGTCTGTCTGTCTGTCGATGTCTGTCTGTGTGTCTGTTCGTCGGTGTCTGTTTGTCTGCCTGTCCTTCGTTGTCTGTCTGTCCGTCGTTGTCTGTCTGTCCTTCGGTGTATGTATGTCTGGCTGTCCGTCGATGTCTGTCTGTCTGCCTGTCCGTCGGCGTCTGTCTGTCTGTCCGTCGGTGTCTTTGTGTCTGCCTGTCTAACGGTGTCTGTCTGTCTGCCTGTCCGTCGGCGTCTGTCTGCCTCTAAGTCGGTGCCTGCCTGTCCGTCGGTGTTTGTTTGTCTGTCTGTCCAACGGTGTCCGTCTCTACGTAAGTGTGTATCTGTCTGCCTGACCGTCGGCGTCTGTCTGCCTCTCCGTCGGTGCCTGTCTGTCCGTCGGTGTCTGTTTGTCTGTCTGTCTGCCGATCCAACGGTGTCTGTCTGTCTGTCTGCCTGTCCGTCGGTGTCGGTATCTGCCTGTCTGTCTGTCGGTGTCTGCCTGTCCATTGGTGTCTCTCTGTCTGCCTGTCCGTTGGTGTCTGTCTGTCTGCCTGTCCAACGGTGTCTGTCTGTCTGCCTGTCCGTCGGTGTCTGTCTGTCCGTCGGTGTCTGTCTGTCTGTCTGCCAGTCCGTCGGTGTCGGTATCTGCCTGTCTGTCTGTCGGTGTCTGCCTGTCCATTGGTGTCTGTCTGTCTGCCTGAATGTCGGCGTCTGTCTGTCTGTTCGTCGGTGTCTGTCTGTCTGCCTGTCCGTCCGTGCCTGTCTGTCCCTTGGTGTCTGTTTGTTTGTCTGCCCGTCGGTGTCTCTCTGTCTGCCTGTCCGTTGGTGTCTGTCTGTCTGCCTGAACGTCGGCGTCTGTCTGTCTGTCTGTCCGTCCGTGCCTGTCTGTCCGTTGGTGTCTGTTTGTCTGTCTGTCTGTCGGTGTCTGTCTGTCTGCCTGTCCAACGGTGTCTGTCTGACCGTCGGTGTCTATCTGTCTGCCTGACCGTCGGCATCTGTCTGTCTGTCGGTGTCTGTCTGTGTGTCCGTTCGTCGGTGTCTGTCTGTCCGTCGGTGTCTGTCTGTTTGACTCTCCGTCGGTCTCTGGCTGTTCGTCGTCGTCTGTCTGCCTGTCCGTCGGTGTAGGTCTGCCTGTCTATCGGTGTTTGTCTGTCTGTCTGTCTGTATGTCTGCCTGTCCATCGGCATCTGTATGTCTGGCTGTCTGTCTGTCTGTCTGCCTGTCCATCGGTCTCTGTCTGTCTGTCTGTCCGGCGATGTCTGTCTTTCGGTGTGTTGGTCTGTGTCTGTCTTTCTATCTGTCTATCTGTCTGCCTGTTCATCGGTGTCTGTCTGTCTGCCTGTCCATCGGTGTCTATCTATCTGTCCGTCGGTGTCTATCTGCCTGTCCGTCGGTGTATGTCTGTCTGTCAGTGTCTGTCTGTCCGCCTGTCCGTCGGTGTCTGTCTGTCTCTCTGTCCGTCGGTGTCTGTCTGTTTATCTGTCCTTCGGGGTCTGTCTGTCTGCCTGTCCGTCGGTGCCTGTCTGTCCGACGTGTGTCTGTTTGTCTGTCTGTCCGTCGGTGTATGTCTGTCTGTCTGTCTGTATCTCTGCCTGTCCATCGGCATCTGTCTGTCTGGCTGTCTGTCTGTCTGTCTGCCTGTCCATCGGTCTCTGTCTGTCTGTCTGTCCGGCGGTGTCTGTCTTTCGGTGTGTTGGTCTGTGTCTGTCTTTCTATCTGTCTATCTGTCTGCCTGTTCATCGGTGTCTGTCTGTCTGCCTGTCCGTCGGTGTCTGTCTGTCTGTTCGTCGGTGTCTGTCTGTCCGTCGGTGTCTAACTGTCTGCCTGACCGTCGGCGTCTGTCTGCCTGTCCGTCGGTGTCTGTGTGTCTGCCTTTCCAACGGTGCCTGCCTGTCCGTCGGTGTCTGATTTGTCTGTCTGTCTGTCTGTCGGTGTCTGTCTGTTTGTCCGTTCGTCGGGGTCTCTCTGTCCGTCGGTGTCTGTCTGTTTGCCTGTACGTCGGTGTCTTTCTGTCTGTCTGTCCGTCGGTGTCTCTCTGTCTGCCTCTCCATCGGTGCCTGTCTCTCTGTCTGCCTGTCCATCGGTGTCTGTCTGTCCGTCGGTGTCTATCTGTCTGGCTGACCGTCAGCGTCTGTCTGTCTGTCCGTCGGTGTCTGTCTGTCCGTCGGTGTCTGTCTGTCCGTCGGTGTCAGTCTGTCCGTCGGTGACTATCTGTCCGTCTGTCTTTCCGTCGGTGTCTGTCTGTCTGCCTGTCCGTCGGTGTATGGCTGTCTGCCTTTCCGTCGGTGCCTGTCTCTCGGTCTGCCTGTCCATCGGTGTGTGTCTGTCCGTCGGTGCCTGTTTGTCTGTCTATCGCTGTCTGCCTGCCGTGTGGTTGTCGGTGCCTGTTTCTCTGACTGTCTGTCCGTCGGTGTCTGTCAGTCTGCCTGAACATCCGCGTGTGTCTGTCTGTCGGTGTGTGTATGTCTATCTGTCTGTCGGTGTCTGTCTGCCTGTCCGTCGTTGTCTGTCTGTCAGTCTGCGTCTGTTTGTCTGTCTGTCTGTCTGCCTGTCCGTCGGTGCCTGTCTCTCTGCCTGCCTGTCCATCGGTGTCTGTCTGTCCGTCGGTGTCTGTATGTCTGTCTGTCGCTGTCTGCCTGTCCGTGTGGTTGTCGGTGCCTGTCTCTCGGCTCTTTCTGTCCGTCGGTGTCTGCCAGTTTGCCTGAACATCCGCGTGTGCCCGTCCGTAGGTGCCTGCCTGTCCAACGCTGTCTGTCTCTCCGTCGGTGTCTATCTGTCAGGCTGTCAGTCGGTGTCTGTTCGTCTGGCTGTCTGTCCGGGTCTGCCTGTCCGTCGTTGCCTGTCCGTCCGTCGGTGTCTGTCTGTCCGCCGGTGTCGGACTGTCTGCCTATCCGTCGGGGTCTGTCTGTCTGCCTGTCCGTCGGTGCCTGTCAGTCCGTTGGTGTCTGTCGGTCTGCCTGTCCGTCGGTGTCTGTTTCTCTGTCTCTCCGTCGGTGTCTGTCTGTCTGTTCGTCGGAATCTGTCTGTCCGTCGGTATCTGTCTGTCCGTCGGTGACTATCTGTCCGTCTGTCTGTCCGTCGGCGTCTGTCTGTCTGTCTGCCTGTCCGTCGGTGTCTGCCTGTCCGTCGGTTTTGTCTGTCTGCATGTCTAACGGTGTCTGTCTGTCCGTCGGTGTTTATCTGTCTGCCTGACCGTCGGCGTCTGCCTGTCTGTTCGTCGGTGTCTGTCTGTCCAACGATGTCTGTCTGTCTGCCTGTCCGTCGGTGTCTGCCTGTCCGTCGGTTTTGTCTGTCTGCATGTCTAACGGTGTCTGTCTGTCCGTCGGTGTTTATCTGTCTGCCTGACCGTCGGCGTCTGCCTGCCTGTCCGTCGGTGTCTGTCAGTCTGTCTGTTCGTCGGTGTCAGTCTGTCCGTCGGTGTCTGTCTGTTTGTCTGTCCGTTGGGGTGTGTCTGTCTGCCTGTCCACCGGTGCCTGCCTGTCAGTAGGGGACTGTCTATCAGCCTGTCCGTCGGTGTCGGTATCTGCCTGTCTGTCTGTCGGTGTCTGTCTGTCCGCCGGTGTCTGTCTGTCTGCCTGTCCATCGGGGTCTATCTGTCTGCCTGTCCGTCGGTTCCTGTCTGTACATCGGTGTCTGATTGTCTGTCTCTCCGTCGGTGTCTGTCTGTCTGTTCGTCGGAATCTGTCTGTCGGTCGGTATCTGTCTGCCCGTCGGTGAATATCTGTCCGTCGGTGTCTGTCTGTTTATCTGTCCTTCGGGTTCTGTCTGTTTGCCTGTACATCGGGGTCTGTCTGTCTGCCTGTCCGTCGGTGCCTGCCTGTCTGCCGGTGTCTGTCTGTCTGTCTGTCCAACGGTGTCTGTCTTTCCGTCGGTGTCTGGCTATCCGTCGGTGTCTGTTCGTCTGCCTCTCCGTCGGTGTCTGTCTGTCTGCCTGTCCAACGGTGTCTGCCTGTCTGTGTTTCTGTTCGTCGGTGTCTGTCTGTCCGTCGGTGTCGGTATCTGCCTGTCCGTGTGGTTGTCGGTGCCTGTCTCTCGGTTCTTTCTGTCCGTCGGTGTCTGTCAGTTTGCCTGAACATCCGCGTGTGCCTGTCCGTTCGTGCCTGCCTGTCCAACGGTGTCTGTCTCTCCGTCGGTGTCTATCTGTCAGGCTGTCAGTCGGTGTCTGTTCGTCTGGCTGTCTGTCCGGGTCTGCCTGTCCGTCGATGCCTGTCCGTCCGTCGGTGTCTGTCTGTCCGCCGGTGTCTGACTGTCAGCCTGTTCGTCGGGGTCTGTCTGTCTGCCTGTCCGTCGGTGCCTGTCAGTCCGTCGGTGTCTGTTTGTCTGTCTCTCCGTCGGTGTCTGTCTGTCTATCTGTTCGTCGGTGTGTGTCTTTCTGTCGGCATCTGTCGGTCTGCCTGTCCGTCGGTGTCTGTCTGTCTGCCTGTCCAACGGTGTATGTCTGTCTGCCTGTTCGTCGGTGTCTGTCTGTCTGCCTGTCCAACGGTGTCGGTCTGTCTGTCTGTCCAACGGTGTCTGTCTGACCGTCGGTGTCTATCTGTCTTGCTGACCGTCGGCGTCTGTCTGCCTGTCCGTCGGTTTCTGTCTGTCTGCCTGTCCAACGGTGTCTGTCTGTCTGCCAGTTCGTCTGTGTCTGTCCGTCTGCTTGTCCAACGGTGTCAGTTTGTCTGCCTGTCCAACGGTGTCTGTCTGTCCGTCGGTGTCTATTTGTCTTGCTGACCGTCGGTGTCTGTCTGTCATTCCGTCGGTGTCTGTCTGTCTGCCTGTCTGATGGGGTCTGTCTGTCTGCTGACCGTCGGTGCCTGTCTGTCCGTCGGTGCCTGTCTGCCCGTCAGTGTCTGCCTCTCCGTCGGTGTCTGTCTATCTGCCTGTCCGTCGATGTCTGTCTGTCTGCCTGTCAGTCGGGGACTATCTGTCTGTCTCTTCGTCGGTGACTGTCTGTCCGTCGGTGTCTGTCTGTCAGTCTGTGTCTGACTGCCCGTCGGTGTGTGTCTGTCCGTCGGTGTCTGTTTGTCTGTCTGTCCGTCGGTGTCTGTCTGTCTGCCTGAACGTCGCTGTCTGTCTGTCTGTCTGTCCGTCGGTGTATGTCTGACTGTCAGTGTCTGTCTGTCTGCTGTCCGTCGGGGTCTGTCTGACTGTCTGCCTGTTCGTCGGTGTCGGTATCTGCCAGTCTGTCTGTCGGTGTCTGCCTGTCCATTGGTGTCTGTCTGTCTGCCTGAATGTCGGCGTCTGTCTGTCATTCCGTCGGTGTCTGTCTGTCTCCTGTCCAACGGTGTCTTTCTGTCTGCCTGTCCGTCGGGGTCTGTCTGTTTGCCTGTCCGTCGGTGCCTGTCTGTCCGTCGTCTTTCTGTTTGTCTGTCTGTCCGTGGGTGTATGTCTGTCTGTCAGTGTCTGTCTGTCTGCCTGTCCATCGGTGTCTGTCTGTCTGCTGGTCTAACGGTGTCTGTCTGTCCGTCGGTGTCTATCTGTCTGGCTGACCGTCGGCGTCTGTCTGTCTGTCCGTCGGTGTCTGTCTGTCCGTCGGTGTCTGTCTGTCCGTCGGTGTCTGTCTGTCTGCCTGTCCAACGGTGCCTGCCTGTCCGTCGGTGTCTTTGTGTCTGCCTGTCCAACGGTGTCTGTCTGTCTGCCTGTCCGTCGGCGTCTGTCTGCCTCTCCGTCGGTGCCTGTCTGTCCGTCGGTGTCTGTTTGTCTGTCTGTCCGTCGGTGTCTGTCTGTCTGCCGGTCCAACGGTGTCTGTCTGTCCGTCGGTGTCTGTCTGTCTGTCTGCCTGTCCGTCGGTGTCTGTATCTGCCTGTCTCTCTGTCGGTGTCTGCCAGTCCATTGGTGTCTGTCTGTCTGCCTGAATGTCGGCGTCTGTCTGTCTGTCCGTCGGTGTCTGTCTGTCTGCCTGTCCGTCGGCGTCTGTCTGCCTCTAAGTCGGTGCCTGCCTGTCCGTCGGTGTTTGTTTGTCTGTCTGTCCAACGGTGTCCGTCTCTACGTAAGTGTCTATCTGTCTGCCTGACCGTCGGCGTCTGTCTGCCTCTCCGTCGGTGCCTGTCTGTCCGTCGGTGTCTGTTTGTCTGTCTGTCTGCCGATCCAACGGTGTCTGTCTGTCTGTCTGCCTGTCCGTCGGTGTCGGTATCTGCCTGTCTGTCTGTCGGTGTCTGCCTGTCCATTGGTGTCTCTCTGTCTGCCTGTCCGTTGGTGTCTGTCTGTCTGCCTGTCCAACGGTGTCTGTCTGTCTGCCTGTCCGTCGGTGTCTGTCTGTCCGTCGGTGTCTGTCTGTCTGTCTGCCAGTCCGTCGGTGTCGGTATCTGCCTGTCTGTCTGTCGGTGTCTGCCTGTCCATTGGTGTCTGTCTGTCTGCCTGAATGTCGGCGTCTGTCTGTCTGTTCGTCGGTGTCTGTCTGTCTGCCTGTCCGTCCGTGCCTGTCTGTCCCTTGGTGTCTGTTTGTTTGTCTGCCCGTCGGTGTCTGTCTGTCTGCCTGTGCAACGGTGTCTGTCTGTCCGTCGGCGTCTAACAGTCTGCCTGACCATCGGCGTCTGCCTGTCTGTGTGTCTGTTCGTCGGTGTCTGTCTGTCCGTCGGTGTCTCTCTGTCTGTCTGCCAGTCCGTCGGTGTCTCTCTGTCTGTCTGCCTGTCCGACGGTGTCGGTATCTATCTGTCTGTCTGTCGGTGTCTGCCTGTCTATTAGTGTCTGTCTGTCTGCCTGAACGTCGGCGTCTGTCTGTCTGTCTGTCCGTCCGTGCCTGTCTGTCCGTTGGTGTCTGTTTGTCTGTCTGTCTGTCGGTGTCTGTCTGTCTGCCTGTCCAACGGTGTCTGTCTGACCGTCGGTGTCTATCTGTCTGCCTGACCGTCGGCATCTGTCTGTCTGTCGGTGTCTGTCTGTGTGTCCGTTCGTCGGTGTCTGTATGTCCGTCGGTGTCTGTCTGTTTGACTCTCCGTCGGTCTCTGGCTGTTCGTCGTCGTCTGTCTGCCTGTCCGTCGGTGTAGGTCTGCCTGTCTATCGGTGTTTGTCTGTCTGTCTGTCTGTATGTCTGCCTGTCCATCGGCATCTGTATGTCTGGCTGTCTGTCTGTCTGTCTGCCTGTCCATCGGTCTCTGTCTGTCTGTCTGTCCGGCGGTGTCTGTCTTTCGGTGTGTTGGTCTGTGTCTGTCTTTCTATCTGTCTATCTGTCTGCCTGTTCATCGGTGTCTGTCTGTCTGCCTGTCCATCGGTGTCTATCTATCTGTCCGTCGGTGTCTATCTGCCTGTCCGTCGGTGTATGTCTGTCTGTCAGTGTCTGTCTGTCCGCCTGTCCGTCGGTGTCTGTCTGTCTCTCTGTCCGTCGGTGTCTGTCTGTTTATCTGTCCTTCGGGGTCTGTCTGTCTGCCTGTCCGTCGGTGCCTGTCTGTCCGACGTGTGTCTGTTTGTCTGTCTGTCCGTCGGTGTATGTCTGTCTGTCTGTCTGTATCTCTGCCTGTCCATCGGCATCTGTCTGTCTGGCTGTCTGTCTGTCTGTCTGCCTGTCCATCGGTCTCTGTCTGTCTGTCTGTCCGGCGGTGTCTGTCTTTCGGTGTGTTGGTCTGTGTCTGTCTTTCTATCTGTCTATCTGTCTGCCTGTTCATCGGTGTCTGTCTGTCTGCCTGTCCGTCGGTGTCTGTCTGTCTGTTCGTCGGTGTCTGTCTGTCCGTCGGTGTCTAACTGTCTGCCTGACCGTCGGCGTCTGTCTGCCTGTCCGTCGGTGTCTGTCTGTCTGCCTGTCCAACGGTGTCTGTCTTTCCGTCGGTCTCTATCTGTCTGGCTGACCGTCGGCTTCTGTCTGTATGTCCGTCGGTGTCTGTCTGTCCGTCGGTGTCTGTCGGTGTCTGTCTGTCTGCCTGTCCGTCGGTGTCTGTGTGTCTGCCTTTCCAACGGTGCCTGCCTGTCCGTCGGTGTCTGATTTGTGTGTCTGTCTGTCTGCCGGTGTCTGTCTGTGTGTCCGTTCGTCGGGGTCTCTCTGTCCGTCGGTGTCTGTCTGTTTGCCTGTACGTCGGTGTCTTTCTGTCTGTCTGTCCGTCGGTGTCTCTCTGTCTGCCTCTCCGTCGGTGCCTGTCTCTCTGTCTGCCTGTCCATCGGTGTCTGTCTGTCCGTCGGTGTCTATCTGTCTGGCTGACCGTCAGCGTCTGTCTGTCTGTCCGTCGGTGTCTGTCTGTCCGTCGGTGTCAGTCTGTCCGTCGGTGACTATCTGTCCGTCTGTCTTTCCGTCGGTGTCTGTCTGTCTGCCTGTCCGTCGGTGTATGGCTGTCTGCCTTTCCGTCGGTGCCTGTCTCTCGGTCTGCCTGTCCATCGGTGTGTGTCTGTCCGTCGGTGCCTGTTTGTCTGTCTATCGCTGTCTGCCTGCCGTGTGGTTGTCGGTGCCTGTTTCTCTGACTGTCTGTCCGTCGGTGTCTGTCAGTCTGCCTGAACATCCGCGTGTGTCTGTCTGTCGGTGTGTGTATGTCTATCTGTCTGTCGGTGTCTGTCTGCCTGTCCGTCGTTGCCTGTCTGTCAGTCTGCGTCTGTTTGTCTGTCTGTCTGTCTGCCTGTCCGTCGGAGCCTGTCTCTCTGCCTGCCTGTCCATCGGTGTCTGTCTGTCCGTCGGTGTCTGTATGTCTGTCTGTCGCTGTCTGCCTGTCCATGTGGTTGTCGGTGCCTGTCTCTCGGCTCTTTCTGTCCGTCGGTGTCTGCCAGTTTGCCTGAACATCCGCGTGTGCCCGTCCGTAGGTGCCTGCCTGTCCAACGCTGTCTGTCTCTCCGTCGGTGTCTATCTGTCAGGCTGTCAGTCGGTGTCTGTTCGTCTGGCTATCTGTCCGGGTCTGCCTGTCCGTCGTTGCCTGTCCGTCCGTCGGTGTCTGTCTGTCCGCCGGTGTCGGACTGTCTGCCTATCCGTCGGGGTCTGTCTGTCTGCCTGTCCGTCGGTGCCTGTCAGTCCGTTGGTGTCTGTCGGTCTGCCTGTCCGTCGGTGTCTGTCTGTCTGCCTGTCCAACGGTGTCTGCCTGTCCGTCGGTGTCGGTATCTGCCTGTCTGTCTGTCGGTGTATGCCTGTCCAAGGGTGTCTGTCTGTCTGCCTGTCCATCGGTGTCTGTTTCTCTGTCTCTCCGTCGGTGTCTGTCTGTCTGTTCGTCGGAATCTGTCTGTCCGTCGGTATCTGTTTGTCCGTCGGTGACTATCTGTCCGTCTGTCTGTCCGTCGGTGTCTGTCTGTCTGTCTGCCTGTCCGTCGGTGTCTGCCTGTCCGTCGGTTTTGTCTGTCTGCATGTCTAACGGTGTCTGTCTGTCCGTCGGTGTTTATCTGTCTGCCTGACCGTCGGCGTCTGCCTGTCTGTTCGTCGGTGTCTGTCTGTCCAACGATGTCTGTGTGTCTGCCTGTCCGTCGGTGTCTGCCTGTCCGTCGGTTTTGTCTGTCTGCATGTCTAACGGTGTCTGTCTGTCCGTCGGTGTTTATCTGTCTGCCTGACCGTCGGCGTCTGCCTGCCTGTCCGTCGGTGTCTGTCAGTCTGTCTGTTCGTCGGTGTCAGTCTGTCCGTCGGTGTCTGTCTGTTTGTCTGTCCGTCGGTGTCTGTTGGTCTGTCTGTCTGTCCGTGTCAGACTGTCTGTCTGTCTGTCTGTCCGTCTGACCGTCGGCGTCTGTCTCTCTGTCTCTAGGTGTCTGTCAGACGGTGTCTCAGTGTCTGTCTGTCTATCGTTGTACGTCTGTCCATCGGTGTCTGTCTGTCTGCCTGTCCGTCGGTGTCTGTCTCTCTGTCTGTCTGTCCATCGGTGTATGTCTGTCTGTCTGTCAGTGTCTGCTGTCTGCCTGTCCGTCGGTGTCTATTTGTTTTGGTGTCTGTCCTTGTCTGCCTGTCCGTCGTTGCCTGTCTGTCCATCGGTGTCTGTTTGTCTGTCTGTCCGTCGGTGTCTGTATGTCTGTCTGTTCGACGGTGTCTGTCTGTCTGCCTGTCCGTCGGTGTCTGTCTTTCCGTCGGTGCCTGTCTGTCTGCCTGTCCAACGATGTCTTTCTGTCTGCCTGTCCGTCGGTGTCTGTCTGTCTGCCTGTCCGTCGGTGTCTGTCTGTCCGTCGGTGTCTGTCTGTCCGTCGGTGTCTGTCTGTCTGCCTGTCCAACGGTTTCTGTCTGTCCGACGGTGTCTATCGGTCAGGCTGTCCGTCGGTGTCTGTTTGTCTGGCGGTCTGTCAGGGTCTGCCTGTCCATCGTTGCCTGTCTGTTCGTCGGTGTCTGTCAGTCTGTCTGTTCGTTGCTGTCTGTCTGTCCGCCGGTGTCTGTCTGTCTGCCTGTCTGTTGGGGTTTGTTTGTTTGCTTGTTTGTTGGTGTCTGTCTGTCTGCATGTCCAACGGTGTCTTACTGTCTGCCTGCCCGTCGGTGTCTGTCAGTCTGTCTGTTCGTCGGTGTCAGTCTGTCCGTCGGTGTCTGTCTGTTTGTCTGTCCGTCGGGGACTGTCTGTCTGCCTGTCCACCGGTGCCTGCCTGTCAGTCGGGGACTGTCTATCAGCCTGTCCGTCGGTGTCGGTATCTGCCTGTCTGTCTGTCGGTGTCTGCATGTCCATCGGTGTCTGTCTGTCTGCCAGTCCGTCGGTGTCAGTCTATCTGCATGTCCATCGGTGTCTGTCTGTCCAACGATGTCTTTCTGACTGCCTGTCCGTCGGTGTCTGTCTGTCAGTCTGTGTCTGACTGCCCGTCGGTGTCTGTCAGTCTGTCTGTTCATCGGTGTCTGTCCGTCTGGCTATCCGACGGTGTCTGTCTGTCTGGCTATCCTTCGGTGTCTGTCTATCCGTCGGTGTCTGTCTGTCTGCCTGTCCGTCGGTGTCTGTCTGTCTGCCTGTCCAACGGTGTCTGACTGTCCGTCGATGTCTGTCTGTCTGGCTATCCGTCGGTGTCTGTCTGTCTGCCTGTCCGTCGGTGTCTGTCTGTCTGCCTGTTCAACGGTGTCTGTCTGTCCCTCGGTGTCTATCTGTCAGGCTGCCAGTCGGTGTCTTTTTTTCTGGCTGTCTGTCCGGGTCTGCCTGTCCGTCGTTGCCAGTCTGTCCGTCGCCTTCTGTCAGTCTGTCTATTCGTCGGTGTCTGTCTGTCCGTCGGTGTCTGTCTGTTGCCTGTCCGTCGGGGTCTGTCTGTCTGCCTGTCCGTCGGTGCCTGTCTGTCCGTCGGTGTCTGTCTGTCCGTCGGTGTCTGTCTGTCCGCCGGTGTCTGTCTCTCAGTCGGTGTCTGACTGCCCGTCGGTGTCTGTCTGTCCGTCGGTGTCTGTCTGTCTGTCTGCCTGTCCGTCGGTGTCGGTATCTCCCTGCCTGTCCAACGGTGTCTGTCTGTCCTCCGGTGTCAGTCTGTCAACCTGTCCGTCGGGGTCTGTCTGTCTGCCTGTCCGTCGGTGCCTGTCTTTCTGTCGGTGTCTGTTTGTATGTCTCTCCGTCGGTGTATGTCTGTCTGTCTGTTCGTCGATGTATGTCTGTCTGTCTGTTCGTCGGTGTCTGTCTGTTCGTCGGTGTCTGTCTGTTCGTCAGTGTCTGTCTGATCGTCCATGTCTGTCTGTTCGTCGTTGTCTGTCTGGCTGTCCGTCGGCATCTGTCTGTCTGCCTGTCCAACGGTGTCTGTCTGTCCGTCGGTGTCAGTCTGTCTGTCTGTCCGTCGGCGTGTGTTTGTCTGTCTGTCCGTTGGTGTCTGTCTGTCTGCCTGTACGTCGTGGCTGTCTCTCTGTCTGTCTGTCCACCGGTATATGTCTGTCTGCCTGTCCAACGGTGTCTGTCTGTCCGTCGCTGTCTGTCTGTCTGGCTGTCCGTCGGTGTATGTATTTCCGTCGGTGTCTATCTGTCTGCCTGACCGCCGGCGTCTGTCTGTCTGTCTGTCGGTGTCAGTCTGTGTGTCTGTTAGTCGGTGTCTGTCTGTCTGCCTGTCCGTCGGTGTCTGTCTGTCTAACCTGTCCATCGGTGTCTGTCTGTCCGTCGGTGTCTGTTTGTCTGTTTCTCCGTCGGTGTCTGTCTGTCTGCCTGTCAGTCGGGACTGTCTGTCTGCCTGTCCGTCGGTGCCTGTCTGTCCGTCGGTGTCTGTCTGTCTGTCTGTCTCTCCATCGGTGTCTGTCTGGCTGCATGTCCAATGGTGTCTGTCTGTCCGTCGGTGTTTATCTGTCTGCCTGACCGTCGGCATCTGTATGTCTGCCTGTCCGTCGGTGCCTGTCTGTCTGTCAGTGTCTGTCTGTCTGCCTGTCCGTCGGTGTCTGTCTGTCCGTCGGTGTCTGTCTGTTTATCTGTCCTTCGGGGTCTGTCTGTCTGCCTGTCCAACGGTGTCTGTCTGTCCGTCGGTGTCAGTCTGTCTGGCTGTCCGTCGGTGTCTGCCTGTGTGTCAGTGTCTGTCTGTCTGCCTGTCCGTCGGTGTCTGTTTGTCTTGCTGTCTGTCCATGTCTGCCTGTCCGTCGTTGCCTGTCTGTCCGTCGGTGTCTATCTGTCTGCCTGTCCGTCGGTGTCGGTATCTGCCTGTCTGTCTGTCGGTGTCTGCCTGTCCAACGGTGTCTGTCTGTCTGCAAGTCCGTCGGTGTCAGTCTGTCTGCCTGTCCATCGGTGTCTGTCTGTCCGTCGGTGTCTGTTTGTCTGTCTCTCCGTCGGTGTCTGTCCGTCGGTGACTATCTGTCCGTCTGTCTGTCCGTCGGTGTCTGTCTGTCTGTCTGCCTGTCCGTCCGTGTCTGCCTGTCCGTCGGTTTCTGTCTGTCTGCATGTCTAACGGTGTCTGTCTGTCCGTCGGTGTTTATCTGTCTGCCTGACCGTCGGCGTCTGTATGTCTGTTAGTCGGTGTCTGTCTGTCCGCCGGTGTCTGTCTGTCTGCCTGTCCGTCGGGGTCTGTATGTCTGCCTGTCCGTCGGCGTCTGTCTGTCTGCCTGTCCAACGGTGTCTGTTTGTCCGTCGGTGTCAGTCTGTCTGTCTGTCCGTCGGCGTGCGTTTGTCTGTCTGTTCGTCGGTGTCTGTCTGTTCGTCGGTGTCTGTCTGATCGTCCATGTCTGTCTGTTCGTCGGTGTCTGTCTGGCTGTCCGTCGGCGTCTGTCTGTCTGCCTGTCCAACGGTGTCTGTCTGTCCGTCGGTGTCAGTCTGTCTGTCTATCCGTCGGCGTGCGTTTGTCTATCTGCCCGTCGGTGTCTGTCTGTCTGCCTGTACGTCGTGGCTGTCTCTCTGTCTGTCTGTCCATCGGTGTATGTCTGTCTGCCTGTCCAACGGTGTCTGTCTGTCCGTCGCTGTCTGTCTGTCTGGCTGTCCGTCAGTGTATGTATTTCCGTCGGTGTCTATCTGTCTGCCTGACCGCCGGCGTCTGTCTGTCTGTCTGTCGGTGTCTGTCTGTGTGTCTGTTAGTCGGTGTCTGTCTGTCTGCCTGTCCGCCGGTGTCTGTCTGTCTAACCTGTCCATCGGTGTCTGTCTGTCCTTGGGTGTCTGTTTGTCCGTTTCTCCGTCGGTGTCTGTCTGTCTGCCTGTCAGTCGGGGACTGTCTGTCTGCCTGTCCGTTGGTGCCTATCTGTCCGTCGGTGTCTGTTTGACTGTCTGTCCGTCGGTGTCTGTCTGTCTGCCTGTTCGACGATGTCTGTCTGTCTGCCTGTCCGTCGGTGACTGTCTGTCCGTCGGTGTCTGTCTGTCAGTCGGTGTCTGACTGCCCGTCGGTGTCTGTCCGTCCGTCGGTGTCGGTATCTGCCTGTCTGCCTGTCAGACGGTGTCGGTATCTGTCTGTCTGTCTGTCGGTGTCTGCCTGTCCATCGGTGTCTATCTGTCTGCCAGTCCGTCGGTGTCAGACTGTTTGCCTGTCCATCGGTGTCTGTCTGTCCGTCGGTGTCTGTCTGTCCGTCGGTGTCTGTCTGTCTGTCTGTGTCTGACTGCCCGTCGGTGTCTGTCTGTCCGTCGGTGTCTATCTGTCCGTCTGTCTGTCCATCGGTGTCTGTCTATCTAACCTGTCCATCGGTTTCTGTCTGTCCGTCGGTGTCTGTTTGTCTGATTCTCCGTCGGTGTCTGTCTGTCTGCCTGTCAGTCGGGGACTGTCTGTCTGCCTGTCCAACGGTGTCTGTCTGTCCGTCGGTGTCTATCTGTCAGGCTGTCCGTCGGTGTCTGTCTGTCCGTCGGTGTCTGTTTCTCGGTCTCTCTGTCGGTGTCTGTCTGTCTGTCGGTTCGTCGGTGTCTGTCTTTCTGTCGGTGTCTGTCTGTTTGACTGTCCGTCGGCGTCTGTCTGTCTGCCTGTCCAACGGTGTCTGTCTGTCCGTCGGTGTCAGTCTGTCTGTCTGTCCGTCGGCGTGTGTTTGTCTGTCTGTCCGTCGGTGTCTGTCTGTCTGCCTGTACGTCGGTGTCTGTCTCTCTGTCTGTCTGTCCATCGGTGTATGTCTGTCTGCCTGTCCAACGGTGTCTGTCTGTCCGTCGGTGTCTGTCTGTCCGTCGGTGTCTGTCTGTCTGTCTGTGTCTGACTCCCCGTCGGTGTCTGTCTGTCCGTCGGTGTCTGTTTGTCTGTCTGTCCGTCGGTGTCTGTCTGTCTGCCTGTCCAACGGTGTCTGTCTCTCCGTCGGTGTCTATCTGTCAGGCTGTCCGTCGGTGTCTGTCTGTCCGTCGGTGTCTGTTTCTCGGTCTCTGTGTCGGTGACTGTCTGTCTGTCTATTCGTCGGTGTCTGTCTGTCCGCCGGTGCCTGTCTATCTGTCTTTCCGTCGGGGTCTGTCTGTCTGCCAGTCCGTCGGTGCCTGTCTGTCCGTCGGTGTCTGTTTGTCTGTCTCTCCGTAGGTGTCTGTCTGTCTGTCTGTTCGTCGGTGTCTGTCTGCCTGTCCGTCGGTGTCTGTCTGTACGTCGGTGTCTATCTGTCCATCTGTCTGTCCGTTGGTGTCTGTCTGTCTGTCGGTGTCTATCTGTCTGCCTGACCGTCGGCGTCTATCTGTCTGTTCGTCGGTGAATGTCTGTCCGCCGGTGTCTGTCTGTCTGCCTGTCGGTGTCTGTCTGTGTGTCTGTTAGTCGGTGTCTGTCTGTCTGCCTGTCCGTCGGTGTCTGTCTGTCTAACCTGACCATCGGTGTCTGTCTGTCTGTCGGTGTCTGTTTGTCTGTTTCTCCGTCGGTGTCTGTCTGTCTGCCTGTCAGTCGGGGACTCTATGTCTGCCTGTCCGTCGGTGCTTGTCTGTCCGTCGGTGTCAGTTTGCCTGTCTGTCCGTCGGTGTCTGGCTGTCTGTCTGTTCGACGGTGTCTGTCTGTCTGCATGTCCGTCGGTGACTGTCTGTCCGTCGGTGTCTGTCTGTCAGTCGGTGTCTGACTGTCTGCCTGTCCAACGATGTCTTTCTGTCTGCTTGTCCGTCGGTGTCTGTCTGTCTGCCTGTCCAATGGTGTCTGCCTGTCCGTCGGTGCCTGTCTTTGTCCGTCGGTGTCTGTTTGTCTGTCTCTTCGTAGGTGTCTATCTGTCTGCCTGTACGACGGTGTCTTTCTGTCTGCCTGTCCGTCGGTGACTGTCTGTATGCCTGTCCAACGGTGTCTGTCTGTCCGTCGGTGTCTATCTGTCAGGCTGTCATACGGTGTCTGTATGTCTGGCTGTCTGTCCGGGTCTGCCTGTCCGTCGTTGCCTGTCTGTCCGTCGGCGTCCGTCAGTCTGTCTATTCGTCGGTGTATGTCTGTCGGCTCGTGTCCGTGTCTCTTCCTGTCCGTCGGGGTCTGTCTGTCAGCCTGTCCGTCGGTGCCTGTCTGTCCGTCGGTGTCTGTTTGTATGTCTCTCCGTCGGTGTCTGTATGTATTCCTGTCCATCGGTGTCTGTCTGTCCGTCGGTGTCTGTTTGTCTGTTTTCCGTCGGTGTATGTATTTCCGTCGGTGTCTATCTGTCTGCCTGACCGCCGGGGTCTGTCTGTCTGTCTGTCGGTGTCTGTCTGTGTGTCTGTTAGTCGGTGTCTGTCTGTCTGCCTGTCCGTCGGTGTCTGTCTGTCTAACCTGACCATCGGTGTCTGTCTGTCTGTCGGTGTCTGTTTGTCTGTTTCTCCGTCGGTGTCTGTCTGTCTGCCTGTCAGTCGGGGACTTTCTGTCTGTCTGTTCGTCGGTGTCTGTCTGTCCGTCGGTGTCTGTCTGTCTGCCTGTCCGTCGTTGCCTGTCTGTCAGTCGGTGTCTGTTTCTCTGTCTGTCCGACGGTGTCTGTCTGTCTGCCTGGCCGTCGGTGTCTGTCTGTCACTCGGTGGCTGACTGCCCGTCGGTGTCTGTCTGTGCGTCGGTGTCTGTCTGTCTGCCTGTCCGTCGGTGTCGGTATCTGCCTGTCTGTCTGTCGGTGTCTGCCTGTCCAACGGTGTCTGTCTGTCTGCCAGTCCGTCGTTGTCAGTCTGTCTGCCTGTCCATCGGTGTCTGTCTGTCCGTCGGTGTCTGTTGGTCTGTCTCTCCGTCGGTGTCTGTCTGTCTGTCCGTCGGTGTCAGGCTGTCTGTCGGTGACTATCTGTCCGTCGGTGTCTGTCTGTCCGCCGGTGTCTGTCTCTCAGTCGGTGTCTGACTGCCCGTACGTGTCTGTCTGTCCGTCGGTGTCTGTCTGTCTGTCTGCCTGTCCGTGGGTGTCGGTATCTGCCTGTCTGTCTGTCGGTGTCTTCCTGTCCATCGGTGTCTGTCTGTCTGCCAGTCCGACGGTGTCAGTCTCTCTGCCTGTCCATCGGTGTCTGTCTGTCCTTCGGTGTCTATCTGTCTGCCTGACCGTCGGCCTCTGTCTGTCTGTTCGTCGGTGTCTGTCTGTCCGCCGGTGTCTATCTGTCTGCCTGTCCGTCGGGGTCTGTCTGTCTGCCTGTCCGTCGGTGCCTGTCTGTCCGTCGGTGTCTGTTTGTCTGTCTCTCCGTCGGTGTCTGTCTGTCCGCCGGTGTCTGTCAGTCTGTCTATTCGTCGGTGTATGTCTGTCGGCTGGTGTCTGTGTGTCTTTATGTCCGTCGGTGTCTGTCTGTCTGACTGTCCGTCGGTGCCTGTCTGTCCGTCGGTGTCTGTTTGTCTGTCTGTCCGTCGGTGTATGTCTGACTGTCAGTGTCTGTCTGTATAACCTGTCCATCGGTGTCTGTCTGTCCGTCGGTGTCTATCTGTCTTGCTGACCGTCGGCGTCTATCGCCTGTCCGTCGGTGTCTTTCGGTGTCTGTCTGTCTGCCTGTCCGTCGGTGTCTGTCTGTCTGCCTGACCGCCGGCGTCTGTCTGTCTGTCTGTCGGTGTCTGTCTGAGTGTCTGTTAGTCGGTGTCTGTCTGTCTGCCTGTCCGTCGGTGTCTGTCTGTCTAACCTGTCCATCGGTTTCTGTCTGTCCGTCGGTGTCAGTTTGTCTGTTTCTCCGTCGGTGTCTGTCTGTCTGCCTGTCAGTCGGGGACTGTCTGTCTGCCTGTCCAACGGTGTCTGTCTGTCCGTCGGTGTCTATCTGTCAGGCTGTCCGTCGGTGTCTGTCTGTCCGTCGGTGTCTGTTTCTCGGTCTCTCTGTCGGTGTCTGTCTGTTTGACTATTCGTCGGTGTCTGTCTGTCCGCCGGTGTCTGTCTGTCTGCCAGTCCGTCGGGGTCTGTATGTCTGCCTGTCCGTCGGTGCTTATCTGTCCGTCGGTTTCTGTTTGTCTGTCTGTCCGTCGGTGTCTGTCTGTCTGTCCGCCGGTGTATGTCTGTCTGCCTGTCCGTCGGGGTCTGTATGTCTGCCTGTCCAACGGTGTCTGCCTGTCCGTCGGTGTCAGTCTGTCTGTTCGTCGGAATCTGTCTGTCCGTCGGTATGTGTCTGTCCGTCGGTGACTATCTGTCCGTCTGTCTGTCCGTCGGTGTCTGTCCGTCTGTCTGCCTGTCCGTCGGTGTCTGCCTGTCCGTCGGTTTCTGTTTGTCTGCATGTCTAACGGTGTCTGTCTGTCCGTCGGTGTTTATCTGTCTGCCTGACCGTCGGTGTCTGTTTGTCTGTCTGTCCGTCGATGTCTGTCTGTCTGTCAGTGTCTGTCTGTCTGTCAGTGTCTGTCTGTCTGCCTGACCGTCGGAGGCTGTGTGTCTTGCTGTCCGTCTGTGTCAGCCTGTCCGTCGTTGCCTGTCTGTCCGTGGGTGTCTGTTTGTCTGTCTCTCCTTCGGTGTCTATCTGTCTGCCTGACCGCCGGCGTCTGTCTGTCTGTCTGTCGGTGTCTGACTGTGTGTCTGTTAGTCGGTGTCTGTCTGTCTGCCTGTCCGTCGGTGTCTGTCTGTCTAACCTGTCCATCGGTTTCGGTCTGTCCGTCGGTGTCAGTTTGTCTGTTTCTCCGTCGGTGTCTGTCTGTCTGCCTGTCAGTCGGGGACTGTCTGTCTGCCTGTCCAACGGTGTCTGTCTGTCCGTCGATGTCTATCTGTCAGGCTGTCCGTCGGTGTCTTTCGGTGTCTGTCTGTCTGCCTGTCCGTCGGTGTCTGTCTGTCTTGCTGACCGTGCGCGTCTGTCTGTCTTTTCGTCGGTGTCTGTCTGTCCGTCGGTGTCTGTCTGTTTATCTGTCCTTCGGGGTCTGTCTGTCTGCCTGTCCGTCGGTGCCTGTCTGTCCGTCGGTGTCTGTTTGTCTGTCTGTCCGTCGGTGTATGTCTGACTGTCAGTGTCTGTCTGTCTCTGTCTGCCTGTCCGTCGGTGTCCGACAGGCAGACAGACAGACACCGGCGGAGAGACAGACAAACAGACACCAACGGTCAGACAGGCACGGACGGACCGACAGACAGACAGACACCGACGGACAGACTGACACCGACGAACAGACAGACAGACGCCGACAGTCAGGCAGACAGATAAAGACCGACGAACAGACAGACACCGACGGACAGACAGAGACCGACGGACAGTCAGACAAACAGATCCCGACGGACAGACAGGCAATGACGGACAGGCAGACACGGACAGACAACCAGACAAACAGACACAGACGGACAGGAAGACAGAGAGACACCGACAGACAGGCAGACACCGACGGACACACAAACAGACAGACACCGACGAACAGACAGACTGACAGACACCGACGGACAGGCAGACAGACAGATCGACGGACAGGCAGACAGACAGACTCCGGCGGACAGACAGACACCGACGAACAGACAGACAGAAGCCGACGGTCAGGCAGACAGATAGATACCGACGGACAGACAGACACCGTTGGTCATGCAGACAGACAGACACCGACGGAAAGGCAGACAGACAGACAGACACCGACGGACAGACAGACGGACAGATAGTCACCGACGGACAGACAGACACCGACGGACAGACAGACACCGACGAACAGACAGACAGACACCGATGGACAGGAAGACAGACTGATACCGACGGACTGGCAGACAGACAGACACCGATGGACAGGCAGATAGACTGACACCGACGGACAGGCAGACATACAGAAACCGACGGATAGATAGATACCGACGGACAGACAGACACCGACGGACAGACAGACACCGACGAACAGACAGACGGACACCGACGGAGAGACAGACAAACAGACCCCGACGGACAGACAGGCAATGACGGACAGGCAGACACGGGCAGACAGCCAGACAAACAGACACAGACGGACAGGAAGACAGAGAGACACCGACAGACAGGCAGACACCGACGGACACACAAACAGACAGACACCGACGAACAGACGGACTGACAGACACCGACGGACAGGCAGACAGACAGATCGACGATCAGGCAGACAGACAGACTCCGGCGGACAGACAGACACCGACGGACAGGCAGACAGACAGACAGACACCGACGGACAGACAGACGGACAGATAGTCACCGACGGACAGACAGACACCGACGGACAGACAGACACCGATGAACAGACATACAGACACCGATGGACAGGAAGACAGACTGACACCGACGGACTGGCAGACAGACAGACACCGATGGACAGGCAGATAGACTGACACCGACGGACAGGGAGACATACAGAAACCGACGGATAGACAGACACCGACGCACAGACAGACAAACAGACCCCGACGGACAGACAGGCAATGGCGGACAGGCAGACACGGACAGACAGCCAGACAAACAGACACCGACAGACAGGAAGACAGAGAGACACAGACAGATAGGCAGACACCGACGGACAGACAAACAGACAGACACCGACGGACAGACAGACAAACAGACACCGACAGACAGACAGGCACCGACGGAGAGGCGTTGTCGAGAGGTGTCTGTCTGTCTGCTTGTCCGTCCGTGTCTGTCTGTCCGTCGGTGTCTGTCTGTCTGCTTGTCCGTCGGTGTCTGTCTATCTGCCTGTCCGTCAGTGTCTGTCTGTCTGCCTGTCCAACGGTGTCTGTCTGTCCGTCGGTGTGTATCTGTCAGGCTGTCCGTCGGTGTCTGTTTCTCTGGCTGTCTGTCCGTGTCTGCCTGTCCGTCGTTGCCTGTCTGTCCAACGGTGTCTGTCTGTCCGACGGTGTCTATCTGTCAGGCTGTCCGTCGGTGTCTGTCAGTCTGTCTTTTCGTCGGTGTCAGTCTGTCCGTCGGTGTCTGTCTGTTTGTCTGTCCGTCGGGGTCTGTCTGTCTGCCTGTCCACCGGTGCCTGCCTGTCAATCGGGGACTGTCTATCAGCCTGTCCGTCGGTGTCGGTATCTGCCTGTCTGTCTGTCGGTGTCTCTCTGTCCGTCGGTGTCTATTAGTCTGTCTCTCCGTCGGTGTCAGTCAGTCTGTTCGTCGGTGTCTGTCTATCCGTCGGTGTCAGTCTGTCCGTCGGTGACTATCTGTCCCTCTGTCTGTCAGCCGGTGTCTGTCTGTTTGCCTGTCCGTTGGTGGCTGTCTGTCCGTCGGTGTCTGTCTGTCTGTCTGTTCGTCGGTGTGTGTCTGTCCGTCGGTGTCTGTCTGTCTGCTTGTCCGTCGGTGTCCGTCTGTCTGCCTGTCCAACGGTGTCTTTCTGTCTGCCTGTCCGTCGGTGTCTGTCTGTCTGTCCAACGGTCTCTGTCTGTCCGCCGGTGTCTATCTGTCTGTCTGGCTGACCGTCGGCGTCTGTCTGTCTGTCTGTCGGTGTCTGTCTGTGTGTCTGTTCGTCGGTGTCTGTCTGTCCGTCGGTGTCTGCTTGTCTGTCTGTCCGTCGGTGTCTGTCTATCTGTCTGTTCGACGGTGTCTGTCTGTCTGCCTGTCCAACGGTGTCTGTCTGTCCGTCGGTATCTGTCTGTCTGTCTGTCTGTCGGTGTCTGTCTGTCTGCCTGACCGTCGGCTCTGTCTGTCTGTTCGTCGGTGTCTGTCTGTCCGCCGGTGTCTTTCTGTCTGTCTGTTTATCGGTGTCAGCCTGTCTGTCGGTGTCTGTCTGTCTGCCTTTCGAACGGTGTCTGTCTGTGTGTCGGTGTCTATCTGTCTGGATGTCCGTCGGTGTCTGTTTGTCCATCGGTGTCTGTGTGTTTGTCTGTCCGTCGGGGTCTGTCTGTTCGCCTGTCCGTCGGAGCCTGTCTGTCCGTCGGTGTCTGTTTGTCTGTCTGTCCGTCGGTGTCTGTCTGTCTGTCCAACGGTGTCTGTCTTTTCGTCGGTGTCTATCTGTCTGGCTGACCGTCGGCGTCTGTCTGTCTGTCCGTCGCTGTCTGGCTGTCCGTCGGTGTCTGTCGGTGTCTATCTGTCTGCCTGTCCGTCGGTGTCTGTCTGTCTGCCTGTGCAACGGTGCCTGCCTGTCCGTCGGTGTCTTTGTGTCTGCCTGTCCAACGGTGTCTGTCTGTCTGCCTGTCCGTCGGCGTCTGTCTGTCTGTCCGTCGGTGTCTTTGTGTCTGCCTGTCCAACGGTGTCTGTCTGTCTGCCTGTCCGTCGGCGTCTGTCTGCCTCTCCGTCGGTGCCTGTCTGTCCGTCGGTGTCTGTTTGTCTGTCTGTCCGTCGGTGTCTGTCTGTCTGCCGGTCCAACGGTGTCTGTCTGTCCGTCGGTGTCTGTCTGTCTGTCTGCCTGTCCGTCGGTGTCTGTCTGTCTGTCTGCCTGTCCGTCGGTGTCTGTCTGTCTGTCTGCCTGAATGTCGGCGTCTGTCTGTCATTCCGTCGGTGTCTGTCTGTCTGCCTGTGCAACGGTGACTTTCTGTGTGCCTGTCCGTCGGTGTCTGTCTGTCTGCCTCTCCAACTGTGCCTGTCTGTCCATCGGTGTCTGTTTGTCTGTCTGTCCGTCGGTGTATGTCTGTCTGTCAGTGTCTGTCTGTCTGCCTGTCCGTCGGAGTCTGTCTGTCTGTCTGTCCGTCGTTATCTGTCTGTCCGTCGGTGTCTGTCTGTCAGTCGGTGTCTGCCTGTCTGTCGGTGTCGGTCTGTCTGCCTGTCTAACGGTGTCTGTCTGTCCGTTGGTGTCTATCTGTCTGACTGTCCGTCGGTACCTGTCTGTCCGTCGGTGTCTGTTTGTCTGTCTGTCCGTCGGTGTCTGTGTGTCCGTCGGTGTCTGTCTGTCTGCCTGTCCGTCGGTACCTGTCTGTCCGTCGGTGTCTGTTTGTCTGTCTGTCCGTCGGTGTCTGTCTGTCCGTCAGTGTCTGTCTGTCTGCCTGTCCGTCGGTGTCTGTCTGTCTGTCCGTCGGTGTCTGTCTGTCCGTCTGTGTCTAACTGTCTGCCTGACCGTCGGCGTCTGTCTGCCTGTCCGTCGGTGTCTGTCTGTCTGCCGGTCCAACGGTGTCTGTCTGTCCGTCGGTGTCTGTCTGAATGTCGGCATCTGTCTGTCATTCCGTCGGTGTCGGTCTGTCTGCCTGTCCAACGGTGTCTTTCTGTCTTCCTGTCCGTCGGTGTGTGTCTGTCTTCCTGTCCAACGGTGGCTGTCTGTCCGTGGGTGTCTGTTTGTCTGTCTGTCCGTCGGTGTATGTTTGTCTGTCAGTGTCTGTCTGTCTGCCTATCCGTCGGTGTCTGTCTGTCTGTCTGTCCGTCGTTGTCTGTCTGTCTGTCGGTGTATGTCTGTTTATCTGTCCTTCGGGGTCTGTCTGTCTGCCTGTCCGTCGGTGCCTGTCTGTCTGTCCGTCGGTGTGTGTCTGTCCCTCGGTGTCTAACTGTCTGCCTGACCGTCGGCGTCTGTCTGTCTGTCCGTCGGTGTCTGTCTGTCTACCGGTCCACCGGTGTCTGTCTGTCCGTCGGTGTCTGTCTGTCTGTCTGCCAGTCCGTCGGTGTCGGTATCTGCCTGTCTGTCTGTCGGTGTAAGCCTGTCCATTGGTGTCTGTCTGTCTGCCTGAATGTCGGCGTCTGTCTGACTGTCCGTCGGTGTCTGTTTGTCTGGCTGTCTGTCCTTGTCTGCCTCTCCGTCGATGCCTGTCTGTCCGTCGGTGTCTGTCTGTCTTTCGGTGTCTGACTGTCTGCCTGTTCGTCGGTGTCTGTCTGTCTGTCTGTCCGACGGTGTCTCTCTGTCTGTCTGCCTGTCCGTCGGTGTCGGTCTGTCTGCCTGTCTAACGGTGTCTGTCTGTCCGTCGGTATCTGTCTGTCTGTCTGTCCGTCCGTGCCTGTATGTCCATTGGTGTCTGTCTGTCTGTCTGTTCGCCGGTGTCTGTCTTTCCGTCGGTGCCTGTCTGTCTGCCTGTCCAACCATGTCTTTCTGTCTGCCTGTCCGTCGGTGTCTGTCTGTCTGTCTGACCGACGGTGTCCGTCTGTCTGTCTGCCTGTCCGTCGGTGTCGGTCTGTCTGCCTGTCTAACGGTGTCTGTCTGTCCGTCGGTGTCTATCTGTCTGACTGTCCGTCGGTGTATGTTTGTCTGGCTGTCTGTCCGTGTCTGCCTGTCCGTCGTTGCATGTCTGTCCGCCGGTGACTGTCAGTCTGTATGTTGGTCGGTGTCTGTCTGTCCGTCGGGGTCTAACAGTCTGCCTGACCGTCGGCGTCTATCTGTCTGGCTGACCGTCGGCGTCTGTATGTCTGTCCGTCGGTGTCTGTCTGTACGTCGGGATCTGTCTGTCTGCCTGTCCGTCAGTGCCTGCCCGTCCGTCGGTGTCTGTTTGTCTGTCTGTCCAACGGTGTCTGTGTCTCCGTCGGTGTCTATCTGTCTGCCTGACCGTCGGCATCTGTCTGCCTCTCCGTCGGTGCCTGTCTGTCCGTCGGTGTCTGTTTGTCTGTCTGTCCGTCGGTGTCTGTCTGTCTGCCTGTCCAACGGTGTCTGTCTGTCCGTCGGTGTCTGTCTGTCTGGCTATCCGTCGGTGTCTGTCTGTCTGCCGGTCCAACGGTGTCTGTCAGTCCGTCGGTGTCTATCTGTCTGCCTGACCGTCGGCGTCTGTCTGTCTGTCAGTGCCTGTCTGTGTGTCCGTTCGTCGGTGTCTATCTGTCCGTCGGTGTCTGTCTGTTTGCCTCTCCGTCGGTGCCTGCCTGTCCGTCGGTGTCTGTCTGTACGTCGGTGTCTGTCTGCCTGTCCGTCGGTGTCGGTATCTGGCTATCTGTCTGTCGGTGTCTGCCTGTCCGTCGGCGTCTGTCTGTCTGTTCGTCCGTGTCAGTCTGTCTGCCTGTCCGTCCGTGCCTGTCTGTCCCTTGGTGTCTGTTTGTCTGTCTGTCCGTCGGTGTCTGTCTGTCCGTCGGTGTCTGTTTGTCTGTCTGTCCGTCGGTGTCTGTCTGTCTGCCGGTCCAACGGTGTCTGTCTGTCCGTCGGTGTCTGTCTGTCTGTCTGCCTGTCCGTCGGTGTCTGTCTGTCTGTCTGCCTGTCCGTCGGTGTCTGTCTGTCTGTCTGCCTGAATGTCGGCGTCTGTCTGTCATTCCGTCGGTGTCTGTCTGTCTGCCTGTGCAACGGTGACTTTCTGTGTGCCTGTCCGTCGGTGTCTGTCTGTCTGCCTCTCCAACTGTGCCTGTCTGTCCGTCGGTGTCTGTTTGTCTGTCTGTCCGTCGGTGTACGTCTGTCTGTCAGTGTCTGTCTGTCTGCCTGTCCGTCGGAGTCTGTCTGTCTGTCTGTCCGTCGTTATCTGTCTGTCCGTCGGTGTCTGTCTGTCAGTCGGTGTCTGCCTGTCTGTCGGTGTCGGTCTGTCTGCCTGTCTAACGGTGTCTGTCTGTCCGTTGGTGTCTATCTGTCTGACTGTCCGTCGGTACCTGTCTGTCCGTCGGTGTCTGTTTGTCTGTCTGTCCGTCGGTGTCTGTGTGTCCGTCGGTGTCTGTGTGTCCGTCGGTGTCTGTCTGTCTGCCTGTCCGTCGGTACCTGTCTGTCCGTCGGTGTCTGTTTGTCTGTCTGTCCGTCGGTGTCTGTCTGTCCGTCAGTGTCTGTCTGTCTGCCTGTCCGTCGGTGTCTGTCTGTCTGTCAGTGTCTGTCTGTCTGCCTGTCCAACTGTGTCTGTCTGTCTGCCTCTCCAACGGTGTCTGTCTGTCCGTCGGTGTCTATCTGTCTTGCTGACCGTGCGCGTCTGTCTGTCTGTCCGTCGGTGTCGGTCTGTCCGCCGGTGTCTGTCTGTCCGTCGGTGTCTGTCTTTCCGTCGGTATCTGTCTGTCTGCCTGTCCAACGATGTCTGTCTGTCCGTCGGTGTCTATCTGTCTGGCTGACCGTCGCCGTCTGTCTGTCTGTCTGTCGATGTCTGTCTGTGTGTCTGTTCGTCGGTGTCTGTTTGTCTGCCTGTCCTTCGTTGTCTGTCTGTCCGTCGTTGTCTGTCTGTCCTTCGGTGTCTGTATGTCTGGCTGTCCGTCGGTGTCTGTCTGTCTGCCTGTCCGTCGGTGTCCGTCTGTCTGCCTGTCCAACGGTGTCTGTCTGTCTGCCTGTTCGTCGGTGTCTGTCTGCCCGTCGGTGTCTGTCTGTTTATCTGTCCTTCGGGGTCTGCCTGTCCGTTGGTGTCTGTTTGTCTGTCTGTCCGTCGGTGTATGTCTGACTGTCAGTGTCTGTCTGTCTGCTGTCCGTCGGGGTCTGTCTGACTGTCTGCCTGTCCGTCGGTGTCGGTATCTGCCAGTCTGTCTGTCGGTGTCTGCCTGTCCATTGGTGTCTGTCTGTCTGCCTGAATGTCGGCGTCTGTCTGTCATTCCGTCGGTGTCTGTCTGTCTCCTGTCCAACGGTGTCTTTCTGTCTGCCTGTCCGTCGGGGTCTGTCTGTCTGCCTGTCCGTCGGTGCCTGTCTGTCCGTCGTCTGTCTGTTTGTCTGTCTGTCCGTGGGTGTATGTCTGTCTGTCAGTGTCTGTCTGTCTGCCTGTCCATCGGTGTCTGTCTGTCTGCTGGTCTAACGGTGTCTGTCTGTCCGTCGGTGTCTATCTGTCTGGCTGACCGTCGGCGTCTGTCTGTCTGTCCGTCGGTGTCTGTCTGTCCGTCGGTGTCTGTCTGTCTGCCTGTCCAACGGTGCCTGCCTGTCCGTCGGTGTCTTTGTGTCTGCCTGTCCAACGGTGTCTGTCTGTCTGCCTGTCCGTCGGCGTCTGTCTGCCTCTCCGTCGGTGCCTGTCTGTCCGTCGGTGTCTGTTTGTCTGTCTGTCCGTCGGTGTCTGTCTGTTTGCCGGTCCAACGGTGTCTGTCTGTCCGTCGGTGTCTGTCTGTCTGTCTGCCTGTCCGTCGGTGTCTGTATCTGCCTGTCTCTCTGTCGGTGTCTGCCAGTCCATTGGTGTCTGTCTGTCTGCCTGAATGTCGGCGTCTGTCTGTCTGTCCGTCGGTGTCTTTGTGTCTGCCTGTCTAACGGTGTCTGTCTGTCTGCCTGTCCGTCGGCGTCTGTCTGCCTCTAAGTCGGTGCCTGCCTGTCCGTCGGTGTTTGTTTGTCTGTCTGTCCAACGGTGTCCGTCTCTACGTAAGTGTGTATCTGTCTGCCTGACCGTCGGCGTCTGTCTGCCTCTCCGTCGGTGCCTGTCTGTCCGTCGGTGTCTGTTTGTCTGTCTGTCTGCCGATCCAACGGTGTCTGTCTGTCTGTCTGCCTGTCCGTCGGTGTCGGTATCTGCCTGTCTGTCTGTCGGTGTCTGCCTGTCCATTGGTGTCTCTCTGTCTGCCTGTCCGTTGGTGTCTGTCTGTCTGCCTGTCCAACGGTGTCTGTCTGTCTGCCTGTCCGTCGGTGTCTGTCTGTCCGTCGGTGTCTGTCTGTCTGTCTGCCAGTCCGTCGGTGTCGGTATCTGCCTGTCTGTCTGTCGGTGTCTGCCTGTCCATTGGTGTCTGTCTGTCTGCCTGAATGTCGGCGTCTGTCTGTCTGTTCGTCGGTGTCTGTCTGTCTGCCTGTCCGTCCGTGCCTGTCTGTCCCTTGGTGTCTGTTTGTTTGTCTGCCCGTCGGTGTCTCTCTGTCTGCCTGTCCGTTGGTGTCTGTCTGTCTGCCTGAACGTCGGCGTCTGTCTGTCTGTCTGTCCGTCCGTGCCTGTCTGTCCGTTGGTGTCTGTTTGTCTGTCTGTCTGTCGGTGTCTGTCTGTCTGCCTGTCCAACGGTGTCTGTCTGACCGTCGGTGTCTATCTGTCTGCCTGACCGTCGGCATCTGTCTGTCTGTCGGTGTCTGTCTGTGTGTCCGTTCGTCGGTGTCTGTCTGTCCGTCGGTGTCTGTCTGTTTGACTCTCCGTCGGTCTCTGGCTGTTCGTCGTCGTCTGTCTGCCTGTCCGTCGGTGTAGGTCTGCCTGTCTATCGGTGTTTGTCTGTCTGTCTGTCTGTATGTCTGCCTGTCCATCGGCATCTGTATGTCTGGCTGTCTGTCTGTCTGTCTGCCTGTCCATCGGTCTCTGTCTGTCTGTCTGTCCGGCGATGTCTGTCTTTCGGTGTGTTGGTCTGTGTCTGTCTTTCTATCTGTCTATCTGTCTGCCTGTTCATCGGTGTCTGTCTGTCTGCCTGTCCATCGGTGTCTATCTATCTGTCCGTCGGTGTCTATCTGCCTGTCCGTCGGTGTATGTCTGTCTGTCAGTGTCTGTCTGTCCGCCTGTCCGTCGGTGTCTGTCTGTCTCTCTGTCCGTCGGTGTCTGTCTGTTTATCTGTCCTTCGGGGTCTGTCTGTCTGCCTGTCCGTCGGTGCCTGTCTGTCCGACGTGTGTCTGTTTGTCTGTCTGTCCGTCGGTGTATGTCTGTCTGTCTGTCTGTATCTCTGCCTGTCCATCGGCATCTGTCTGTCTGGCTGTCTGTCTGTCTGTCTGCCTGTCCATCGGTCTCTGTCTGTCTGTCTGTCCGGCGGTGTCTGTCTTTCGGTGTGTTAGTCTGTGTCTGTCTTTCTATCTGTCTATCTGTCTGCCTGTCCGTCGGTGTCTGTCTGTCTGTTCGTCGGTGTCTGTCTGTCCGTCGGTGTCTAACTGTCTGCCTGACCGTCGGCGTCTGTCTGCCTGTCCGTCGGTGTCTGTCTGTCTGCCTGTCCAACGGTGTCTGTCTTTCCGTCGGTCTCTATCTGTCTGGCTGACCGTCGGCTTCTGTCTGTATGTCCGTCGGTGTCTGTCTGTCCGTCGGTGTCTGTCGGTGTCTGTCTGTCTGCCTGTCCGTCGGTGTCTGTGTGTCTGCCTTTCCAACGGTGCCTGCCTGTCCGTCGGTGTCTGATTTGTCTGTCTGTCTGTCTGTCGGTGTCTGTCTGTTTGTCCGTTCGTCGGGGTCTCTCTGTCCGTCGGTGTCTGTCTGTTTGCCTGTACGTCGGTGTCTTTCTGTCTGTCTGTCCGTCGGTGTCTCTCTGTCTGCCTCTCCATCGGTGCCTGTCTCTCTGTCTGCCTGTCCATCGGTGTCTGTCTGTCCGTCGGTGTCTATCTGTCTGGCTGACCGTCAGCGTCTGTCTGTCTGTCCGTCGGTGTCTGTCTGTCCGTCGGTGTCAGTCTGTCCGTCGGTGACTATCTGTCCGTCTGTCTTTCCGTCGGTGTCTGTCTGTCTGCCTGTCCGTCGGTGTATGGCTGTCTGCCTTTCCGTCGGTGCCTGTCTCTCGGTCTGCCTGTCCATCGGTGTGTGTCTGTCCGTCGGTGCCTGTTTGTCTGTCTATCGCTGTCTGCCTGCCGTGTGGTTGTCGGTGCCTGTTTCTCTGACTGTCTGTCCGTCGGTGTCTGTCAGTCTGCCTGAACATCCGCGTGTGTCTGTCTGTCGGTGTGTGTATGTCTATCTGTCTGTCGGTGTCTGTCTGCCTGTCCGTCGTTGCCTGTCTGTCAGTCTGCGTCTGTTTGTCTGTCTGTCTGTCTGCCTGTCCGTCGGTGCCTGTCTCTCTGCCTGCCTGTCCATCGGTGTCTGTCTGTCCGTCGGTGTCTGTATGTCTGTCTGTCGCTGTCTGCCTGTCCGTGTGGTTGTCGGTGCCTGTCTCTCGGCTCTTTCTGTCCGTCGGTGTCTGCCAGTTTGCCTGAACATCCGCGTGTGCCCGTCCGTAGGTGCCTGCCTGTCCAACGCTGTCTGTCTCTCCGTCGGTGTCTATCTGTCAGGCTGTCAGTCGGTGTCTGTTCGTCTGGCTGTCTGTCCGGGTCTGCCTGTCCGTCGTTGCCTGTCCGTCCGTCGGTGTCTGTCTGTCCGCCGGTGTCGGACTGTCTGCCTATCCGTCGGGGTCTGTCTGTCTGCCTGTCCGTCGGTGCCTGTCAGTCCGTTGGTGTCTGTCGGTCTGCCTGTCCGTCGGTGTCTGTTTCTCTGTCTCTCCGTCGGTGTCTGTCTGTCTGTTCGTCGGAATCTGTCTGTCCGTCGGTATCTGTCTGTCCGTCGGTGACTATCTGTCCGTCTGTCTGTCCGTCGGCGTCTGTCTGTCTGTCTGCCTGTCCGTCGGTGTCTGCCTGTCCGTCGGTTTTGTCTGTCTGCATGTCTAACGGTGTCTGTCTGTCCGTCGGTGTTTATCTGTCTGCCTGACCGTCGGCGTCTGCCTGTCTGTTCGTCGGTGTCTGTCTGTCCAACGATGTCTGTCTGTCTGCCTGTCCGTCGGTGTCTGCCTGTCCGTCGGTTTTGTCTGTCTGCATGTCTAACGGTGTCTGTCTGTCCGTCGGTGTTTATCTGTCTGCCTGACCGTCGGCGTCTGCCTGCCTGTCCGTCGGTGTCTGTCAGTCTGTCTGTTCGTCGGTGTCAGTCTGTCCGTCGGTGTCTGTCTGTTTGTCTGTCCGTTGGGGTGTGTCTGTCTGCCTGTCCACCGGTGCCTGCCTGTCAGTAGGGGACTGTCTATCAGCCTGTCCGTCGGTGTCGGTATCTGCCTGTCTGTCTGTCGGTGTCTGTCTGTCCGCCGGTGTCTGTCTGTCTGCCTGTCCATCGGGGTCTATCTGTCTGCCTGTCCGTCGGTGCCTGTCTGTACATCGGTGTCTGATTGTCTGTCTCTCCGTCGGTGTCTGTCTGTCTGTTCGTCGGAATCTGTCTGTCGGTCGGTATCTGTCTGCCCGTCGGTGAATATCTGTCCGTCGGTGTCTGTCTGTTTATCTGTCCTTCGGGTTCTGTCTGTTTGCCTGTACATCGGGGTCTGTCTGTCTGCCTGTCCGTCGGTGCCTGCCTGTCTGCGGTGTCTGTCTGTCTGTCTGTCCAACGGTGTCTGTCTTTCCGTCGGTGTCTGGCTATCCGTCGGTGTCTGTTCGTCTGCCTCTCCGTCGGTGTCTGTCTGTCTGCCTGTCCAACGGTGTCTGCCTGTCTGTGTTTCTGTTCGTCGGTGTCTGTCTGTCCGTCGGTGTCGGTATCTGCCTGTCCGTGTGGTTGTCGGTGCCTGTCTCTCGGTTCTTTCTGTCCGTCGGTGTCTGTCAGTTTGCCTGAACATCCGCGTGTGCCTGTCCGTTCGTGCCTGCCTGTCCAACGGTGTCTGTCTCTCCGTCGGTGTCTATCTGTCAGGCTGTCAGTCGGTGTCTGTTCGTCTGGCTGTCTGTCCGGGTCTGCCTGTCCGTCGATGCCTGTCCGTCCGTCGGTGTCTGTCTGTCCGCCGGTGTCTGACTGTCAGCCTGTTCGTCGGGGTCTGTCTGTCTGCCTGTCCGTCGGTGCCTGTCAGTCCGTCGGTGTCTGTTTGTCTGTCTCTCCGTCGGTGTCTGTCTGTCTATCTGTTCGTCGGTGTGTGTCTTTCTGTCGGCATCTGTCGGTCTGCCTGTCCGTCGGTGTCTGTCTGTCTGCCTGTCCAACGGTGTATGTCTGTCTGCCTGTTCGTCGGTGTCTGTCTGTCTGCCTGTCCAACGGTGTCAGTCTGTCTGTCTGTCCAACGGTGTCTGTCTGACCGACGGTGTCTATCTGTCTTGCTGACCGTCGGCGTCTGTCTGCCTGTCCGTCGGTTTCTGTCTGTCTGCCTGTCCAACGGTGTCTGTCTGTCTGCCTGTTCGTCTGTGTCTGTCCGTCTGCTTGTCCAACGGTGTCAGTTTGTCTGCCTGTCCAACGGTGTCTGTCTGTCCGTCGGTGTCTATTTGTCTGTCATTCCGTCGGTGTCTGTCTGTCTGCCTGTCTGATGGGGTCTGTCTGTCTGCTGACCGTCGGTGCCTGTCTGTCCGTCGGTGCCTGTCTGCCCGTCAGTGTCTGCCTCTCCGTCGGTGTCTGTCTATCTGCCTGTCCGTCGATGTCTGTCTGTCTGCCTGTCAGTCGGGGACTATCTGTCTGTCTCTTCGTCGGTGACTGCCTGTCCGTCGGTGTCTGTCTGTCTGCCTGCCCCACGGTGTCTTTCTGTCTGTCTGTCCGTCGGTGACTGTCTGTCTGCCTGTCCAACGGCGTCTGTCTGTCCGTCGGTGTCTATCTGTCAGGCTCTCACAGGATACGGTGTCTGTCTGTCTGGCTGTCTGTCCGTGTCTGCCTGTCCGTCATTGCCTGTCCGTCGGTGTCTGTTTGTCTGGCTGTCTGTCAGGGTCTGCCTGTCCGTCGTTGCCTGTCTGTCCGTCGGTGTCTGTCAGTCTGTCTGTTCGTTTCTGACTGCCTGTCCATCGGTATCTGTCTGTCCGTCGGTATCTGTTTGTCTGTCTCTCCGTCGGTGTCTGTCAGTCTGTTCGTCGGTGTCTGTCTGTCCGTCGGTGTCAGTCTGTCCGTCGGTGACTATCTGTCCGTCTGTCTGTCCGTCGGTGTCTTAATGTCTGCCTGTCCGTCGGTGTCTGTCAGTCTGTCTGTTCGTCGGTGTCAGTCTGTCCGTCGGTGTCTGTCTGTTTGTCTGTCCGTCGGAGTCTGTCTGTCTGCCTGTCCACCGGTGCCTGCCTGTCAGTCGGGGACTGTCTATCAGCCTGTCCGTCGGTGTCGGTATCTGCCTGTCTGTCTGACTGTGTCTGCATGTCCATCGGTGTCTGTCTGTCTGCCAGTCCGTCGGTGTCTGTCTGTCTGCCTGTACGTTGGTGCCTGTCTGTCCGTCGGTGTCTGTCTGTCTGTCTGTCTGTCTGTTCGTCGGTGTCTGTCTGTCCGTCGATGTCTGTCTGTCTGCTTGTCCATCGCTGTCTGTCTGTCCGCCGGTGTCTGTCTGTCTGCCTGTCCAACGGTGTCTTTCTGTCTGCCTGACCATCGGTGTCTGTCTGTCTGTCCAACGGTGTCTGTCTGTCCGCCGGTGTCTATCTGTCTGGCTGACCGTGGGCGTCTGTCTGTCTCTCTGTCGGTGTCTGTCTGTGTGTCTGTTCGTCGGTGTCTGTCTGTCTGCCTGTCCGTCTGTGTCTGTCTGTCTGCCTGTCAGTCGGGGACTATCTGTCTGTCTGTTCGTCGGTGTCTGTCTGTCCGTCGGTGTCTGTCTGTCTGCTTGTCCGTCGGAGTCTGTCTGTCTGCCTGTCCAACTGTGTCTTTCTGTCTGCCTGTCCGTCGGTGTCTGCCTGTCCGTCGTTGCCTGTCTGTCCGTCGGTGTCTGTTTGTCTGTCTGTCCGTCGGTGTCTGTCTGTCTGCCTGTCCAACGGTGTCTGTCTGTCCGTCGGTGTCTATCTGTCAGGCTGTCAGTCGGTGTCTGTTTGTCTGGCTGTCTGTCCGGGTCTGCCTGTCCGTCGTTGCCTGTCAGTCCGCCGGTGTCTGTCTGTCTGCCTGTCCGTCGGGGTCTGTCTGTCTGCCTGTCCGTCGGTGCCTGTCTGTCCGTCGGTGTCTGTTTGTCTGTCTCTCCGTCGGTGTCTGTCTGTCTGTCTGTTCGTCGGTGTCTGTCTTTCTGTCGGTGTTTGTCTGTCTGCCTGTCCGTCGGGGTCTGTCTGTCTGCCTGTCCGTCGGTGCGTGTCTGTCCGTCGGTGTCTGTTTGTCTGTCTCTCCGTCGGTGTCTGTCTGTCTGTCTGTTCGACGGTGTCTGTCTGTTCGTCGGTTTCTGTCTTTCTGTCGGTGTCTGTCTGTCTGACTGTCCGTCGGTGTCTGCCTGTCTGCCTGTCCAGCGGTGTCTGTCTGTCCGTCGGTGTCAGTCTGTCTGGCTGTCCGGCGGTGTCTGTTTGTCTGTCTGTCTGTCCGTCGGTGTGTGTTTGTCTGTCTGTCCGTCGGTGTCTGTCTGTCTGTCTGTCTGTCTGTCGGTGTCTGTCACTCTGTCTGTCTCTCCATCGGTGTATGTCTGTCTGCCTGTCCAATGGTGTCTGTCTGTCCGTCGCTGTCTGTCTGTCTGGCTGTCCGTCGGTGTATGTATTTTTGTCGGTGTCTATCTGTCTGCCTGACCGTCGGCGTCTGTATGTTTGCCGGTGTCTGTCTGTGTATCTGTTAGTCGCTGTCTGTCTGTCTACCTGTCCGTCGGTGTCTGTCTGTCTGCCTGTCCGACGGTGTCTGTCTGTCCGTCGGTGTCTGTCTGTCAGTCGGTGTCTGACTGCCCGTCGGTGTCTGTCTGTCCGTCGGTGTCTGTCTGTCCGTCGGTGTCTGTCTTTCTGCCTATCCAACGGTGTCTTTCTGTCTGCCTGTCCGTCGGTGTTTGTCTGTCTGTCCAACGGTGTCTGTCTGTCCGCCGGTGTCTATCTGTCTGGCTGACCGTCGGCGTCTGTCTGTCTGTCCGTCGGTGTCTGTCTGTCTGCCTGTCCATCGGTGCCTTTCTGTCTGCCTGTCCAACGGTGTCTGTCTATCCGCCGGTGTCTATCTGCCTGGCTGACCGTCGGCGTCTGTCTGGCTGTCCGTCGGTGTCTGTCTGTCTGCCTGTCCGCCGGTGTCTGTCTGTCTGCCTGTCCGCCGGGGTCTGTTCGTGTCTGCCTGTCAGTCGTTGCATGTCTGTCCGTCGGTGTCTGTCAGTCTGTATGTTCGTCGGCGTCTGTCTGTCCTTCGGTGTCTGTCTGTCCATCGGTGTCTAACTGTCTGCCTGACCGTCGGCGTCTATCTGTCTGGCTGACCGTCGGCGTCTGTCTGTCTGTCCGTCGGTGTCTGTCTGTCCGTCGGTGTCTGTCTGTCCGTCGGTGTCTGTCTGTCTGCCTGTCCGTCAGTTCCCGCCCCTCCGTCGGTGTCTGTTTGTCTGTCTGTCCAACGGTGTCTGTCTCTCCGTCGGTGTCTATCTGTCTGCCTGACCGTCGGCATCTGTCTGCCTCTCCGTCGGTGCCTGTCTGTCAGTCGGTGTCTGTTTGTCTGTCTATCAGTCGGTGTCTGTCTGTCTGCTTGTCCAACGGTGTCTGTCTGTCCGTCGGTGTCTGTCTGTCTGCCTGTCCAACGGTGTCTGTCTGTCTGCCTGTCCGTCGATGTCTGTCTGTCTGCCGGTCCAACGGTGTCTGTCTGTCCGTCGGTGTCTCTCTGTCTGTCTGCCTGACCTTCGGTGTCTCTCTGTCTGTCTGCCTGTCCGTCGGTGTCGGTATCTATCTGTCTGTCTGTCGGTGTATGCCTGTCCATTGGTGTCTGTCTGTCTGCCTGTCCGCCGGTGTCAGTCTGTCTGCCTGTCCGCCGGGGTCTGTCCGTGTCTGCCTGTCAGTCGTTGCATGTCTGTCCGTCGGTGTCTGTCAGTCTGTATGTTCGTCGGTGTCTGTCTGTCCTTCGGTGTCTGTCTGTCCATCGGTGTCTAACTGTCTGCCTGACCGTCGGCGTCTATCTGTCTGGCTGACCGTCGGCGTCTGTCTGTCTGTCCGTCGGTGTCTGTCTGTCCGTCGGTGTCTGTCTGTCTGCCTGTCCGTCAGTTCCCGCCCCTCCGTCGGTGTCTGTTTGACTGTCTGTCCAACGGTGTCTGTCTCTCCGTCGGTGTCTATCTGTCTGCCTGACCGTCGGCATCTGTCTGCCTCTCCGTCGGTGCCTGTCTGTCAGTCGGTGTCTGTTTGTCTGTCTATCAGTCGGTGTCTGTCTGTCTGCTTGTCCAACGGTGTCTGTCTGTCCGTCGGTGTCTGTCTGTCTGCCTGTCCAACGGTGTCTGTCTGTCTGCCTGTCCGTCGATGTCTGTCTGTCTGCCGGTCCAACGGTGTCTGTCTGTCCGTCGGTGTCTCTCTGTCTGTCTGCCTGACCGTCGGTGTCTCTCTGTCTGTCTGCCTGTCCGTCGGTGTCGGTATCTATCTGTCTGTCTGTCGGTGTATGCCTGTCCATTGGTGTCTGTCTGTCTGCCTGAACGTCGGCGTCTGTTTGTCTGTCGGTGTCTGTCTGTGTGTCCGTTCGTCGGTGTCTGTCTGTCCGTCGGTGTCTGTCTGTTTGCCTCTCCGTCGGTGCCTGCCTGTCCGTCGGTGTCTGTCTGTGTGTCCGTTCGTCGTTGCCTGTTTGTCCGCCGGTGTCTGTCTGTCTGACTGTCCGTCGGAGTCTGTCTGTCTGCCTGCCCGTTGGTGCCTGTTTGTCCGTCGGTGTCTGTTTGTCTGTTTCTCCGTCGGTGTCTGTCTGTCTGTCTGTTCGTCGGCGTCTGTCTGTCTGCCTGTCCAAAGGTGTCTGTCTGTCCGTCGGTGTATATCTATCTGGCTGACCGTCGGCGTCCGTCTGTTTGTCTGTCGGTGTCTGTCTGTGTGTCTGTCCGTCGGGGTCTGTCTGTCTGCCTGTCCGTCGGTGTCTTACTTTCTGCCTGTCCAACGGTGTCTGTCTGTCCGTCGGTGTCGGTCTGTCTGGCTGTCCGGCGGTGTCTGTTTGTCCGGCGGTCAGTCCGTGTCTGCCTGTCCGTCGTTGCCTGTCTGTCCGTCGGTGTCTGTCCGTCTGCCTGTCCAACGGTGTCTGCCTGTCCGTCGGTGTCTATCTGTCAGGCTGTCTGTCGGTGTCTATTTGTCTGGCTGTCTCTCCGTGTCTGCCTGTCCGTTGTTGACTGTCTGTCCGTCGGTGTCTGTCAGTCTGTCTGTTCGTCGGTGTCTGTCTGTCCGTCGGTGTCTGTCTGTCTGTCTGTAAGTCGGTGTCTGTCTGTCTGCCTGTCCAACGGTGTCTTTCTGTCTGCCTGTCCGTCGGTGTCTGTCTGTCTGCCTGTCCAACGGTGTCAGTCTGTCTGCCTGTCCGTCGGTGTCTGTCTGTCTGACTGTCCGTCGGTGTCTGTCTGTCTGCCTGTCCAACGGTGTCTGTTTGTCTGGCTATCTGTCCGTGTCTGTCTGTCCGTCGTTGCCTGTTTGTCCGTCGGTGTCTGTTTGTCTGTCTGTCCTTCGGTGTCTGTCTGTCTGTCTGTTTGTCTGTCCGTCAGTGTCTGTCTGTCTGCCTGTCCGTCGGTGTCCGACTGTCTGCCTGTCCATCGGTGTCTGTCTGTCTGCCTGTCCGTCGGTGTCTATCTTTCTGCCTGTCCAACGGTGTCTGTCTGTCCGTCGGTGTCGGTCTGTCTGTCTGTCCGTCGGTGTCTTTGTGTCTGCCTGTCCAACGGTGTCTGTCTGTCTGCCTGTCCGTCGGCGTCTGTCTGCCTCTCCGTCGGTGCCTGCCTGTCCGTCGGTGTTTGTTTGTCTGTCTGTCCAACAGTGTCCGTCTCTACGTAAGTGTCTATCGGTCTGCCTGACCGTCGGCGTCTGTCTGCCTCTCCGTCGGTGCCTGTCTGTCCGTCGGTGTCTGTTTGTCTGTCTGTCTGCCGGTCCAACGGTGTCTGTATCTGCCTGTCTCTCTGTCGGTGTCTGCCAGTCCATTGGTGTCTGTCTGTCTGCCTGAATGTCGGCGTCTGTCTGTCTGTCCGTCGGTGTCTTTGTGTCTGCCTGTCCAACGGTGTTTGTCTGTCTGCCAGTCCACCGGTGTCTGTCTGTCCGTCGGTGTCTATCTGTCTTGCTGACCGTCGGCGTCTGTCTGTCTGTCCGTCGGTGTCGGTCTGTCTGCCTGTTTAACGGTGTCTGTCTGTCCGCGGTGCCTAACTGTCTGCCTGACCGTCGGCGTCTGCCTGTCCATTGGTGTCTGTCTGTCTGCCTGAATGTCGGCGTCTGTCTGTCATTCCGTCGGTGTCTGTCTGTCTGCCTGTGCAACGGTGACTTTCTGTCTGCCTGTCCGTCGGTGTCTGTCTGTCTGCCTCTCCAACGGTGCCTGTCTGTCCGTCGGTGTCTGTTTGTCTGTCTGTCCGTCGATGTATGTCTGTCTGTCAGTGTCTGTCTGTCTGCCTGTCCGTCGGTGTCTGTCTGTCTGCCAGTCCAACGGTGTCTGTCTGTCCGTCGGTGTCTGTCCGTCGGTGTCTGCCTGTCCATTGGTGTCTGTCTGTCTGCCTGAATGTCGGCGTCTGTCTGTCTGTTCGTCGGTGTCTGTCTGTCTGCCTGTCCGTTGGTGTCTGTTTGTCTGTCTGTCCGTCGGTGTCTGTCTGACTGCCTGTCCAACGGTGTCTTTCTGTCCGTCGGTGCCTAACTGTCTGCCTGTCCGTCGGTGTCGGTATCTGATCTGTCTGTCTGTCTGTCCGTGTCTGCCTGTCCATTGGTGTCTGTCTGTCTGCCTGAACATCGGCGTCTGTCTGTCTGCCAGTCCGCCGGTGTCAGTCTGTCAGCCTGACCGTCGGCGTCTGTCTGTCTGTTCGTCGGTGTCTGCCTGTCCAACGGTGTCTGTTTGTCTGTCTCTCCGTCGGTGTCTGTCTGTCTGCCTGTCCGTTGGTGTCCGTCTGTCTGCCTGCCCAAGGGTGTCTGTTTGTCTGGCTGTCTGTCCGTGTCTGCCTGTCCATCGTTGCCTGTCTGTCCGTCGGCGTCTGTCTGTCTTCCTGTCCAACGGTGCCTGCCTGTCCGTCGGTGTCTTTGTGTCTGCCTATCCAATGGTGTCTGTCTGTCCGTCGGTGTCTAACTGTCTGCCTGACCGTCCGTCGGTGTCGGTATCTGTCTGACTGTCCGTCCGTGTCGGGCCTGTCCATCGTTGCCTGTCTGTCCGACGGTGTCTGTTTGTCTGTCTGTCCGTCGGTGTCTGTCTGTCTGTCTCTCCGTAGGTGTCTGTCAGTCTGTTCGTCGGTGTCTGTCTGTCCGTCGGTGTCTGTTTGTCTGTCTCTCCGTCGGTGTCTGTCTGTCTGCCTGTCCGTTGGTGTCCGTCTGTCTGCCTGCCCAAGGGTGTCTGTCTGTCTGCCTGTCCGTCGGTGTCTGTCTGTCTGCCGGTCCATCGGTGTCTGTCTGTCTGCCAGTCCGTCGGTGTCAGTCTGTCTGCCTGTCCATCGATGTCTGTCTGTCCGTCGGTTTCTGTTTGTCTGTCTCTCCGTCGGTGTCTGTCTGTCTCTTCGTCGGTGTCTGTCTATCCGTCGGTGTCTATCTGTCCGTCGGTGACTATCTGTCTGTCTGCCTGTCCGTCGGTGTCTGTCTGCCTGTTCGTTGGTGTCTGTCTGTCCGCCGGTGTCTGTCTGTCTGCCTGTCAGTTGGTGCCTGTCTGTCCGTCGGTGTCTGTTTGTCTGTCTCTCCGTCGGTGTCTGTCTGTCTGCATGTCAAACGGTGTCTGTCTGTCCGTCGGTATTTATCTGTCTGCCTGACCGTCGGCGTCTGTCTGTCTGTTCGTCGTTGTCTGTATGTCTGCCTGTCCGTCGGTGCCTGTCTGTCCGTCGGTGTCTGCCTGTCCGTCGGTGTCTGTCTGTCTGGCTGTCCGTCGGTGTCTGTCTGTCTGCCTGTCCGTCGGTGTCTGTCTGTCAGCCTGTCCAACGGTCTCTGTCTGTCTGCCTGTCCGTCGGTGTCTGTCTGTCTGCCGGTCCAACGGTGTCTGTCTGTCCGTCGGTGTCTGTCTGTCTGTCTGTTGGTGTCTGTCTGTGTGTCTGTTCGTCGGTGTCTGTCTGTCCGTCGGTGTCTGTCTCTCCGTCGGTGTCTGTCTGTCTCTTCGTCGGTGTCTGTCTATCCGTCGGTGTCTATCTGTCCGTCGGTGACTATCTGTCTGTCTGCCTGTCCGTCGGTGTCTGTCTGTCTGTCTGTCCGTCGGTGTCTATCTGTCTGCCTGACCGTCGGCCTCTGTCTGCCTGATCGTTGCTGTCTGTCTGTCCGCCGGTGTCTGTCTGTCTGCCTGTCCGTTGGTGCCTGTCTGTCCGTCGGTGTCTGTTTGTCTGTCTCTCCGTCGGTGTCTGTCTGTCTGCATGTCCAACGGTGTCTGTCTGTCCGTCGGTATTTATCTGTCTGCCTGACCGTCGGCGTCTGTCTGTCTGTTCGTCGTTGTCTGTATGTCTGCCTGTCCGTCGGTGCCTGTCTGTCCGTCGGTGTCTGCCTGTCCGTCGGTGTCTGTCTGTCTGGCTATCCGTCCGTGTCTGTCTGTCTGCCTGTCCGTCGGTGTCTGTCTGTCAGCCTGTCCAACGGTCTCTGTCTGTCTGCCTGTCCGTCGGTGTCTGTCTGTCTGCCGGTCCAACGGTGTCTGTCTGTCCGTCGGTGTCTGTCTGTCTGTCTGTTGGTGTCTGTCTGTGTGTCTGTTCGTCGGTGTCTGTCTGTCCGTCGGTGTCTGTCTCTCCGTCGGTGACTATCTGTCCGTCTGTCTGTCCGTTGGTGTATGACTGCTGTCTGCCTGTCCGTCGGTGTCTTTCTGTATGTATGTCCAACGGTGTCTGTCTGCCCGTTGATGTCTATCTGTGTGCCTGACCGTCGGCCTCTGTCTGTCTGTTCGTCGCTGTCTGTCTGTCCACCTGTGTCTGTCTGTCCGTCGGTGTCTGTTTGTCATGCTGTCAGTCGGTGTCTGTTTGTCTGGCTGTCTGTCCGGGTCTGCTTGTCCGTCGTTGTTTGTCTGTCCGTCGGCGTCTGTTTGTCTGTCTCTCCGTCGGTGTCTGTCAGTCTGTTCGTCGGTGTCTGTCTGTCCGTCGGTGTCAGTCTGTCCGTCGGTGACTATCTGTCAGTCGGGGACTGTCTGTCTGCCTATCCGTCGGTGTCTGTATCTGCCTGTCTGTCTGTCGGTGTCTGCCTGTCCATCGGTGTCTGTCTGTCTGCCAGTCCGTCGGTGTCAGTCTGTCTGCCTGTCCATCGGTGTCTGTCTATCTGTCTGCCTGTCCGACGGTGTCGGTATCTGTCTGTCTGCCTGTCCATTGGTGTCTCTCTGTCCGTCGGTGTCTGTTTTGTCTGTCTCTCCGTCGGTGTCTGTCTGTCTGTTCGTCGGTGTCTGTCTGTCCGCCGGTGTCTGTCTGTCTGCCTGTCCGTCGGGGTCTCTCTGTCTGCGTGTCCGTCGATGCCTGTCTGTTCGACGGTGTCTGTCTGTCTACCTGTCCGTCGTAGTCTGTCTGTCCGTCGGTGTCTGTCTGTCACTCGGTGTCTGACTGCCCGTCGGTGTCTATCTGTCTGCCTGTCCGTCGGCGTCTGTCTGTCTGTCCGTCGGTGTCTTTGTGTCTGCCTGTCCAACGGTGTTTGTCTGTCTGCCAGTCCACCGGTGTCTGTCTGTCCGTCGGTGTCTATCTGTCTTGCTGACCGTCGGCGTCTGTCTGTCTGTCCGTCGGTGTCGGTCTGTCTGCCTGTTTAACGGTGTCTGTCTGTCCGTCGGTGTCTATCTGTCTGACTGGCCGTCGGTGTCTGTTTGTCTGGCTGTCTGTCCGTGTCTGCCTGTCCGTCGTTGCCTGTCTGTCCGTCGGCGTCTGTCTGTCTTCCTGTCCAACGGTGCCTGCCTGTCCGTCGGTGTCTTTGTGTCTGCCTATCCAATGGTGTCTGTCTGTCCGTCGGTGTCTAACTGTCTGCCTGACCGTCCGTCGGTGTCGGTATCTGCCTGTCTGTCTGTCGGTCTCTGCCTGTCCGTCGGCGTCTGTCTGCCTGTCCGTCCGTGCCTGTCTGTCCGTTGGTGTCTGTTTGTCTGTCTGTCCGTCGGTGACTGTCTGTCTGCCTGTCCACCGGTGTCTGTCTGTCCGTCGGTGCCTAACTGTCTGCCTGACCGTCGGCGTCTGCCTGTCCATTGGTGTCTGTCTGTCTGTCTGAATGTCGGCGTCTGTCTGTCATTCCGTCGGTGTCTGTCTGTCTGCCTGTGCAACGGTGACTTTCTGTCTGCCTGTCCGTCGGTGTCTGTCTGTCTGCCTCTCCAACGGTGCCTGTCTGTCCGTCGGTGTCTGTTTGTCTGTCTGTCCGTCGATGTATGTCTGTCTGTCAGTGTCTGTCTGTCTGCCTGTCCGTCGGTGTCTGTCTGTCTGCCAGTCCAACGGTGTCTGTCTGTCCGTCGGTGTCTGTCTGTCGGTGTCTGCCTGTCCATTGGTGTCTGTCTGTCTGCCTGAATGTCGGCGTCTGTCTGTCTGTTCGTCGGTGTCTGTCTGTCTGCCTGTCCGTTGGTGTCTGTTTGTCTGTCTGTCCGTCGGTGTCTGTCTGACTGCCTGTCCAACGATGTCTGTCTGTCCGTCGGTGCCTAACTGTCTGCCTGTCCGTCGGTGTCGGTATCTGATCTGTCTGTCTGTCTGTCCGTGTCTGCCTGTCCATTGGTGTCTGTCTGTCTGCCTGAACATCGGCGTCTGTCTGTCTGCCAGTCCGTCGGTGTCAGTCTGTCTGCCTGACCGTCGGCGTCTGTCTGTCTGTTCGTCGGTGTCTGCCTGTCCAACGGTGTCTGTTTGTCTGTCTCTCCGTCGGTGTCTGTCTGTCTGCCTGTCCGTTGGTGTCCGTCTGTCTGCCTGCCCAAGGGTGTCTGTTTACTGGCTGTCTGTCCGTGTCTGCCTGTCCGTCGTTGCCTGTCTGTCCGTCGGCGTCTGTCTGTCTTCCTGTCCAACGGTGCCTGCCTGTCCGTCGGTGTCTTTGTGTCTGCCTATCCAATGGTGTCTGTCTGTCCGTCGGTGTCTAACTGTCTGCCTGACCGTCCGTCGGTGTCGGTATCTGTCTGACTGTCCGTCCGTGTCGGGCCTGTCCATCGTTGCCTGTCTGTCCGACGGTGTCTGTTTGTCTGTCTGTCCGTCGGTGTCTGTCTGTCTGTCTCTCCGTAGGTGTCTGTCAGTCTGTTCGTCGGTGTCTGTCTGTCCGTCGGTGTCTGTTTGTCTGTCTCTCCGTCGGTGTCTGTCTGTCTGCCTGTCCGTTGGTGTCCGTCTGTCTGCCTGCCCAAGGGTGTCTGTCTGTCTGCCTGTCCGTCGGTGTCTGTCTGTCTGCCGGTCCATCGGTGTCTGTCTGTCTGCCAGTCCGTCGGTGTCAGTCTGTCTGCCTGTCCATCGATGTCTGTCTGTCCGTCGGTTTCTGTTTGTCTGTCTCTCCGTCGGTGTCTGTCTGTCTCTTCGTCGGTGTCTGTCTATCCGTCGGTGTCTATCTGTCCGTCGGTGACTATCTGTCTGTCTGCCTGTCCGTCGGTGTCTGTCTGCCTGTTCGTTGGTGTCTGTCTGTCCGCCGGTGTCTGTCTGTCTGCCTGTCCGTTGGTGCCTGTCTGTCCGTCGGTGTCTGTTTGTCTGTCTCTCCGTCGGTGTCTGTCTGTCTGCATGTCCAACGGTGTCTGTCTGTCCGTCGGTATTTATCTGTCTGCCTGACCGTCGGCGTCTGTCTGTCTGTTCGTCGTTGTCTGTATGTCTGCCTGTCCGTCGGTGCCTGTCTGTCCGTCGGTGTCTGCCTGTCCGTCTGTGTCTGTCTGTCTGGCTGTCCGTCGGTGTCTGTTTGTCTGCCTGTCCGTCGGTGTCTGTCTGTCAGCCTGTCCAACGGTCTCTGTCTGTCTGCCTGTCCGTCGGTGTCTGTCTGTCTGCCGGTCCAACGGTGTCTGTCTGTCCGTCGGTGTCTGTCTGTCTGTCTGTTGGTGTCTGTCTGTGTGTCTGTTCGTCGGTGTCTGTCTGTCCGTCGGTGTCTGTCTCTCCGTCGGTGTCTGTCTGTCTCTTCGTCGGTGTCTGTCTATCCGTCGGTGTCTATCTGTCCGTCGGTGACTATCTGTCTGTCTGCCTGTCCGTCGGTGTCTGTCTGTCTGTCTGTCCGTCGGTGTCTATCTGTCTGCCTGACCGTCGGCCTCTGTCTGCCTGATCGTTGGTGTCTGTCTGTCCGCCGGTTTCTGTCTGTCTGCCTGTCCGTTGGTGCCTGTCTGTCCGTCGGTGTCTGTTTGTCTGTCTCTCCGTCGGTGTCTGTATGTCTGCATGTCCAACGGTGTCTGTCTGTCCGTCGGTATTTATCTGTCTGCCTGACCGTCGGCGTCTGTCTGTCTGTTCGTCGTTGTCTGTATGTCTGCCTGTCCGTCGGTGCCTGTCTGTCCGTCGGTGTCTGCCTGTCCGTCGGTGTCTGTCTGTCTGGCTATCCGTCCGTGTCTGTCTGTCTGCCTGTCCGTCGGTGTCTGTCTGTCAGCCTGTCCAACGGTCTCTGTCTGTCTGCCTGTCCGTCGGTGTCTGTCTGTCTGCCGGTCCAACGGTGTCTGTCTGTCCGTCGGTGTCTGTCTGTCTGTCTGTTGGTGTCTGTCTGTGTGTCTGTTCGTCGGTGTCTGTCTGTCCGTCGGTGTCTGTCTCTCCGTCGGTGACTATCTGTCCGTCTGTCTGTCCGTTGGTGTATGTCTGCTGTCTGCCTGTCCGTCGGTGTCTTTCTGTATGTATGTCCAACGGTGTCTGTCTGCCCGTTGATGTCTATCTGTGTGCCTGACCGTCGGCCTCTGTCTGTCTGTTCGTCGCTGTCTGTCTGTCCACCTGTGTCTGTCTGTCCGTCGGTGTCTGTTTGTCATGCTGTCAGTCGGTGTCTGTTTGTCTGGCTGTCTGTCCGGGTCTGCTTGTCCGTCGTTGTTTGTCTGTCCGTCGGCGTCTGTTTGTCTGTCTCTCCGTCGGTGTCTGTCAGTCTGTTCGTCGGTGTCTGTCTGTCCGTCGGTGTCAGTCTGTCCGTCGGTGACTATCTGTCAGTCGGGGACTGTCTGTCTGCCTATCCGTCGGTGTCTGTATCTGCCTGTCTGTCTGTCGGTGTCTGCCTGTCCATCGGTGTCTGTCTGTCTGCCAGTCCGTCGGTGTCAGTCTGTCTGCCTGTCCATCGGTGTCTGTCTATCTGTCTGCCTGTCCGACGGTGTCGGTATCTGTCTGTCTGCCTGTCCATTGGTGTCTCTCTGTCCGTCGGTGTCTGTTTTGTCTGTCTCTCCGTCGGTGTCTGTCTGTCTGTTCGTCGGTGTCTGTCTGTCCGCCGGTGTCTGTCTGTCTGCCTGTCCGTCGGGGTCTCTCTGTCTGCGTGTCCGTCGATGCCTGTCTGTTCGACGGTGTCTGTCTGTCTACCTGTCCGTCGTAGTCTGTCTGTCCGTCGGTGTCTGTCTGTCACTCGGTGTCTGACTGCCCGTCGGTGTCTATCTGTCTGCCTGTCCGTCGGTGTCTGTTTGTCTGGCTGTCTGTCCGTGTCTGCCTGTCCGTCGTTGCCTGTCTGTCCGTCGGTGTCTGTTTGTCTGTCTGTCCATCGGTGTCTGTCTGTCTGTCAGTGTCTGTCTGTCTGCCTGTCCGTCGGTGTCTGTTTGTCTTGCTGTCTGTCTGTGTCTGCCTGTCAGTCGTTGTCTGTCTGTTCGTCGGAGTCTGTCAGTCTGTCTGTATCTGTCTGTCCGTCGGTGACTATCTGTCCGTCTGTCTGTCCGTCGGTGTCTGTCTGTCTGTCTGCCTCTCCATCGGTGTCTGTCTGTCTGCATGTCCAATGGTGTCTGTCTGTCCGTCGGTGTTTATCTGTCTGCCTGACCATCGGCGTCTGTCTGTCTGTTCGTCGGTGTCTGCCTGTGAAACGGTGTCTGTCTGTCTGCCAGTCCGTCGGTGTCAGTCTGTCTGCCTGTCCATCGGTGTCTGTCTGTCCGTCGGCGTCTGTTTGTCTGTCTCTCCGTCGGTGTCTGTCTGTCTGTTCGTCGGAATCTGTCTGTCCGTCGGTATCTGTCTGTCCGTCGGTGACTATATGTCCGTCTGTCTGTCCGTCGGTGTCTGTCTGTCTGTCTGCCTCTCCGTCGGTGTCTGCCTGTCCGTCGGTTTCTGTCTGTCTACGTGTCTAACGGTGTCCGTCTGTCCGTCGGTGTTTATCTGTCTGCCTGACCGTCGGCGTCTGTCTGTCTGCCTGTCTGTCGGGGTCTGTATGTCTGCCTGTCCAACGGTGTCTGTCTGTCCGTCGGTGTCTATCTGTCTGAATGGCCGTCGGTGTCTGTTTGTCTGGCTGTCTGTCCGTGTCTGCCTGTCCATCGTTGCCTGTCTGTCCGTCGGTGTCTGTTTGTCTGTCTGTCCGTCGGTGCCTGTTTGTCTGTCTGTCCGTCGGTGTCTTTCTGTCTGTCGGTGTCTGTCTGTCTCGCTGTCCGTCGGTGTCTGTCTGTCTGCCTGTACGGCGGTGTCCGTCTGTCTGCCTGTCCAACGGTGTCTGTCTGTCTGCCTGTCCGTCGGTGTCTGTCTGTCCGTCGGTGTCTATCTGTCTGACTGTCCGTCGGTGTCTGTTTGTCTGGCTGTCTGTCCGTGTCGGGCCTGTCCGTCGGTGTCTGTCTGTCTGCCTGTACGTCGTGGCTGTCTCTCTGTCTGTCTGTCCATCGGTGTATGTCTGTCTGCCTGTCCAACGGTGTCTGTCTGTCCGTCGCTGTCTGTCTGTCTGGCTGTCCGTCGGTGTATGTATTTCCGTCGGTGTCTATCTGTCTACCTGACCGCCGGCGTCTGTCTGTCTGTCTGTCGGTGTCTGTCTGTGTGTCTGTTAGTCGGTGTCTGTCTGTCTGCCTGTCCGTCGGTGTCTGTCTGTCTAACCTGTCCATCGTTGTCTGTCTGTCCGTCGGTGTCTGTTTGTCTGTTTCTCCGTCGGTGTCTGTCTGTCTGCCTGTCAGTCGGGGACTGTCTGTCTGCCTGTCCGTCGGTGCCTGTCTGTCCGTCGGTGTCTGTTTGTCTGTCTGTCCGTCGGTGTCTGTCTGTCTGTCTGTTCGACGATGTCTGTCTGTCTGCCTGTCCGTCGGTGACTGTCTGTCCGTCGGTGTCTATCTGTCAGTCGGTGTCTGACTGCCCGTCGGTGTCTGTCTGTCCGTCGGTGTCGGTATCTGCCTGTCTGCCTGTCAGTCGGTGTCGGTATCTGTCTGTCTGTCTGTCGGTGTCTGCCTGTCCATCGGTGTCTATCTGTCTGCCAGTCCGTCGTTGTCAGTCTGTTTGCCTGTCCATCGGTGTCTGTCTGTCCGTCGGTGTCTGTCTGTCCGTCGGTGTCTGTCTGTCTGTCTGTGTCTGACTGCCCGTCGGTGTCTGGCTGTCCGTCGGTGTCTATCTGTCCGTCTGTCTGTCCATCGGTGTCTGTCTGTCTAACCTGTCCATCGGTTTCTGTCTGTCCGTCGGTGTCTGTTTGTCTGTTTCTCCGTCGGTGTCTGTCTGTCTGCCTGTCAGTCGGGGACTGTCTGTCTGCCTGTCCGTCGGTGTCTGTTTGTCTGTCTGTCCGTCGGTGTCTGTCTGTCTGCCTGTCCAACGGTGTCTGTCTGTCCGTCGGTGTCTAACTGTCAGGCTGTCCGTCGGTGTCTGTCTGTCCGTCGGTGTCTGTTTCTCGGTCTCTCTGTCGGTGTCTGTCTGTCTGTCTATTCGTCGGTCTGTCTGTCCGCCGGTGTCTGTCTATCTGTCTGTCAGTCGGGGTCTGTCTGTCTGCCTGTCCGTCGGTGCCTGTCTGTACGTCGGTGTCTGTTTGTCTGTCTCTCCGTAGGTGTCTGTCTGTCTGTCTGTTCGTCGGCGTCTGTCTGCCTGTCCGTCGGTGTCTGTCTGTCCGTTGGTGTCTGTCTGTCAGTCGGTGTCTGACTGCCCGTCGGAGTCTGTCTGTACTTCGGTGTCTATCTGTCCATCTGTCTGTCCGTTGGTGTCTGTCTGTCTGTCTGCCTGTCCGTCGGTGTCGGTATCTGCCTGTCTGTCGGTCGGTGTCTGCCTGTCCATCGGTGTCTGTCTGTCCGTCGGTGTCTATCTGTCTGCCTGACCGTCGGCATCTGTCTGTCTGTTCGACGGTGAATGTCTGTCCGCCGGTGTCTATCTGTCTGCCTGTCCGTAGGGGTCTGTCTGTCTGCCTGTCCGTCCATGCCTGTCTGTCCGTCGGTGACTGTTTGTCTGTCTCTCCGTCGGTGTCTGTCTGTCTGTTCGTCGGTGTCTGTCTGTCCGTCGGTGTCTGTCTGTCTGCCTGTCCGTCGGTGTCTGTCTGTCTGCCTGTCTGTCCGTCGGTGTGTGTTTGTCTGTCCGTCCGTTGGTGTCTGTCTGTCTGCCTGTCCGTGGATGCCTGTCTGTCCGTCGGTGTCTGTTTGTCTGTCTCTCCGTCGGTGTCTGTCTGTCTGTTCGTCGGTGTCTGTCTGTCCGTCGGTGTCTGTCTGTCTGCCTGTCCGTCGGTGTCTGTCTGTCTGCCTGTACGAGGGTGTCTTTCTGTCTGCCTGTCCATCGGTGTCTGTCTGTCCGTCGGTGTCTGTTGGTCTGTCTCTCAGTCGGTGTCTGTCTGTCTGTCCGTCGGTGTCTTCCTGCCCATCGATGTCGGTCTGTCTGCCAGTCCGACGGTGTCAGTCTGTCTGCCTGTCCATCGGTTCCTGTCTCTCCGTCGGTGTATGTCTCTCTGTCTGTTCGTCGGTGTATGTCTGTCTGTCTCTCCGTCGGTGTCTGTCTGTCTGTCTGTTCGACGGTGTCTGTCTGTTCGTCGGTTTCTGTCTTTCTGTCGGTGTCTGTCTGTCTGACTGTCCGTCGGTGTCTGTCTGTCTGCCTGTCCAGCGGTGTCTGTCTGTCCGTCGGTGTCCGTCTGTCTGGCTGTCCGGCGGTGTCTGTTTGTCTGTCTGTCTGTCCGTCGGTGTGTGTTTGTCTGTCTGTCCGTCGGTGTCTGTCTGTCTGTCTGTCTGTCTGTCGGTGTCTGTCACTCTGTCTGTCTCTCCATCGGTGTATGTCTGTCTGCCTGTCCAACGGTGTCTGTCTGTCCGTCGCTGTCTGTCTGTCTGGCTGTCCGTCGGTGTATGTATTTTTGTCGGTGTCTATCTGTCTGCCTGACCGTCGGCGTCTGTATGTTTGCCGGTGTCTGTCTGTGTATCTGTTAGTCGCTGTCTGTCTGTCTACCTGTCCGTCGGTGTCTGTCTGTCTGCCTGTCCGACGGTGTCTGTCTGTCCGTCGGTGTCTGTCTGTCAGTCGGTGTCTGACTGCCCGTCGGTGTCTGTCTGTCCGTCGGTGTCTGTCTGTCCGTCGGTGTCTGTCTTTCTGCCTATCCAACGGTGTCTTTCTGTCTGCCTGTCCGTCGGTGTTTGTCTGTCTGTCCAACGGTGTCTGTCTGTCCGCCGGTGTCTATCTGTCTGGCTGACCGTCGGCGTCTGTCTGTCTGTCCGTCGGTGTCTGTCTGTCTGCCTGTCCATCGGTGCCTTTCTGTCTGCCTGTCCAACGGTGTCTGTCTATCCGCCGGTGTCTATCTGCCTGGCTGACCGTCGGCGTCTGTCTGGCTGTCCGTCGGTGTCTGTCTGTCTGCCTGTCCGCCGGTGTCTGTCTGTCTGCCTGTCCGCCGGGGTCTGTCCGTGTCTGCCTGTCAGTCGTTGCATGTCTGTCCGTCGGTGTCTGTCAGTCTGTATGTTCGACGGTGTCTGTCTGTCCTTCGGTGTCTGTCTGTCCATCGGTGTCTAACTGTCTGCCTGACCGTCGGCGTCTATCTGTCTGGCTGACCGTCGGCGTCTGTCTGTCTGTCCGTCGGTGTCTGTCTGTCCGTCGGTGTCTGTCTGTCTGCCTGTCCGTCAGTTCCCGCCCCTCCGTCGGTGTCTGTTTGTCTGTCTGTCCAACGGTGTCTGTCTCTCCGTCGGTGTCTATCTGTCTGCCTGACCGTCGGCATCTGTCTGCCTCTCCGTCGGTGCCTGTCTGTCAGTCGGTGTCTGTTTGTCTGTCTATCAGTCGGTGTCTGTCTGTCTGCTTGTCCAACGGTGTCTGTCTGTCCGTCGGTGTCTGTCTGTCTGCCTGTCCAACGGTGTCTGTCTGTCTGCCTGTCCGTCGATGTCTGTCTGTCTGCCGGTCCAACGGTGTCTGTCTGTCCGTCGGTGTCTCTCTGTCTGTCTGCCTGACCGTCGGTGTCTCTCTGTCTGTCTGCCTGTCCGTCGGTGTCGGTATCTATCTGTCTGTCTGTCGGTGTATGCCTGTCCATTGGTGTCTGTCTGTCTGCCTGTCCGCCGGTGTCTGTCTGTCTGCCTGTCCGCCGGGGTCTGTCCGTGTCTGCCTGTCAGTCGTTGCATGTCTGTCCGTCGGTGTCTGTCAGTCTGTATGTTCGTCGGTGTCTGTCTGTCCTTCGGTGTCTGTCTGTCCATCGGTGTCTAACTGTCTGCCTGACCGTCGGCGTCTATCTGTCTGGCTGACCGTCGGCGTCTGTCTGTCTGTCCGTCGGTGTCTGTCTGTCCGTCGGTGTCTGTCTGTCTGCCTGTCCGTCAGTTCCCGCCCCTCCGTCGGTGTCTGTTTGTCTGTCTGTCCAACGGTGTCTGTCTCTCCGTCGGTGTCTATCTGTCTGCCTGATCGTCGGCATCTGTCTGCCTCTCCGTCGGTGCCTGTCTGTCAGTCGGTGTCTGTTTGTCTGTCTATCAGTCGGTGTCTGTCTGTCTGCTTGTCCAACGGTGTCTGTCTGTCCGTCGGTGTCTGTCTGTCTGCCTGTCCAACGGTGTCTGTCTGTCTGCCTGTCCGTCGATGTCTGTCTGTCTGCCGGTCCAACGGTGTCTGTCTGTCCGTCGGTGTCTCTCTGTCTGTCTGCCTGACCGTCGGTGTCTCTCTGTCTGTCTGCCTGTCCGTCGGTGTCGGTATCTATCTGTCTGTCTGTCGGTGTATGCCTGTCCATTGGTGTCTGTCTGTCTGCCTGAACGTCGGCGTCTGTCTGTCTGTCGGTGTCTGTCTGTGTGTCCGTTCGTCGGTGTCTGTCTGTCCGTCGGTGTCTGTCTGTTTGCCTCTCCGTCGGTGCCTGCCTGTCCGTCGGTGTCTGTCTGTGTGTCCGTTCGTCGTTGCCTGTTTGTCCGCCGGTGTCTGTCTGTCTGACTGTCCGTCGGAGTCTGTCTGTCTGCCTGCCCGTTGGTGCCTGTTTGTCCGTCGGTGTCTGTTTGTCTGTTTCTCCGTCGGTGTCTGTCTGTCTGTCTGTTCGTCGGCGTCTGTCTGTCTGCCTGTCTAAAGGTGTCTGTCTGTCCGTCGGTGTATATCTATCTGGCTGACCGTCGGCGTCCGTCTGTTTGTCTGTCGGTGTCTGTCTGTGTGTCTGTCCGTCGGGGTCTGTCTGTCTGCCTGTCCGTCGGTGTCTTACTTTCTGCCTGTCCAACGGTGTCTGTCTGTCCGTCGGTGTCGGTCTGTCTGGCTGTCCGGCGGTGTCTGTTTGTCCGGCGGTCAGTCCGTGTCTGCCTGTCCGTCGTTGCCTGTCTGTCCGTCGGTGTCTGTCTGTCTGCCTGTCCAACGGTGTCTGCCTGTCCGTCGGTGTCTATCTGTCAGGCTGTCTGTCGGTGTCTATTTGTCTGGCTGTCTCTCCGTGTCTGCCTGTCCGTTGTTGACTGTCTGTCCGTCGGTGTCTGTCAGTCTGTCTGTTCGTCGGTGTCTGTCTGTCCGTCGGTGTCTGTCTGTCTGTCTGTAAGTCGGTGTCTGTCTCTCTGCCTGTCCAACGGTGTCTGTCTGTCTGCCTGTCCGTCGGTGTCTGTCTGTCTGACTGTCCGTCGGTGTCTGTCTGTCTGCCTGTCCAACGGTGTCTGTTTGTCTGGCTATCTGTCCGTGTCTGCCTGTCCGTCGTTGCCTGTTTGTCCGTCGGTGTCTGTTTGTCTGTCTGTCCTTCGGTGTCTGTCTGTCTGTCTGTTTGTCTGTCCGTCAGTGTCTGTCTGTCTGCCTGTCCGTCGGTGTCCGACTGTCTGCCTGTCCATCGGTGTCTGTCTGTCTGCCTGTCCGTCGATGTCTATCTTTCTGCCTGTCCAACGGTGTCTGTCTGTCCGTCGGTGTCGGTCTGTCTGTCTGTCCGTCGATGTCTTTGTGTCTGCCTGTCCAACGGTGTCTGTCTGTCTGCCTGTCCGTCGGCGTCTGTCTGCCTCTCCGTCGGTGCCTGCCTGTCCGTCGGTGTTTGTTTGTCTGTCTGTCCAACAGTGTCCGTCTCTACGTAAGTGTCTATCGGTCTGCCTGACCGTCGGCGTCTGTCTGCCTCTCCGTCGGTGCCTGTCTGTCCGTCGGTGTCTGTTTGTCTGTCTGTCTGCCGGTCCAACGGTGTCTGTATCTGCCTGTCTCTCTGTCGGTGTCTGCCAGTCCATTGGTGTCTGTCTGTCTGCCTGAATGTCGGCGTCTGTCTGTCTGTCCGTCGGTGTCTTTGTGTCTGCCTGTCCAACGGTGTTTGTCTGTCTGCCAGTCCACCGGTGTCTGTCTGTCCGTCGGTGTCTATCTGTCTTGCTGACCGTCGGCGTCTGTCTGTCTGTCCGTCGGTGTCGGTCTGTCTGCCTGTTTAACGGTGTCTGACTGGCCGTCGGTGTCTGTTTGTCTGGCTGTCTGTCCGTGTCTGCCTGTCCGTCGTTGCCTGTCTGTCCGTCGGCGTCTGTCTGTCTTCCTGTCCAACGGTGCCTGCCTGTCCGTCGGTGTCTTTGTGTCTGCCTATCCAATGGTGTCTGTTTGTCCGTCGGTGTCTAACTGTCTGCCTGACCGTCAGTCGGTGTCGGTATCTGCCTGTCTGTCTGTCGGTGTCTGCCTGTCCGTCGGCGTCTGTCTGCCTGTCCGTCCGTGCCTGTCTGTCCGTTGGTGTCTGTTTGTCTGTCTGTCCGTCGGTGAATGTCTGTCTGCCTGTCCACCGGTGTCTGTCTGTCCGTCGGTGCCTAACTGTCTGCCTGACCGTCGGCGTCTGCCTGTCCATTGGTGTCTGTCTGTCTGCCTGAATGTCGGCGTCTGTCTGTCATTCCGTCGGTGTCTGTCTGTCTGCCTGTGCAACGGTGACTTTCTGTCTGCCTGTCCGTCGGTGTCTGTCTGTCTGCCTCTCCAACGGTGCCTGTCTGTCCGTCGGTGTCTGTTTGTCTGTCTGTCCGTCGATGTATGTCTGTCTGTCAGTGTCTGTCTGTCTGCCTGTCCGTCGGTGTCTGTCTGTCTGCCAGTCCAACGGTGTCTGTCTGTCCGTCGGTGTCTGTCTGTCGGTGTCTGCCTGTCCATTGGTGTCTGTCTGTCTGCCTGAATGTCGGCGTCTCTCTGTCTGTTCGTCGGTGTCTGTCTGTCTGCCTGTACGTCCGTGCCTGCCTGTCCGTTGGTGTCTGTTTGTCTGTCTGTCCGTCGGTGTCTGTCTGACTGCCTGTCCAACGCTGTCTGTCTGTCCGTCGGTGCCTAACTGTCTGCATGTCCGTCGGTGTCGGTATCTGATCTGTCTGTCTGTCTGTCCGTGTCTGCCTGTCCATTGGTGTCTGTCTGTCTGCCTGAACATCGGCATCTGTCTGTCTGCCAGTCCGTCGGTGTCAGTCTGTCTGCCTGACCGTCGGCGTCTGTCTGTCTGTTCGTCGGTGTCTGCCTGTCCAACGGTGTCTGTTTGTCTGTCTCTCCGTCGGTGTCTGTCTGTCTGCCTGTCCGTTGGTGTCCGTCTGTCTGCCTGCCCAAGGGTGTCTGTTTGTCTGGCTGTCTGTCCGTGTCTGCCTGTCCGTCGTTGCCTGTCTGTCCGTCGGCGTCTGTCTGTCTTCCTGTCCAACGGTGCCTGCCTGTCCGTCGGTGTCTTTGTGTCTGCCTATCCAATGGTGTCTGTCTGTCCGTCGGTGTCTAACTGTCTGCCTGACCGTCCGTCGGTGTCGGTATCTGTCTGACTGTCCGTCCGTGTCGGGCCTGTCCATCGTTGCCTGTCTGTCCGACGGTGTCTGTTTGTCTGTCTGTCCGTCGGTGTCTGTCTGTCTGTCTCTCCGTAGGTGTCTGTCAGTCTGTTCGTCGGTGTCTGTCTGTCCGTCGGTGTCTGTTTGTCTGTCTCTCCGTCGGTGTCTGTCTGTCTGCCTGTCCGTTGGTGTCCGTCTGTCTGCCTGCCCAAGGGTGTCTGTCTGTCTGCCTGTCCGTCGGTGTCTGTCTGTCTGCCGGTCCGTCGGTGTCAGTCTGTCTGCCTGTCCATCGATGTCTGTCTGTCCGTCGGTTTCTGTTTGACTGTCTCTCCGTCGGTGTCTCTGTCGGTGTCTGTCTGTCTGTCTATTCGTCGGTCTGTCTGTCCGCCGGTGTCTGTCTATCTGTCTGTCAGTCGGGGTCTGTCTGTCTGCCTGTCCGTCGGTGCCTGTCTGTACGTCGGTGTCTGTTTGTCTGTCTCTCCGTAGGTGTCTGTCTGTCTGTCTGTTCGTCGGCGTCTGTCTGCCTGTCCGTCGGTGTCTGTCTGTCCGTTGGTGTCTGTCTGTCAGTCGGTGTCTGACTGCCCGTCGGAGTCTGTCTGTACTTCGGTGTCTATCTGTCCATCTGTCTGTCCGTTGGTGTCTGTCTGTCTGTCTGCCTGTCCGTCGGTGTCGGTATCTGCCTGTCTGTCGGTCGGTGTCTACCTGTCCATCGGTGTCTGTCTGTCCGTCGGTGTCTATCTGTCTGCCTGACCGTCGGCATCTGTCTGTCTGTTCGACGGTGAATGTCTGTCCGCCGGTGTCTGTCTGTCTGCCTGTCCGTAGGGGTCTGTCTGTCTGCCTGTCCGTCCATGCCTGTCTGTCCGTCGGTGTCTGTTTGTCTGTCTCTCCGTCGGTGTCTGTCTGTCTGTTCGTCGGTGTCTGTCTGTCCGTCGGTGTCTGTCTGTCTGCCTGTCCGTCGGTGTCTGTCTGTCTGCCTGTCTGTCCGTCGGTGTGTGTTTGTCTGTCCGTCCGTTGGTGTCTGTCTGTCTGCCTGTCCGTGGATGCCTGTCTGTCCGTCGGTGTCTGTTTGTCTGTCTCTCCGTCGGTGTCTGTCTTTCTGTTCGTCGGTGTCTGTCTGTCCGTCGGTGTCTGTCTGTCTGCCTGTCCGTCGGTGTCTGTCTGTCTGCCTGTACGACGGTGTCTTTCTGTCTGCCTGTCCATCGGTGTCTGTCTGTCCGTCGGTGTCTGTTGGTCTGTCTCTCAGTCGGTGTCTGTCTGTCTGTCCGTCGGTGTCTTCCTGCCCATCGATGTCGGTCTGTCTGCCAGTCCGACGGTATCAGTCTGTCTGCCTGTCCATCGGTTCCTGTCTCTCCGTCGGTGTATGTCTGTCTGTCTGTTCGTCGGTGTATGTCTGTCTGTCTGTTCGTCGGTGTATGTCTGTCTGTCTGTTCGTCGGTGTCTGTCTCTCCGTCGGTGTCTGTCTGTCTGTTCGTCGGTGTCTGTCTGTCCGTCGGTGTCTGTCTGTCTGCCTGTCCGTCGGTGTCTGTCTGTCTGCCTGTCTGTCCGTAGGTGTGTGTTTGTCTGTCTCTCCGTCGGTGTCTGTCTGTCTGTTCGTCGGTGTCTGTCTGTCCGTCGGTGTCTGTCTGTCTGCCTGTCCGTCGGTGTCTGTCTGTCTGCCTGTACGACGGTGTCTTTCTGTCTGTCTGTTCGTCGGTGTCTGTCTGCCCGTCGGTGGCTGTCTGTCAGGCTGTCAGTCGGGGTCTGTTTGTCTGGCTGTCTGTCCGGGTCTGCCTGTCTGTCGTTGCCTGTCTGTCCGTCGGTGTCTGTCGGTCTGTCTATTCGTCGGTGTCTGTCTGTCCGCCGGTGTCTGTCTGTCGGCCTTTCCGGCGGGGTCTGTCTGTCCTCCGGTGTCTGTATGTCTGCCTGTCCGTCGGGGTCTGTCTGTCTGCCTGTCCGTCGATGTCCGTCTGTCTGCCTGTCCGTCGGTGTCTGTCTGTCTGCCGGTCCATCTGTGTCTGTCTGTCTGCCAGTCCATCGGTGTCTGTCTGTCTGCCAGTCCGTCGGTGTCAGTCTGTCTGCCTGTCCATCGGTGTCTGTCTGTCCGTCGGTGTCTGTCTGTCCGTCGGTGACTATCTGTCCGTCTTTCCGTCGGGGTCTGTATGTCTGCCTGTCCGTCAGTGCCTGTATGTCTGTCAGTGTCTGTCTGTCTGCCTGTCCGTCGATGTCCGTCTGTCCGTCGGTGTCTGTCAGTCTGTCTGTTCGTCGGTGTCTGTCTGTCCGTCGGTGTCTGTCTGTTTATCTGTCGTTCGTGGTCTGTCTCTCTGCCTGTTCGTCGGTGCCTGTCTGTCCGTCGGTGTCTTTTTGTCTGTCTGTCTGTCGGTGTCTGTCAGTCTATCTGTTCTTCGGTGTCTCTCTGTCCTTCGTTGCCTGCCAGTCCAACGGTGTCTGTCTGTCCTTCGGTGACTGTCTGTCTCGCTGTCCGTCGGTGTCTGTTTGTCTGCCTGTCCGTCGGTGTCCGTCTGTCTGACTGTCCAACGGTGTCTGTCTGTCTGCCTGTCCGTCGATGTCTGTCTGTTCGTCGGTGTCTATCTGTCTGCCTGTCCGTCGGTGTCTGTTTGTCTGGCTGTCTGTCCGTGTCTGCCTGTCCGTCGTTGCCTGTCTGTCAGTCGGTGTCTGTTTGTCTGTCGGTCCTGTCCGTCGGTGTCTATCTGTCAGGCTGTTCGTCGTTGTCTTTTTGTCTGGCTGTCTGTCTGTCTGCCGGTCCAACGGTGTCTGTCTGTCCGTCGGTGTCTGTCTGTCTGTCTGCCTGTCCGTGGATGCCTGTCTGTCCGTCGGTGTCTGTTTGTCTGTCTCTCCGTCGGTGTCTGTCTGTCTGTTCGTCGGTGTCTGTCTGTCCGTCGGTGTCTGTCTGTCTGCCTGTCCGTCGGTGTCTGTCTGTCTGCCTGTACGACGGTGTCTTTCTGTCTGTCTGTTCGTCGGTGTCTGTCTGCCCGTCGGTGGCTGTCTGTCAGGCTGTCAGTCGGGGTCTGTTTGTCTGGCTGTCTGTCCGGGTCTGCCTGTCTGTCGTTGCCTGTCTGTCCGTCGGTGTCTGTCGGTCTGTCTATTCGTCGGTGTCTGTCTGTCCGCCGGTGTCTGTCTGTCGGCCTTTCCGGCGGGGTCTGTCTGTCCTCCGGTGTCTGTATGTCTGCCTGTCCGTCGGGGTCTGTCTGTCTGCCTGTCCGTCGATGTCCGTCTGTCTGCCTGTCCGTCGGTGTCTGTCTGTCTGCCGGTCCATCTGTGTCTGTCTGTCTGCCAGTCCATCGGTGTCTGTCTGTCTGCCAGTCCGTCGGTGTCAGTCTGTCTGCCTGTCCATCGGTGTCTGTCTGTCCGTCGGTGTCTGTCTGTCCGTCGGTGACTATCTGTCCGTCTTTCCGTCGGGGTCTGTATGTCTGCCTGTCCGTCAGTGCCTGTATGTCTGTCAGTGTCTGTCTGTCTGCCTGTCCGTCGATGTCCGTCTGTCCGTCGGTGTCTGTCAGTCTGTCTGTTCGTCGGTGTCTGTCTGTCCGTCGGTGTCTGTCTGTTTATCTGTCGTTCGTGGTCTGTCTCTCTGCCTGTTCGTCGGTGCCTGTCTGTCCGTCGGTGTCTTTTTGTCTGTCTGTCTGTCGGTGTCTGTCAGTCTATCTGTTCTTCGGTGTCTCTCTGTCCTTCGTTGCCTGCCAGTCCAACGGTGTCTGTCTGTCCTTCGGTGACTGTCTGTCTCGCTGTCCGTCGGTGTCTGTTTGTCTGCCTGTCCGTCGGTGTCCGTCTGTCTGACTGTCCAACGGTGTCTGTCTGTCTGCCTGTCCGTCGATGTCTGTCTGTTCGTCGGTGTCTATCTGTCTGCCTGTCCGTCGGTGTCTGTTTGTCTGGCTGTCTGTCCGTGTCTGCCTGTCCGTCGTTGCCTGTCTGTCAGTCGGTGTCTGTTTGTCTGTCGGTCCTGTCCGTCGGTGTCTATCTGTCAGGCTGTTCGTCGGTGTCTTTTTGTCTGGCTGTCTGTCTGTCTGCCGGTCCAACGGTGTCTGTCTGTCCGTCGGTGTCTGTCTGTCTGTCTGCCTGGCCGTCGGTGTCGGTATCTGCCAGTCTGTCTGTCGGTGTCTGCCTGTCCATTAGTGTCTGTCTGTCTGCCTGAATGTCGGCGTCTGTCTGTCATTCCGTCGGTGTCTGTCTGTCTGTCTGTCCAACGGTGTCTTTCTGTCTGCCTGACCGTCGGCGTCTGTCTGCCTGTCCGTCGGTGTCTGTCGGTGTCTGTCTGTCTGCCTGTCCGTCGGTGTCTGTCTGTCTAGCTGTCTGTCCGCGTCTGCCTGTCCGTTGTTGCCTGTCTGTCCGCCGCTGTCTAACTGTCTGCCTGACCGTCGGCGTCTGTCTGCCTGTCCGTCGGTGTCTGTCTGTCTGTTTGTCCGTCGTTGTCTGTCTGTCCGTGGGTGTCTGTCTGTTTATCTGTCCTTCGGGTTCTGTCTTTCTGCCTGTCCGTCGGTGCCTGTCTGTCCGTCGTGTGTCTGTTTGTCTGTCTGTCCGTCGGTGTATGTCTCTCTGTCAGTGTCTGTCTGTCTGCCTGTCCGTCGGTGTCTGTCTGTCTGTCCGACGGTGTCTGTGTGTCCGTCGGTGTCTAACTGTCTGCCTGACCGTCGGCGTGTGTCTGCCTGTCCGTCGGTGTCGCTCTGTCTGCCTGTCCAACGGTGTCTGTCTTTCCGTTGGTGTCTATCTGTCTGGCTGACCGTCGGCGTCTGTCTGTCTGTCCGTCGGTGTCTGTCTGTCCGTCGGTGTCTGTCGGTGTCTATCTGTCTGCCTGTCCGTCGGTGTCTATCTGTCAGGCTGTTCGTCGGTGTCTGTTTGTCTGGCTGTCTGTCCGTTTCTGCCTGTCCGTCATTGCCTGTCTGTCCGTCGGTGCCTGTTTGTCTTGCTGTCTGTCCGTGTCTGCCTGTCCGTCATTGCCTGTCGGTCCGTCGGTCTTTTTGCTGGTGTCTGGCTGCCTGTCTGTTCGACGCTGTCTGTCTGTCTGCCTGTCCGACGGTGTCTGTCCGTCAGTCGGTGTCTGACTGCCCTTTGGTGTCTGTCTGTCCGTCGGTGTCTGTTTGTCTGGCTGTCTGTCCGTTTCTGCCTGTCCGTCATTGCCTGTCTGTCCGTCGGTGTCTGTCTGTCTGTCTGTTCGTCGGTGTCTGTCTGTCTGCCGGTCCAACGGTGTCTGTCTGTCCGTCGGTGTCTGTCTTTCTGTCTGCCTGTCCGTCGGTGTCGGTATCTGCTAGTCTGTCTGTCAGTGTCTGCCTGTCCATTGGTGTCTGTCTGTCTGCCTGAATGTCGGCGTCTGTCTGTCATTCCGTCGGTGTCTGTATGTCTGCCTGTCCAACGGTGTCTTTCTGTCTGCCTGACCGTCGGCGTCTGCCTGCCTGTCCGTCGGTGTCTGTCGGTGTCTGTCTGTCTGCCTGTCCGTCGGTGTCTGTCTGTCTAGCTGTCTGTCCGGGTTTGCCTGTCCATTGGTGTCTGTCTGTCTGCCTGAATGTCGGCGTCTGTCTGCCTGAATGTCGACGTCTGTCTGTCTGTTCGTCGGTGTCTGTCTGTCTGCCTGTCCAACGGTGTCTGTCTGTCCGTCGGTGTCAGTCTGTCTGCCTGTCCATCGGTGTCTGTCTGTCCGTCGGTGTCTGTTTGTCTATCTCTCCGTCGGTGTCTGTCTGTCTGTTCGTCGGTGTCTGTCTGTCTGACTGTCGGTCTCTGTCTGTTCGTCGTCGTCTGTCTGCCTGTCCGTCGGGGTCTGTCTGTCTGCCTGTCCAACGGTGTCTGGCTGACCGTCGGCGTCTGTCTGTCTGTCTGTCGGTGTCTGTCGGTATCTGTCTGTCTGCCTGTCCGTCGGTATCTGTCTGTCTTAATTTCCAACGGTGCCTGCCTGTCCGTCGCTGTCTGTTTGTCTGTCTGTCTGTCTGTCGGTGTCTGTCGGTGTCTGTCTGTGTGTCCGTTCGTCGGGGTCTCTCTGTTCGTCGGTGTCTGTCTGTTTGCCTGTACGTCGGGGTCTGTCTGTCTGCCTGTCCGTCGGTGCCTGCCCGTCCGTCGGTGTTTGTTTGTCTGTCTGTCCAACGGTGTCTCTCTCTCCGTCGGTGTCTATCTGTCTGCCTGACCGTCGGCGTCTGTCTGCCTCTCCGTCGGTGCCTGTCTGTCCGTCGGTGTCTGTTTGTCTGTCTGTCCGACGGTGTCTGTCTGTCTGCCTGTCCAACGGTGTCTGTCTGTCCGTCGGTGTCTGTCTGTCTGTCTGTCCGTCCGTGCTTGGCTGTCCGTTGGTGTCTGTTTGTCTGTCTGTCCGTCGGTGTCTGTCTGTCTGTCAGTTCGACGGTGTCTGTCTGTCCGCCTGTCCGTCGGTGTCTGTCTGTCCGTCGGTGTCTGTCTGTCAGTCTGTGTCTGACTGCCCGTCGGTGTCTGTCTGTCCGTCGGAGTCTATCTGTCAGTCTGTCTGTCCGTCGGTGTCGGTATCTGCCTGTCTCTCTGTCGGTGTCTGCCTGTCCATCTGTGTCTATCTGTCTGCCAGTCCGTCGGTGTCAGTCTGTCTGTCTGCCTGTCCGTCGGTGTCTGTCTGTCTGCAAGTCCAACGGTGTCTTACTGTCTGCCTGTAAGTAGGTATCTGTCAGTCTGTCTGTTCGTCGGTGTCAGTCTGTCCGTCGGTGTCTGTCTGTTTGTCTGTCCGTCGGGGTCTGTCTGTCTGCCTGTCCACCGGTGCCTGCCTTTCAGTCGCGGACTGTCTGTCAGCCTGTCCCTCGTTGTCAGTATCTGCATGTCTGTCTGTCGGTGTCTGCCTGTCCATCGGTGTCTGTCTGTCTGCCTGTCCATCGGTGTCTATCTGTCTGCCTGTCCGTCGGTGTCTGTCTGTTTGTCTGTCCGTAGGGATCTGTCTGTCTGCCTGTCCACCGGTGCCTGCCTGTCAGTCGCGGACTGTCTGTCAGCCTGTCCTACGGTGTCGGTATCTGCCTGTCTGTCTGTCGGTGTCTGTCTGTCTGTCTGCCTGTCCATCGGTGTCGGTCTGTCTGCCTGTCCGTCGTTGCCTGTCTGTCAGTCGGCGTCTGTATGTTTGTCCGTCGGTGTCGGTCTGTCTGCCTGTCCGTCGGTGTATGTCTGTATGTCTGTTCGTCGGTGTCTGTCTGTCCGTCGGTGTCTGTCTGTTTATCTGTCCTTCAGGGTCTGTCTATCTGCCTGTCCGTCGGTGTTGGTCTGTCTGCCTGTCTAACGGTGACTGTCTGTCCGTCGGTGTCTGTCAGTCTGTCTGTTCGTCGGTGTCTGCCTGTCCGTCGGTGTCTGTCTGTCTGCCTGTCCATCGGTGTCTATCTGTCTGCCTGTCCGTCGGTGTATGTCTGTATGTCTGTTCGTCGGTGTCTGCCTGTCCATCGGTGTCTGTCTGTCTGTCTGCCTGTCCATCGGTGTCTGTCTGTCTGCCTGTCCGTCGGTGTCTGTCTGTCTGCCGGTCCAACGGTGTCTGTCTGTCCGTCGGTGTCTGTCTGTCTGTCTGCCTGTCCGTCGGTGTCGGTATCTGCCAGTCTGTCTGTCGGTGTCTGTCTGTCCGTCAGTGTCTGTTTGTCTGTCTGTCTGTCGGTGTCTGTCCGTGTCTGCCTGTCCACCGTTGCCTATCTGTACGTCGGTGTCTGTCAGTCTGTCTGTTCGTCGGTGTCTGTCTGTCCATCGGTGTCTATCTGTCTGCCTGTCTGTCGGTGTATGTCTGTCTGCCTGTCCGTCGGTGTATGTCTGTCTCCTCTCCGTCGGTGCCTGTCTCTCTGTCTGCCTGTCCATCGGTGTCTGTCTGTCCGTCGGTGTCTGTTTGTCTGTCTGTCGCTGTCTGCCTGTCCGTGTGGTTGTCGGTGCCTGTCTCTCTGTCTGTCTGTCCGTCGGTGTCTGTCAGTCTGTCTGTTCGTCGGTGTCTGTCTGTCCATCGGTGTCTATCTGTCTGCCTGTCTGTCGGTGTATATCTGTCTGCCTGTCCGTCGGTGTATGTCTGTCTGCTCTCCGTCGGTGCCTGTCTCTCTGTCTGCCTGTCCATCGGTGTCTGTCTGTCCGTCGGTGTCTGTTTGTCTGTCTGTCGCTGTCTGCCTGTCCGTGTGGTTGTCGGTGCCTGTCTCTCTGTCTGTCTTTCCGTCGGTGTCTGTCTGTCTGCATGTCCAACGGTGTCTGTCTGTCCGTCGGTATTTATCTGTCTGCCTGACCGTCGGCGTCTGTCTGTCTGTTCGTCGTTGTCTGTATGTCTGCCTGTCCGTCGGTGCCTGTCTGTCCGTCGGTGTCTGCCTGTCCGTCGGTGTCTGTCTGTCTGGCTATCCGTCGGTGTCTGTCTGTCTGCCTGTCCGTCGGTGTCTGTCTGTCAGCCTGTCCAACTGTCTCTGTCTGTCTGCCTGTCCGTCGGTGTCTGTCTGTCTGCCGGTCCAACGGTGTCTGTCTGTCCGTCGGTGTCTGTCTGTCTGTCTGTTGGTGTCTGTCTGTGTGTCTGTCCGTCGGTGTCTGTCTGTCTGTCTGCCTGTCCGTCGGTGTCGGTATCTGCCAGTCTGTCTGTCGGTGTCTGTCTGTCCGTCAGTGTCTGTTTGTCTGTCTGTCTGTCGGTGTCTGTCCGTGTCTGCCTGTCCACCGTTGCCTATCTGTACGTCGGTGTCTGTCAGTCTGTCTGTTCGTCGGTGTCTGTCTGTCCATCGGTGTCTATCTGTCTGCCTGTCTGTCGGTGTATGTCTGTCTGCCTGTCCGTCGGTGTATGTCTGTCTGCTCTCCGTCGGTGCCTGTCTCTCTGTCTGCCTGTCCATCGGTGTCTGTCTGTCCGTCGGTGTCTGTTTGTCTGTCTGTCGCTGTCTGCCTGTCCGTGTGGTTGTCGGTGCCTGTCTCTCTGTCTGTCTGCCCGTCGGTGTCTGTCAGTCTGTCTGTTCGTCGGTGTCTGTCTGTCCATCGGTGTCTATCTGTCTGCCTGTCTGTCGGTGTATGTCTGTCTGCCTGTCCGTCGGTGTATGTCCGTCTGCTCTCCGTCGGTGCCTGTCTCTCTGTCTGCCTGTCCATCGGTGTCTGTCTGTCCGTCGGTGTCTGTTTGTCTGTCTGTCGCTGTCTGCCTGTCCGTGTGGTTGTCGGTGCCTGTCTCTCTGTCTGTCTTTCCGTCGGTGTCTGTCTGTCTGCATGTCCAACGGTGTCTGTCTGTCCGTCGGTATTTATCTGTCTGCCTGACCGTCGGCGTCTGTCTGTCTGTTCGTCGTTGTCTGTATGTCTGCCTGTCCGTCGGTGCCTGTCTGTCCGTCGGTGTCTACCTGTCCGTCGGTGTCTGTCTGTCTGGCTATCCGTCGGTGTCTGTCTGTCTGCCTGTCCGTCGGTGTCTGTCTGTCAGCCTGTCCAACGGTCTCTGTCTGTCTGCCTGTCCGTCGGTGTCTGTCTGTCTGCCGGTCCAACGGTGTCTGTCTGTCCGTCGGTGTCTGTCTGTCTGTCTGTCTGTTGGTGTCTGTCTGTGTGTCTGTTCGTCGGTGTCTGTCTGTCCGTCGGTGTCTGTCTCTCCGTCGGTGACTATCTGTCCGTCTGTCTGTCCGTTGGTGTATGGCTGCTGTCTGCCTGTCCGTCGGTGTCTTTCTGTATGTATGTCCAACGGTGTCTGTCTGCCCGTCGATGTCTATCTGTGTACCTGACCGTCGGCCTCTGTCTGTCTGTTCGTCGCTGTCTGTCTGTCCACCTGTATCTGTCTGTCCGTCGGTGTCTGTTTGTCATGCTGTCAGTCGGTGTCTGTTTGTCTGGCTGTCTGTCCGGGTCTGCTTGTCCGTCGTTGTTTGTCTGTCCGTCGGCGTCTGTTTGTCTGTCTCTCCGTCGGTGTCTGTCAGTCTGTTCGTCGGTGTCTGTCTGTCCGTCGGTGTCAGTCTGTCCGTCGGTGACTATCTGTCAGTCGGGACTGTCTGTCTGCCTATCCGTCGGTGTCTGTATCTGTCTGTCTGTCTGTCGGTGTCTGCCTGTCCATCGGTGTCTGTCTGTCTGCCAGTCCGTCGGTGTCTATCTGTCAGGCTGTTCGTCGGTGTCTGTTTGTCTGGCTGTCTGTCCGTTTCTGCCTGTCCGTCATTGCCTGTCTGTCCGTCGGTGCCTGTTTGTCTTGCTGTCTGTCCGTGTCTGCCTGTCCGTCATTGCCTGTCGGTCCGTCGGTCTTTTTGCTGGTGTCTGGCTGCCTGTCTGTTCGACGCTGTCTGTCTGTCTGCCTGTCCGTCGGTGTCTGTCCGTCAGTCGGTGTCTGACTGCCCTTTGGTGTCTGTCTGTCCGTCGGTGTCTGTTTGTCTGGCTGTCTGTCCGTTTCTGCCTGTCCGTCATTGCCTGTCTGTCCGTCGGTGTCTGTCTGTCTGTCTGTTCGTCGGTGTCTGTCTGTCTGCCGGTCCAACGGTGTCTGTCTGTCCGTCGGTGTCTGTCTTTCTGTCTGCCTGTCCGTCGGTGTCGGTATCTGCTAGTCTGTCTGTCAGTGTCTGCCTGTCCATTGGTGTCTGTCTGTCTGCCTGAATGTCGGCGTCTGTCTGTCATTCCGTCGGTGTCTGTCTGTCTGCCTGTCCAACGGTGTCTTTCTGTCTGCCTGACCGTCGGCCTCTGCCTGCCTGTCCGTCGGTGTCTGTCGGTGTCTGTCTGTCTGCCTGTCCGTCGGTGTCTGTCTGTCTAGCTGTCTGTCCGGGTCTGCCTGTCCATTGGTGTCTGTCTGTCTGCCTGAATGTCGGCGTCTGTCTGCCTGAATGTCGACGTCTGTCTGTCTGTTCGTCGGTGTCTGTCTGTCTGCCTGTCCAACGGTGTCTGTCTGTCCGTCGGTGTCAGTCTGTCTGCCTGTCCATCGGTGTCTGTCTGTCCGTCGGTGTCTGTTTGTCTGTCTCTCCGTCGGTGTCTGTCTGTCTGTTCGTCGGTGTCTGTCTGTCTGACTGTCGGTCTCTGTCTGTTCGTCGTCGTCTGTCTGCCTGTCCGTCGGGGTCTGTCTGTCTGCCTGTCCAACGGTGTCTGCCTGTCCGTCGGTATCTGTCTGTCTGAATTTCCAACGGTGCCTGCCTGTCCGTCGCTGTCTGTTTGTCTGTCTGTCTGTCTGTCGGTGTCTGTCGGTGTCTGTCTGTGTGTCCGTTCGTCGGGGTCTCTCTGTTCGTCGGTGTCTGTCTGTTTGCCTGTACGTCGGGGTCTGTCTGTCTGCCTGTCCGTCGGTGCCTGCCCGTCCGTCGGTGTTTGTTTGTCTGTCTGTCCAACGGTGTCTCTCTCTCCGTCGGTGTCTATCTGTCTGCCTGACCGTCGGCGTCTGTCTGCCTCTCCGTCGGTGCCTGTCTGTCCGTCGGTGTCTGTTTGTCTGTCTGTCCGACGGTGTCTGTCTGTCTGCCTGTCCAACGGTGTCTGTCTGTCCGTCGGTGTCTGTCTGTCTGTCTGTCCGTCCGTGCTTGGCTGTCCGTTGGTGTCTGTTTGTCTGTCTGTCCGTCGGTGTCTGTCTGTCTGTCAGTTCGACGGTGTCTGTCTGTCCGCCTGTCCGTCGGTGTCTGTCTGTCCGTCGGTGTCTGTCTGTCAGTCTGTGTCTGACTGCCCGTCGGTGTCTGTCTGTCCGTCGGAGTCTATCTGTCAGTCTGTCTGTCCGTCGGTGTCGGTATCTGCCTGTCTGTCTGTCGGTGTCTGTCTGTCTGTCTGCCTGTCCATCGGTGTCGGTCTGTCTGCCTGTCCGTCGTTGCCTGTCTGTCAGTCGGCGTCTGTATGTTTGTCCGTCGGTGTCGGTCTGTCTGCCTGTCCGTCGGTGTATGTCTGTATGTCTGTTCGTCGGTGTCAGTCTGTCCGTCGGTGTCTGTCTGTTTATCTGTCCTTCAGGGTCTGTCTATCTGCCTGTCCGTCGGTGTCGGTCTGTCTGCCTGTCTAACGGTGACTGTCTGTCCGTCGGTGTATGTCTGTATGTCTGTTCGTCGGTGTCTGCCTGTCCATCGGTGTCTGTCTGTCTGTCTGCCTGTCCATCGGTGTCTGTCTGTCTGCCTGTCCGTCGGTGTCTGTCTGTCTGCCGGTCCAACGGTGTCTGTCTGTCCGTCGGTGTCTGTCTGTCTGTCTGCCTGTCCGTCGGTGTCGGTATCTGCCAGTCTGTCTGTCGGTGTCTGTCTGTCCGTCAGTGTCTGTTTGTCTGTCTGTCTGTCGGTGTCTGTCCGTGTCTGCCTGTCCACCGTTGCCTATCTGTACGTCTGTGTCTGTCAGTCTGTCTGTTCGTCGGTGTCTGTCTGTCCATCGGTGTCTATCTGTCTGCCTGTCTGTCGGTGTATGTCTGTCTGCCTGTCCGTCGGTGTATGTCTGTCTGCTCTCCGTCGGTGCCTGTCTCTCTGTCTGCCTGTCCATCGGTGTCTGTCTGTCCGTCGGTGTCTGTTTGTCTGTCTGTCGCTGTCTGCCTGTCCGTGTGGTTGTCGGTGCCTGTCTCTCTGTCTGTCTGTCCGTCGGTGTCTGTCAGTCTGCCTGATCATCCGCGTCTGTCTGTCTGCTGCTGTGTGTATGTCTATCTGACTGTCGGTGTCTGTCTGCCTGTCCGTCGTTGCCTGTCTGTCAGTCGGCGTATGTATGTCTGTCCGTCGGTGTCGGTCTGTCTGCCTGTCTAACGGTGTCTGGCTGTCCGTCGGTGTCTAACTGTCTGCCTGACCGTCGGCGTCTGTCTGTCTGTCCGTCGGTGTCTGTCTGTCCGTCGGTGTCAGTCTGTCCGTCGGTGACTATCTGTCCGTCTGTCTGTCCGTCGGTGTCTGTCTGTCTGTCCGTCCGTCGGTGTCTGTCTGTCCGCCGGTGTCTGACTGTCTGTCTGTCCGTCGGGGCCTGTCTGTCTGCCTGTCCGTCGGCGTATGTCTGTCTACCTCTCCGTCGGTGCCTGTCCGTCGGTGTCTAACTGTCTGCCTGATCGTCGGCGTCTGTCTGTCTGTCGGTGTCTGTTTGTTTGTCTCTCCGTCGGTGTCTGTCTGTTTGTCTGTTCGTCGGTGTGTGTCTTTCTGTCGGTGTCTGTCTGTCTGCCTGTCCGTCTGTGTCTGTCTGTCTGCCTGTCCAACGATGTCTGTCTGTCTGCCTGTCCGTCGGCGTATGTCTGTCTGCCTCTCCGTCGGTGCCTGTCCGTCGGTGTCTAACTGTCTGCCTGATCGTCGGCGTCTGTCTGTCTGTCCGTCGGTGTCTGTCTGTCCGTCGGTGTCAGTCTGTCCGTCGGTGACTATCTGTCCGTCTGTCTGTCCGTCGGTGTCTGTCTGTCTGCCTGTCCGTCGGTGTATGTCTGTCTGCTTCTCCGTCGGTGCCTATCTCTCTGTCTGCCTGTCCATCGGTGTGTGTCTGTCAGTAGGTGCCTGTTTGTCTGTCTGTCGCTGTCTGCCTGTCCGTGTTGTTGTCGGTGCCTGTCTCTCTGTCTGTCTGTCCGTCGGTGTCTGTCAGTCTGCCTGATCATCCGCGTCTGTCTGCCTCTCCGTCGGTGCCTGTCTGTCCGTCGGTGTCTGTTTGTCTGTCTGTCCGACGGTGTCTGTCTGTCTGCCTGTCCGTCGGCGTATGTCTGTCTGCCTCTCCGTCGGTGCCTGTCCGTCGGTGTCTAACTGTCTGCCTGATCGTCGGCGTCTGTCTGTCTGTCCGTCGGTGTTTGTCTGTCCGTCGGTGTCAGTCTGTCCGTCGGTGACTATCTGTCCGTCTGTCTGTCCGTCGGTGTCTGTCTGTCTGCCTGTCCAACGATGTCTGTCTGTCTGCTTCTCCGTCGGCGTATGTCTGTCTGCCTCTCCGTCGGTGCCTGTCCGTCGGTGTCTAACTGTCTGCCTGATCGTCGGCGTCTGTCTGTCTGTCCATCGGTGTCTGTCTGTCCGTCGGTGTCAGTCTGTCCGTCGGTGACTATCTGTCCGTCTGTCTGTCCGTCGGTGTCTGTCTGTCTGCCTGTCCGTCGGTGTATGTCTGTCTGCCTCTCCGTCGGTGCCTATCTCTCTGTCTGCCTGTCCATCGGTGTGTGTCTGTCCGTATGTGCCTGTTTGTCTGTCTGTCGCTGTCTGCCTGTCCGTGTTGTTGTCGGTGCCTGTCTCTCTGTCTGTCTGTCCGTCGGTGTCTGTCAGTCTGCCTGATCATCCGCGTCTGTCTGCCTCTCCGTCGGTGCCTGTCTGTCCGTCGGTGTCTGTTTGTCTGTCTGTCCGACGGTGTCTGTCTGTCTGCCTGTCCAACGGTGTCTGTCTGTCCGTCGGTGTCTGTCTGTCTGTCTGTCCGTCCGTGCCTGGCTGTCCGTTGGTGTCTGTCTGTCTGACTGTCCGCCAGTGTCTGTCTGTTTGTCTTTCCGACGGTGTCTTTCTGCCTGCCTGTCCGTCGGTGTCTGTCTGTCTGCCTGTCCAACGGTGTCTGTCTGTCCGTCGGTGTCTATCTGTCAGGCTGTCAGTCGGTGTCTGTTTGTCTGGCTGTCTGTCCGGGTCTGCCTGTCCGTCGTTGCCTGTCTGTCCGTCGGTGTCTGTCAGTCTGTCTATTCGTCGGTGTCTGTCTGTCCGCCGGTGTCTGTCTGTCTGCCTGTCCGTCGGGGTCTGTCTGTCTACCTGTCCGTAGGTGCCTGTCTGTCCGTCGGTGTCCGTTTGTCTGTCTCTCCGTCAGTGTCTGTCTGTCTGTCTGTTCGTCGGCTTCTGTCTTTCGGTCGGTGTCTGTCTGTCTGTCGTTGTCTGACTGTCCGCCAATGTCTGTCTGTCTGCCTGTTCAACGGTGTCTGTCTGTCCGTCGCTGTCTGTCAGTCTGGCTGTCCGTCGGTGTATGTATTTCCGTCGGTGTCTATCTGTCTGACAGACCGTCGGCGTCTGACTGTCTCTCTGTCGGTGTCTGTCTGTCTGTCTGTCTGTCTGTCCGTCGGTGTCTGACTGTCTGTCTGCCTGTCCGTCGTTGCCTGTCTGTCTGTCGGTGTCTGTCAGTCTGCCTGTCCGTCGATGCCTGTCTGTCCGTCGGTGTCTGTTTGTCCGTCTCTCCGTCGGTGTCTGTCTGACTGTCTGTTCGTCGGTGCCTGTCGGTCCGTCGGTGTCTATCTGTCTGCCTGACCGTCGGCCTATGTATGTCTGTTCGTCGGTGTCTGCCTGTCCAACGGTGTCTTTCTGTCTGCCTGTCCGTCGGTGTCTGTCTGTCTGTCTGTCCAACGGTGTCTGTCTGTCCGCCGGTGTCTATCTGTCTGGCTGTCCGTCGGTGTCTGTCTGTCTGCTTGTCCGTCGGTGTATGTCTGTCTGCCTGTCCATCGGTGTCTGTCTGTCTGCCAGTCCGTCGGTGTCAGTTTGTCTGCCTGTCCATCGGTGTATGTCTGTCCGTCGGTGTCTGCCTGTCCGTCGGTGTCTGTCTGTCTGGCTATCCGTCTGTCTGTCCGTCGGAGTCTGATTTTCTGTCTCTCCGTCGGTGTCTGTCAGTCTGTTCGTCGGTGTCTGTCTGTCCGTCCGTGTGAGTCTGTCCGTCGATGACTATCTGTCAGTCGGGGACTGTCTGTCTGCCTGTCCGTCGGTGTCTGTATCTGCCTGTCTTTCTCTCGGTGTCTGCCTGTCCATCGGTGTCTGTCTGTCTGCCAGTCCGTCGGTGTCAGTCTGTCGGCCTGTCCATCGGTGTATGTCTGTCCGTCGGTGTCTGCCTGTCCGTCGGTGTCTGTCTGTCTGGCTATCCGTCGGTGTCTGTCTGTCTGGGTATCCGTCGGTGTCTGTCTGTCTGCCTGTCCGTCGGTGTCTGTCAGTCTGCCTGATCATCCGCGTCTGTCTGCCTCTCCGTCGGTGCCTGTCTGTCCGTCGGTGTCTGTTTGTCTGTCTGTCCGACGGTGTCTGTCTGTCTGCCTGCCCAACGGTGTCTGTCTGTCCGTCGGTGTCTGTCTGTCTGTCTGTCCGTCCGTGCCTGGCTGTCCGTTAGTGTCTGGCTGTCTGACTGTCCGCCAGTGTCTGTCTGTTTGTCTTTCCGACGGTGTCTTTCTGCCTGCCTGTCCGTCGGTGTCTGTCTGTCTGCCTGTCCAACGGTGTCTGTCTGTCCGTCGGTGTCTATCTGTCAGGCTGTCAGTCGGTGTCTGTTTGTCTGGCTGTCTGTCCGGGTCTGCCTGTCCGTCTTTGCCTGTCTGTCCGTCGGTGTCTGTCAGTCTGTCTATTCGTCGGTGTCTGTCTGTCCGCCGGTGTCTGTCTGTCTGCCTGTCCGTCGGGGTCTGTCTGTCTACCTGTCCGTAGGTGCCTGTCTGTCCGTCGGTGTCCGTTTGTCTGTCTCTCCGTCAGTGTCTGTCTGTCTGTCTGTTCGTCGGCTTCTGTCTTTCGGTCGGTGTCTGTCTGTCTGTCGTTGTCTGACTGTCCGCCAATGTCTGTCTGTCTGCCTGTTCAACGGTGTCTGTCTGTCCGTCGCTGTCTGTCAGTCTGGCTGTCCGTCGGTGTATGTATTTCCGTCGGTGTCTATCTGTCTGACAGACCGTCGGCGTCTGACTGTCTCTCTGTCGGTGTCTGTCTGTCTGTCTGTCTGTCTGTCTGTCTGTCCGTCGGTGTCTGACTGTCTGTCTGCCTGTCCGTCGTTGCCTGTCTGTCTGTCGGTGTCTGTCAGTCTGCCTGTCCGTCGATGCCTGTCTGTCCGTCGGTGTCTGTTTGTCTGCCTCTCCGTCGGTGTCTGTCTGACTGTCTGTTCGTCGGTGCCTGTCGGTCCGTCGGTGTCTATCTGTCTGCCTGACCGTCGGCCTATGTATGTCTGTTCGTCGGTGTCTGCCTGTCCAACGGTGTCTTTCTGTCTGCCTGTCCGTCGGTGTCTGTCTGTCTGTCTGTCCAACGGTGTCTGCCTGTCCATCGGTGCCTGTCTGTCTGCCAGTCCGTCGGTGTCAGTTTGTCTGCCTGTCCATCGGTGTCTGTCTGTCCGTCGGAGTCTGATTTTCTGTCTCTCCGTCGGTGTCTGTCAGTCTGTTCGTCGGTGTCTGTCTGTCCGTCCGTGTGAGTCTGTCCGTCGATGACTATCTGTCAGTCGGGGACTGTCTGTCTGCCTGTCCGTCGGTGTCTGTATCTGCCTGTCTTTCTCTCGGTGTCTGCCTGTCCATCGGTGTCTGTCTGTCTGCCAGTCCGTCGGTGTCAGTCTGTCGGCCTGTCCATCGGTGTATGTCTGTCCGTCGATGTCTGCCTGTCCGTCGGTGTCTGTCTGTCTGGCTATCCGTCGGTGTCTGTCTGTCTGGCTATCCGTCGGTGTCTGTCTGTCTGCCTGTCCGTCGGTGTCTGTCAGTCTGCCTGATCATCCGCGTCTGTCTGCCTCTCCGTCGGTGCCTGTCTGTCCGTCGGTGTCTGTTTGTCTGTCTGTCCGACGGTGTCTGTCTGTCTGCCTATCCAACGGTGTCTATCTGTCCGTCGGTGTCTGTCTGTCTGTCTGTCCGTCCGTGCCTGGCTGTCCGTTGGTGTCTGTCTGTCTGACTGTCCGCCAGTGTCTGTCTGTTTGTCTTTCCGATGGTGTCTTTCTGCCTGCCTGTCCGTCGGTGTCTGTCTGTCTGCCTGTCCAACGGTGTCTGTCTGTCCGTCGGTGTCTATCTGTCAGGCTGTCAGTCGGTGTCTGTTTGTCTGGCTGTCTGTCCGGGTCTGCCTGTCCGTCGTTGCCTGTCTGTCCGTCGGTGTCTGTCAGTCTGTCTATTCGTCGGTGTCTGTCTGTCCGCCGGTGTCTGTCTGTCTGCCTGTCCGTCGGGGTCTGTCTGTCTACCTGTCCGTAGGTGCCTGTCTGTCCGTCGGTGTCCGTTTGTCTGTCTCTCCGTCAGTGTCTGTCTGTCTGTCTGTTCGTCGGCTTCTGTCTTTCGGTCGGTGTCTGTCTGTCTGTCGTTGTCTGACTGTCCACCAATGTCTGTCTGTCTGCCTGTTCAACGGTGTCTGTCTGTCCGTCGCTGTCTGTCAGTCTGGCTGTCCGTCGGTGTATGTATTTCCGTCGGTGTCTATCTGTCTGACAGACCGTCGGCGTCTGACTGTCTCTCTGTCGGTGTCTATCTGTCTGTCTGTTCGACGGTGTCTGTCTGTCTGCCTGTCCGTCGGTGTCTGTCTGTCCGTCGGTGACTGACTGTCTGTCTGCCTGTCCGTCGTTGCCTGTCTGTCTGTCGGTGTCTGTCAGTCTGCCTGTCCGTCGATGCCTGTCTGTCCGTCGGTGTCTGTTTGTCTGTCTCTCCGTCGGTGTCTGTCTGTCTGTCTGTTCGTCGGTGCCTGTCGGTCCGTCGGTGTCTATCTGTCTGCCTGACCGTCGGCCTATGTATGTCTGTTCGTCGGTGTCTGCCTGTCCAACGGTGTCTTTCTGTCTGCCTGTCCGTCGGTGTCTGTCTGTCTGTCTGTCCAACGGTGTCTGTCTGTCCGCCGGTGTCTATCTGTCTGGCTGTCCGTCGGTGTCTGTCTGTCTGCTTGTCCGTCGGTGTATGTCTGTCTGCCTGTCCATCGGTGTCTGTCTGTCTGCCAGTCCGTCGGTGTCAGTTTGTCTGCCTGTTCATCGGTGTCTGTCTGTCCGTCGGAGTCTGATTTTCTGTCTCTCCGTCGGTGTCTGTCAGTCTGTTCGTCGGTGTCTGTCTGTCCGTCCGTGTGAGTCTGTCCGTCGATGACTATCTGTCAGTCGGGGACTGTCTGTCTGCCTGTCCGTCGGTGTCTGTATCTGCCTGTCTTTCTCTCGGTGTCTGCCTGTCCATCGGTGTCTGTCTGTCTGCCAGTCCGTCGGTGTCAGTCTGTCGGCCTGTCCATCGGTGTATGTCTGTCCGTCGGTGTCTGCCTGTCCGTCGGTGTCTGTCTGTCTGGCTATCCGTCGGTGTCTGTCTGTCTGGCTATCCGTCGGTGTCTGTCTGTCTGCCTGTCCGTCGGTGTCTGTCTGTCAGCCTGTCCAACGGTCTCTGTCTGTCTACCTGTCCGTCTGTGTCTGTCTGTCTGCCGGTCCAACGGTGTCTGTCTGTCCGTCGGTGTCTGTCTGTCTGTCTGTCGGTGTCTGTCTGTATGTCTGTTCGTCGGTGTCAGTCTGTCTGCCTGTCCATCGGTGTCTGTCTGTCCGTCGCTGTCTATCTGTGTGCCTGACCGTCGGCCTCTGTCTGTCTGTTCGTCGGTGTCTGTCTGTCCGCCTGTGTCTGTCTGTCCGTCGGTGTCTGTTTGTCATGCTGTCAGTCAGTGTCTGTTTGTCTGGCTGTCTATCCGGGTCTGCTTGTCCGTCGTTGCTTGTCTGTCCGTCGGTGTCTGTCAGTCTGTCTATTCGTCGGTGTCTGTCTGTCTGCCAGTCCGTCGGTGTCAGTCTGTCTGCCTGTCCATCGGTGTCTGTCTATCTGTCTGCCTGTCCGTCGGTGTCGGTATCTGTCTGTCTGCCTGTCCATTGGTGTCTGTCTGTCTGCCTGAACGTCGGCGTCTGTCTGTCTCTCCGTCGGTGTCTGTCTGTTTGCCTGTACGTTGAGATCTGTCTGTCTGCTTGTCCGTCGGTGCCTGTCTGTCCATCGGTGTCTGTCTGTCTGCCTCTCCGGCGGTACCTGCCTGTCCGTCGGTGCCTGTCTGTCCGCCGGTGTCTGTCTGTCTGTCTGCCTATCCGTCGGTGTCGGTATCTGCTTGTCTGTCTGTCGGTGTCTGCCTTTCCATTGGTGTCTGTCTGTCTGCCTGTCCGTCGGTGTCTGTCTGTCTGCCTGTCCAACGTTGTCTGTCTGTCTGCCTGTCCGTCGGTGTCTGTCTGTCTGTCTGTTCGACGGTGTCTATCTGCATGCCTGTCCGTCGGTGTCTGTCTGTCCGTCGGTGTCTGTCTGTCCGTCGGTGTCTGTTTGTCTGTCTCTCCGTCGGTGTCTGTTTGTCTGTCTCTCCGTCGGTGTATGTCAGTCTGTTCGTCGGTGTCTGTCTGTTCGTCGGTGTCTATCTGTCTGCTTGTCCGTCGTTGCCAGTTTGTCCGTCGGTGTCTGTCTGTCTGCCTGTCCAACGGTGTCTGTCTGTCCGTCGGTGTCTATCTGTCAGGCTGTCCGTCGTTGTCTGTCTGTCCGTCGGTGTCTGTTTCTCGGTCTCTCTGTCGGTGTCTGTCTGTCTGTCTATTCGTCGGTGTCTGTCTGCCCGCCGGTGTCTGTCTATCTGTCTGTCCGTCGGGGTCTGTCTGTCTAACCTGACCATCGGTGTCTGGCTGTCCGTCGGTGTCTGTTTGTCTGTCTGTTCGTCGGAGTCTGTCTGTCCGTCTGTATCTGTCTGTCCGTCGGTGACTATCTGTCCGTCTGTCTGTCCGTCGGTGTCTGTCAGTCTGACTGTTCGTCGGTGTCTGTCTGTCCGTCGGTGTCTGTCTGTTTATCTGTCCTTCGGGGTCTGTCTGTCTGCCTGTCCGTCGGTGCCTGTCTGTCCGTCGGTGTCTGTTTGTCTGTCTGTCCGTCGGTGTCTGTCTGTCTGCCTGTCCAACGGTGTCTGTCTGTCCGTCGGTGTCTATCTGTCAGGCTGTCCGTCGGTGTCTGTCTGTCCGTCGGTGTCTGTTTCTCGGTCTCTCTGTCGGTGTCTGTCGGTCTGTCTATTCGTCGGTGTCTGTCTGCCCGCCGGTGTCTGTCTATCTGTCTGTCCGTCGGGGTCTGTCTGTCTAACCTGACCATCGGTGTCTGGCTGTCCGTCGGTGTCTGTTTGTCTGTCTGTTCGTCGGAGTCTGTCTGTCCGTCTGTATCTGTCTGTCCGTCGGTGACTATCTGTCCGTCTGTCTGTCCGTCGGTCTCTGTCTGTCTGTCTGTCTCTCCATCGGTGTCTGTCTGTCTGCATGTCCAATGGTGTCTGTCTGTCCGTCGGTGTTTATCTGTCTGCCTGACCGTCGGCGTCTGTCTGTCTGTTCGTCGGTGTCTGTCTGTCCGCCGGTGTCTGTCTGTCTGCCTGTCCGTCGGCATCTGTATGTCTGCCTGTCCGTCGGTGCCTGTCTGTCTGTCAGTGTCTGTCTGTCTGTCTGTCCGTCGGTGCCTGTCTGTCCGTCGGTGTCTGTTTGTCTGTCTGTCCGTCGGTGTCTGTCTGTCTGCCTGTCCAACGGTGTCTGTCTGTCCGTCGGTGTCTATCTGTCAGGCTGTCCGTCGGTGTCTGTCTGTCCGTCGGTGTCTGTTTCTCGGTCTCTCTGTCGGTGTCTGTCTGTCTGTCTATTCGTCGGTGTCTGTCTGTCCGCCGGTGTCTGTCTATCTGTCTGTCCGTCGGGGTCTGTCTGTCTGCCTGTCCGTCGGTGCCTGTCTGTCCGTCGGTGTCTGTATGTCTGCCTGTCCGTCGGTGTCGGTATCTGCCTGTCTGTCGGTCGGTGTCTGCCTGTCCATCGGTGTCTGTCTGTACGTCGGTGTCTATCTGTCTGCCTGACCGTCGGCGTCTGTCTGTCTGTTCGACGGTGAATGTCTGTCCGCCGGTGTCTGTCTGTCTGCCTGTACGACGGTGTCTTTCTGTCTGCCTGTCCGTCGGTTACTGTCTGTATGCCTGTCCAACGGTGTCTGTCTGTCCGTCGGTGTCTATCTGTCAGGCTGTCATACGGTGTCTGTCTGTCTGGCTGTCTGTCCGGGTCTGCCTGTCCGTCGTTGCCTGTCTGTCCGTCGGTGTCTGTCAGTCTGTCTATTCGTCGGTGTATGTCTGTCCGTCGGTGTCTATCTGTCTGCCTGTCCTTCGGTGTCTGTTTGTCTGGCTGTCTGTCCGTGTCTGCCTGTCCGTTGTTGCCTGTCTGTCCGTCGGTGTCTGTTTGTCTGTCTGTCCATCGGTATCTGTCTGTCTGTCAGTGTCTGTCTGTCTGCCTGTCTGTCGGTGTCTGTTTGTCTTGCTGTCTGTCTGTGTCTGCCTGTCCGTCGTTGTCTGTTTGTTCGTCGGAGTCAGTCTGTCCGTCTGTATCTGTCTGTCCGTCGGTGACTATCTGTCCGTCTGTCTGTCCATCGGTGTTTATCTGTCTGCCTGACCGTCGGCGTCTGTCTGTCTGTTCGTCGGTGTCTGTCTGTCCGCCGGTGTCTGTCTGTATGCCTGTCCGTCGGTGCCTGTCTGTCTTTCAGTGTCTGTCTGTCTGCCTGTCCGTCGGTGTCTGTCTGTCCGTCGGTGTCTGTCTGTCCGTCGGTGTCTGTCAGTCTGACTGTTCGTCGGTGTCTGTCTGTCCGTCGGTGTCTGTCTGTTTATCTGTCCTTCGGGGTCTGTCTGTCTGCCTGTCCGTCGGTGCCTGTCTGTCCGTCGGTGTCTGTTTGTCTGTCTGTCCGTCGGTGTCTGTCTGTCTGCCTGTCCAACGGTGTCTGTCTGTCCGTCGGTGTCTATCTGTCAGGCTGTCCGTCGGTGTCTGTCTGTCCGTCGGTGTCTGTTTCTCGGTCTCTCTGTCGGTGTCTGTCTGTCTGTCTATTCGTCGGTGTCTGTCTGCCCGCCGGTGTCTGTCTATCTGTCTGTCCGTCGGGGTCTGTCTGTCTAACCTGACCATCGGTGTCTGGCTGTCCGTCGGTGTCTGTTTGTCTGTCTGTTCGTCGGAGTCTGTCTGTCCGTCTGTATCTGTCTGTCCGTCGGTGACTATCTGTCCGTCTGTCTGTCCGTCGGTCTCTGTCTGTCTGTCTGTCTCTCCATCGGTGTCTGTCTGTCTGCATGTCCAATGGTGTCTGTCTGTCCGTCGGTGTTTATCTGTCTGCCTGACCGTCGGCGTCTGTCTGTCTATTCGTCGGTGTCTGTCTGTCCGCCGGTGTCTGTCTGTCTGCCTGTCCGTCGGCATCTGTATGTCTGCCTGTCCGTCGGTGCCTGTCTGTCTGTCAGTGTCTGTCTGTCTGCCTGTCCGTCGGTGTCTGTCTGTCCGTCGGTGCCTGTCTGTCCGTCGGTGTCTGTTTGTCTGTCTGTCCGTCGGTGTCTGTCTGTCTGCCTGTCCAACGGTGTCTGTCTGTCCGTCGGTGTCTATCTGTCAGGCTGTCCGTCGGTGTCTGTTTCTCGGTCTCTCTGTCGGTGTCTGTCTGTCTGTCTATTCGTCGGTGTCTGTCTGTCCGCCGGTGTCTGTCTATCTGTCTGTCCGTTGGGGTCTGTCTGTCTGCCTGTCCGTCGGTGCCTGTCTGTCCGTCGGTGTCTGTATGTCTGCCTGTCCGTCGGTGTCGGTATCTGCCTGTCTGTCGGTCGGTGTCTGCCTGTCCATCGGTGTCTGTCTGTACGTCGGTGTCTATCTGTCTGCCTGACCGTCGGCGTCTGTCTGTCTGTTCGACGGTGAATGTCTGTCCGCCGGTGTCTATCTGTCAGGCTGTCATACGGTGTCTGTCTGTCTGGCTGTCTGTCCGGGTCTGCCTGTCCGTCGTTGCCTGTCTGTCCGTCGGTGTCTGTCAGTCTGTCTATTCGTCGGTGTATGTCTGTCCGTCGGTGTCTATCTGTCTGCCTGTCCTTCGGTGTCTGTTTGTCTGGCTGTCTGTCCGTGTCTGCCTGTCCGTTGTTTCCTGTCTGTCCGTCGGTGTCTGTTTGTCTGTCTGTCCATCGGTGTCTGTCTGTCTGTCAGTGTCTGTCTGTCTGCCTGTCTGTCGGTGTCTGTTTGTCTTGCTGTCTGTCTGTGTCTGCCTGTCCGTCGTTGTCTGTCTGTTCGTCGGAGTCAGTCTGTCCGTCTGTATCTGTCTGTCCGTCGGTGACTATTTGTCCGTCTGTCTGTCCGTCGGTGTTTATCTGTATGCCTGACCGTCGGCGTCTGTCTGTCTGTTCGTCGGTGTCTGTCTGTCCGCCGGTGTCTGTCTGTCTGCCTGTCCGTCGGTGCCTGTCTGTCTTTCAGTGTCTGTCTGTCTGCCTGTCCGTCGGTGTCTGTCTGTCCGTCGGTGTCTGTCAGTCTGACTGTTCGTCGGTGTCTGTCTGTCCGTCGGTGTCTGTCTGTTTATCTGTCCTTCGGGGTCTGTCTGTCTGCCTGTCCGTCGGTGCCTGTCTGTCCGTCGGTGTCTGTTTTGTCTGTCTGTCCGTCGGTGTCTGCCTGTGTGTCAGTGTCTGTCTGTCTTACTGTTCGTCTGTCCGTCAGTGTCTGTCTGTCTGCCTGCCCGTCGGTGTCTGTCGGTGTCTGCCTGTCCATCGGTGTCTGTCTGTCTAACCTGACCATCGGTGTCTGTCTGTCCGTCGGTGTCTGTTTGTCTGTCTGTCTGTCCGTCGGTGTGTGTTTGTCTGTCTGTCCGTCGGTGTCTGTCTGTCTGCCTGTACGTCGGTGTCTGGCTCTCTGCCTGTACGTCGGTGTCTGTCTGTCTGACTGTCCGTCGGCGTCTGCCTGTCTGCCTGTCCAACGGTGTCTGTCTGTCCGTCGGTGTCAGTCTGTCTGGCTGTCCGTCGGTGTCTGTTTGTCTGTCTGTCTGTCCGTCGGTGTGTGTTTGTCTGTCTGTCCGTCGGTGTCTGTCTGTCTGCCTGTACGTCGGTGTCTGTCTGTCTGCCTGTCCGTCGGTGTCTGTCTGTCTGCCTGTCCGTCGGTGCCTGTCTGTCCGTCGGTGTCTGTATGTCTGCCTCGCCGTCGGTGTCTGTCTGTCTGTCTGTCAGTCGGGGACTGTCTGTCTGCCTGTCCGTCGGTGCCTGTCTGTCCGTCGGTGTCTGTTTGTCTGTCTGTCCGTCGGTGTCTGTCTGTCTGTTCGACGGTGAATGTCTGTCCGCCGGTGTCTGTCTGTCTGCCTGTCCGTAGGGGTCTGTCTGTCTGCCTGTCCGTCTATGCCTGTCTGTCCGTCGGTGTCTGTTTGTCTGTCTCTCCGTCGGTGTCTGTCTGTCTGTTCGTCGGTGTCTGTCTGTCCGTCAGTGTCTGTCTGTCTGCCTGTCCGTCGGTGTCTGTCTGTCTGTCTGTACGACGGTGTCTTTCTGTCTGCCTGTCCGTCGGTTACTGTCTGTATGCCTGTCCAACGGTGTCTGTCTGTCCGTCGGTGTCTATCTGTCAGGCTGTCATACGGTGTCTGTCTGTCTGGCTGTCTGTCCGGGTCTGCCTGTCCGTCGTTGCCTGTCTGTCCGTCGGTGTCTGTCAGTCTGTCTATTCGTCGGTGTATGTCTGTCCGTCGGCGTCAGTCTGTCTGGCTGTCCGGCGGTGTCTGTTTGTCTGTCTGTCTGCCTGTCCGTCGGTGTCTGTCTGTCCGTCGGTGTCTATCTGTCTGCCTGTCCTTCGGTGTCTGTTTGTCTGGCTGTCTGTCCGTGTCTGCCTGTCCGTTGTTGCCTGTCTGTCCGTCGGTGTCTGTTTGTCTGTCTGTCCATCGGTGTCTGTCTGTCTGTCAGTGTCTGTCTGTCTGCCTGTCTGTCGGTGTCTGTTTGTCTTGCTGTCTGTCTGTGTCTGCCTGTCCGTCGTTGTCTGTCTGTTCGTCGGAGTCAGTCTGTCCGTCTGTATCTGTCTGTCCGTCGGTGACTATCTGTCCGTCTGTCTGTCCGTCGGTGTTTATCTGTCTGCCTGACCGTCGGCGTCTGTCTGTCTGTTCGTCGGTGTCTGTCTGTCCGCCGGTGTCTGTCTGTCTGCCTGTCCGTCGGTGCCTGTCTGTCTTTCAGTGTCTGTCTGTCTGCCTGTCCGTCGGTGTCTGTCTGTCCGTCGGTGTCTGTCAGTCTGACTGTTCGTCGGTGTCTGTCTGTCCGTCGGTGTCTGTCTGTTTATCTGTCCTTCGGGGTCTGTCTGTCTGCCTGTCCGTCGGTGCCTGTCTGTCCGTCGGTGTCTGTTTTGTCTGTCTGTCCGTCGGTGTCTGCCTGTGTGTCAGTGTCTGTCTGTCTTACTGTTCGTCTGTCCGTCAGTGTCTGTCTGTCTGCCTGGCCGTCGGTGTCTGTCGGTGTGTGCCTGTCCATCGGTGTCTGTCTGTCTAACCTGACCATCGGTGTCTGTCTGTCCGTTGGTGTCTGTTTGTCTGTCTGTCTGTCCGTCGGTGTGTGTTTGTCTGTCTGTCCGTCGGTGTCTGTCTGTCTGCCTGTACGTCGGTGTCTGTCTGTCTGCCTGTCCGTCGGTGTCTGTCTGTCTGCCTGTCCGTCGGTGCCTGTCTGTCCGTCGGTCTCTGTATGTCTGCCTCGCCGTCGGTGTCTGTCTGTCTGTCTGTCAGTCGGGGACTGTCTGTCTGCCTGTCCGTCGGTGCCTGTCTGTCCGTCGGTGTCTGTTTGTCTGTCTGTCCGTCGGTGTCTGTCTGTCTGCCTGTCCAACGGTGTCTGTCTGTACGTCGGTGTCTATCTGTCAGGCTGTCCGTCGGTGTCTGTCTGTCCGTCGGTGTCTGTTTCTCGGTCTCTCTGTCGGTGTCTGTCTGTCTGTCTATTCGTCGGTGTCTGTCTGTCCGCCGGTGTCTGTCTATCTGTCTCTCCGTAGGTGTTTGTCTGTCTGTCTGTTCGTCGGTGTCTGTCTGCCTGTCCGTCGGTGTCTGTCTGTCCGTCGGTTTCTATTTTTCTGTCTCTCCGTCGGTGTCTGTCTGTCTGTTCGTCGGTGTCTGTCTGTCCGTCGGTGTCTGTCTGTCTGCCTGTCCGTCGGTGTCTGTCTGTTTGCCTGTACGACGGTGTCTTTCTGTCTGCCTATCCGTCGGTGACTGTCTGTATGTCTGTCCAACGGTGTCTGTCTGTCCGGCTGTCTGTCCGGGTCTGCCTGTCCGTCGTTGCCTGTCTGTCCGTCGGTGTCTGTCAGTCTGTCTATTCGTCGGTGTATGTCTGTCGGCTGGTGTCTGTGTGTCTTCCTGTCCGTGGGGGCTGTCTGTCTGCCTGTCGTCGGTGCCTGTCTGTCCGTCGGTGTCTGTTTGTATGTCTCTCCGTCGGTGTCTGTCTGTCTGCCTGTCCAACGGTGTCTGTCCGTCCGTCGCTGTCTGTCTGTCTGGCTGTCCGTCGGTGTCTATCTGTCTGCCTGACCGCCGGCGTCTGTCTGTCTGTCTGTCGGTGTCTGTCTGTGTGTCTGTTAGTCGGTGTCTGTCTGTCTGCCTGTCCGTCGGTGTCTGTCTGTCTAACCTGTCCATCGGTGTCTGTCTGTCCGTCGGTGTCTGTTTGTGTTTTTCTCCGTCGGTGTCTGTCTGTCTGCCTGTCCGTCGGTGTCTGTCTGTCTGCCTGTCCAACGGTGCCTGTCTGTCCGTCGGTGTCTATCTGTCAGGCTGTCCGTCGGTGTCTGTCTGTCCGTCGGTGTCTGTTTCTCGGTCCTTCTGTCGGTGTCTGTCTGTCTGTCTATTCGTCGGTGTCTGTCTGTCCGCCGGTATCTGTCTACCTGTCCGTCGGTGTCTGTCTGTCCGTTGGTGTCTGTCTGTCAGTCGGTGTCTGACTGCCCGTCGGAGACTGTCTGTACGTCGGTGTCTATCTGTCCATCTGTCTGTCCGTTGGTGTCTGTCTGTCTGTCGGTCGGTGCCTGTCTGTCCGTCGGTGTCTGTTTGTCTGTCTCTCCGTAGGTGTCTGTCTGTCCGTCGGTGTCTGTTTGTCTATCTCTCCGTAGGTGTCTGTCTGTCTGTCTGTTCGTCGGTGTCTGTCTGCCTGTCCGTCGGTGTCTGTCTGTCCGTTGGTGTCTGTCTGTCAGTCGGTGTCTGACTGCCCGTCGGAGTCTGTATGTACGTCGGTGTCTATCTGTCCATCTGTCTGTCCGTCGGTGACTGTCTGTCTGGCTGTCCGTCGGCGTCTGCCTGTCTGCCTGTCCAACGGTGTCTGTCCGTCCGTCGGTGTCAGTCGGTCTGGCTGTCCGTCGGCGTCTGTTTGTCTATCTGTCTGTCCGTCGGTGTGTGTTTGTCTGTCTGTCCGTCGGTGTTTGTCTGTCTGCCTTTACGTCGGTGTCTGTCTGTCTGCCTGTACGTCGGTGTCTGTCTGTCTGACTGTCCGTCGGCGTCTGCCTGTCTGCCTGTCCAACGGTGTCTGTCTGTCCGTCGGTGTCACACTGTCTGGCTGTCCGTCGGTGTCTGTTTGTCTGTCTGTCTGTCCGACAGTGTGTGTTTGTCTGCCTGTCCGTCGGTGTCTGTCTGTCTAACCTGTCCATCGGTGTCTGTCTGTCCGTCGGTGGCTGTTTGTCTGTTTTCCGTCGGTGTATGTATTTCCGTCGGTGTCTATCTGTCTGCCTGACCGCCGGGGTCTGTCTGCTGTCGGTGTATGTCTGTGTGTCTGTTAGTCGGTGTCTGTCTGTCTGCCTGTCCGTCGGTGTCTGTCTGTCTAACCTGACCATCGGTGTCTGTCTGTCTGTCGGTGTCTGTTTGTCTGTTTCTCCGTCGGTGTCTGTCTGTCTGCCTGTCAGTCGGGGACTCTCTGTCTGCCTGTCCGTCGGTGCCTGTCTGTCCGTCGGTGTCTGTTTGTCTGTCTGTCAGTCGGTGTCTGACTGTCTGTCTGTTCGACGGTGTCTGTCTGTCTGCCTGTCCGTCGGTGACTGTCTGTCTGCCTGTCCAACGGTGTCTGCCTGTTCGTCGGTGCCTGTCTGTCCGTCGGTGTCTGTTTGTCTGTCTCTCCGTAGGTGTCTGTCTGTCTGTCTGTTCGTCGGTGTCTGTCTGCCTGTCCGTCGGTGTCTGTCTGTCCGTTGGTGTCTGTCTGTCAGTCGGTGTCTGACTGCCCGTCGGAGTCTGTATGTACGTCAGTGTCTATCTGTCCATCTGTCGGTCCGTCGGTGTCTGTCTGTCTGTCTGCCTGTCCGTCGGTGTCGGTATCTGCCTGTCTGTCGGTCGGTGTCTGCCTGTCCATCGGTGTCTGTCTGTCCGTCGGTGTCTATCTGTCTGCCTGACCGTCGGCGTATGTCTGTCTGTTCGACGGTGTCTGTCTGTCCGCCGGTGTCTGTCTGTCTGCCTGTCCGTAGGGGTCTGTCTCTCTGCCTGTCAGTCGATGCCTGTCTGTCCGTCGGTGTCTGTTTGTCTGTCTCTCCGTCGGTGTCTGTCTGTCTGTTCGTCGGTGTCTGACTGTCCATCGGTGTCTGTCTGTCTGCCTGTCCGTCGGTGTCTGTCTGTGTGTCTGCCTGTCCCACGGTGTCTTTCTGTCTGTCTGTCCGTCGGTGACTGTCTGTATGCCTGTCCAACGGTGTCTGTCTGTCCGTCGGTGTCTATCTGGCAGGCTGTCATACGGTGTCTGTCTGTCAGGCTGTCTGTCCGGGTCTGCCTGTCCGTCGTTGCCTGTCTGTCCGTCGGTGTCTGTCAGTCTGTCTATTCGTCGGTGTATGTCTGTCGGCTGGTGTCTGTGTGTCTTCCTGTCCGTCGGGGTCTGTCTGTCTGCCTGTCCGTCGGTGCCTGTCTGTCCGTCGGTGTCTGTTTGTATGTCTCTCCGTCGGTGTCTGTCTGTCTGTCTGTTCGTCGGTGTCTGTCTGTCTGCCTGTAAGTCGGTGTCTGTCTGTCAGACTGTCCGTCGGCGTCTGCCTGTCTGCCTGTCCAACGGTGTCTGTCTATCCGTCGGTGTCAGTCTGTCTGGCTGTCCGTCGGTGTCTGTTTGTCTGTCTGTCTGTCCGTCGGTGTGTGTTTGTCTGTCTGTCCGTCGGTGTCTGTCTGTCTGCCTGTACGTCAGTGTCTGTCTGTCAGCCTGTCCGTCGGCGTCTGCCTGTCTGCCTGTCCAACGGTGTCTGTCTGTCCGTCGGTGTCAGTCTGTCTGGCTGTCAGTCGGTGTCTGTTTGTCTGTCTGTCTGTCCGTCGGTGTGTGTTTCTCTGTCTGTCCGTCGGTGTCTGTCTGTCTGCCTGTACGTCGGTGTCTGTCTGTCTGCCTGTCCGTCGGTGTCTGTCTGTCTGCCTGTCCGTCGATGCCTGTCTGTCCGTCGGTGTATGTTTGTCTGCCTCTCCGTCGGTGTCTATCTGTCTGTTCGTCGGTGTCTGTCTGTCCGTCGGTGTCTGTCTGTCTGCCTGTTCGTCCGTGTCTGTCTGTCTGCCTGTACGATGGTGTCTTTCTGTCTGCCTGTCCGTCGGTGACTGTCAGTATGCCTGTCCAACGGTGTCTGTCTGTCCGTCGGTGTCTATCTGTCAGGCTGTCATACGGTGTCTGTCTGTCTGGCTGTCTGTCCGGGTCTGCCTGTCCGTCGTTGCCTGTCTGTCCGTCGGTGTCTGTCTGTCTGTCTGTTCGTCGGTGTCTGTCTTTCTGTCGGCGTCTGCCTGTCTGCCTGTCCAACGGTGTCTGTCTGTCCGTCGGTGTCAGTCTGTCTGTCTGTCCGTCGGTGTCTATCTGTCAGGCTGTCATACGGTGTCTGTCTGTCTGGCTGTCTGTCCGCGTCTGCCTGTCCGTCGTTGCCTGTCTGTCCGTCGGTGTCTGTCAGTCTGTCTATTCGTCGGTGCCTGTCTGTCCGTCGGTGTCGGTCTGTCTGTCTCTCTGTCGGTGTCTGTCTTTCTGACTGTCCGTCGGCGTCTGTCTGTCTGCCTGTCCAACGGTGTCTGTCTGTCTGCCTGTCAAACGGTGTCTGACTCTCCGTCGGTGTCAGTCTGTCTGCCTGTCAGTCGGGGACTGTCTGTCTGCCTGTCCATCGGTGTCTGTCTGTCTGCCTGTCCAACGGTGTCTTTCTGTCTGTCTGTACGACGTTGTCTGTCTGTCTGCCTGTCCGTCGGTGTCTGTATGTCTGCCTGTCAGTAGGGGACTGTCTGTCTGCCTATCCGTCGGTGCCTGTCTGTCCTTCGGTGTCTGTTTGTCTGTCTCTCCGTCGGTATCTGTCTGTCTGCCTGTACAACGGTGTCTGTCTGTCTGCCTGTCCAACGGTGTCTGTCTGTCCGTCGGTGTCGGTCTGTCTTTCTGTCCGTCGGTGTCTGTCTGTCTGTCTGCCAGTCCGTCGGTGTGTGTTTGTCTATCTATTCGTTGGTGTCTGTCTGTCCGTCGGTGTCTGTCTGTCTGCCTGTCCGTCGGTGTCCGTCTGTATGCCTGTCCAACGGTGTCTGTCTGTCTGCCTGTGCGTCGGTGTCTGTCTGTCCGTCGGTGTCTGTCTGTCTGCCTGTCAGTCGGGGACTGTCTGTCTGCATGTCCGTCGGTGACAGTCTGTCTACCTGTCCATCGGTGTCTGTCTGTCCGTCCGTGTCTGTCTGTCTGGCTGACCGTCGGCGTCTGTCTGTCTGTCTGTCGGTGTCTGTCTACCTGGCTGTCCGTCGGTGCCTGTCCGTTCGTCGGTGTCTCTCTATCTGCCTGTCCAACGGTGTCTGTCTGTCTTTCGCTGCCTGTCTATCTGTCTGTGCGTCGGTGTATGTATTTCCGTCGGTGTCTATCTGTCTGCCTGACCGTCGGCGTCTGTCTGTCTGTGTGTCTGTTCTTCGGTGTCTGTCTGTCTGCCTGTCCGTCGGTGTCTGTCTGTCTGCCTGTCAGTCGAGGACTGTCTGTCTGCATGTCCGTCGGTGTCAGTCTGTCTGCCTGTACATCGGTGTCTGTCTGTCCGTCCGTGTCTGTCTGTCTGGCTGACCGTCGGCGTCTGTCTGTCTGTCTGTTTGTCGGTGTCTGTCTGTCCGTCAGTGTCTGTCTGTCTGCCTGTCCGTCGGTGTCTTTCTCTTTGTCTGTCTGTCCGTCGGTGTCTGTCTATCTGCCTGTCCAACGGTGTGTGTCTGTCCGTCGGTGTCTATCCGTCTGGCGGACCGTCGGCGTCCGTTTGTTTGTCTGTCGGTGTAAGTCTGTGTGTCTGTTTGTCGGTGTCTGTCTGTCTGCCTGTCTGTCGGGGTCTGTCTGTCTGCCTATCCGTCGGTGCCTGTCTGTCCGTCGGTGTCTTTTTGTCTGTCTCTCCGTCGGTATCTGTCTGTCTGCCTGTCCAACGGTGTCTGTCTGTCTGCCTGTCCAACGGTGTCTGTCTGTCCGTCGGTGTCGGTCTGTCTGTCTGTCCGTCGGCGTCAGTCAGTCTGTTCGTCGGTGTCTGTCTGTCCGCCGGTGTCTGTCTGTCTGTCTGTCCATCGGTGTCTGTCAGTGTCTGTCTGTCTGCCTGTCCATCGGTGTCTGTTTGTCTTGCAGTCTGTCTGTGTCTGCCTGTCCGTCGTTGTCTGTCTGTTCGTCTGTATCTGTCTGTCCGACGGTGACTGTCTGTCCGTCTGCCTGTCCGTCGGTGTCTGTCTGTCTGCCTGTCCGTCGGTGTTTATCTGCCTGACTGTCCGTTGGTGTCTGTCTGTCTGCCTGTCCAACGGTACCTGTCTGTCCGTCGGTATCTTTTTGTTTGTCCGTCCGTCGGTGTCTGTTTGTCTGGCTGTCTGTCCGTGTCTGCCTGTCCGTCGTTGCCTGTCTGTCCGTCGGTGTCTGTTTGTCTGTCTGTCCATCGGTGTCTGTCAGTGTCTGTCTGTCTGTCTGTCCGTCGGTGACTATCTGTCCGTCTGCCTGTCCGTCGGTCTCTGTCTGTTTATCTGTCGTTCGGGGTCTGTCTGTCTGCCTGTCCGTCGGTGCCTGTCTGTCCGTCGGTGTCTGTTTGTCTGTCTGCCTGTCTGTCTGTCGGTGTCTGCCTGTCCAACGGTGTCTGTCTGTCTGCCAGTCCGTCGGTGTCAGTCTGTCTGCCTGTCCGTCGGTGCCTGTCTGTCCGTCGGTGTCTTTTTGTCTGTCTGTCCGTCGGTGTCTGTCAGTCTGTCTGTTCGTCGGTGTCTGTCTGTCCGTCTGTGTCTGTCTGTATGCCTGTCCGTCGGTGTCTGTCTGTCTGCCTGTCCAACGGTGTCTGTCTGTCCGTCGGTGTCTATCTGTCTGACTGTACGTCGGTGTCTGTTTGTCTGGCTGTCTGTCCGTGTCTGCCTGTCCGTCGTTGCCTGTCTGTCCGTCGGTGTCTGTTTGTCTGTCTGTCCGTCGGTGTCTGTCTGTCTGTCAGTGTCTGTCTGTCTGCCTGACCGTCGGAGTCTGTGTGTCTTGCTGTCCGTCTGTCTGCCTGACCGTCGGAGTCTGTGTGTCTTGCTGTCCGTCTGTGTCTGCCTGTCCGTCGTTGCCTGTCTGTCAGTCGGTGTCCGTTTGTCTGTCTGTCCGTCGGTGTCGGTCTGTCTGCCTGTCCAACGGTGTCTGTCTGTCCTTCGGTGTCTATCTGTCTCGCTGTCCGTCGGTGTCTGTCTGTCTGCCTGTCCGTCGGTGTCCGTCTGTCTACCTGTCCAACGGTGTCTGTCTGTCTGCCTGTCCGTCGGTGTCTGTCTGTCCGTCGGTGTCTATCTGTCTGCCTGTCCGTCGGTGTCTGTTTGTCTGGCTGTCTGTCCGTGTCTGCCTGTCCGTCGTTGCCTGTCTGTCCGTCGGTGTCTGTTTGTCTGTCTGTCCATCGGTGTCTGTCTGTCTGTCAGTGTCTGTCTGTCTGCCTGTCCGTCGGTGTCTGTCTGTCTGCCTGTCCGTCGGTGTTTATCTGCCTGACTGTCCGTTGGTGTCTGTCTGTCTGCCTGTCCAACGGTACCTGTCTGTCCGTCGGTATCTTTTTGTTTGTCCGTCCGTCGGTGTCTGTTTGTCTGGCTGTCTGTCCGTGTCTGCCTGTCCGTCGTTGCCTGTCTGTCCGTCGGTGTCTGTTTGTCTGTCTGTCCATCGGTGTCTGTCATATCTGTCTGTCTGCCTGTCCGTCGGTGTCTGTTTGTCTTGCAGTCTGTCTGTGTCTGCCTGTCCGTCGTTGTCTGTCTGTTCGTCGGATTCTGTCTGTCCGTCTGTATCTGTCTGTCCGTCGGTGACTATCTGTCCGTCTGCCTGTCCGTCGGTCTCTGTCTGTTTATCTGTCGTTCGGGGTCTGTCTGTCTGCCTGTCCGTCGGTGCCTGTCTGTCCGTCGGTGTCTGTTTGTCTGTCTGCCTGTCTGTCTGTCTGTTCGTCGGTGTCTGTCTGTCCGTCTGTGTCTGTCTGTATGCCTGTCCGTCGGTGTCTGTCTGTCTGCCTGTCCAACGGTGTCTGTCTGTCCGTCGGTGTCTATCTGTCTGACTGTACGTCGGTGTCTGTTTGTCTGGCTGTGTGTCCGTGTCTGCCTGTCCGTCGTTGCCTGTCTGTCCGTCGGTGTCTGTTTGTCTGTCTGTCCGTCGGTGTCTGTCTGTCTGTCAGTGTCTGTCTGTCTGCCTGACCGTCGGAGTCTGTGTGTCTTGCTGTCCGTCTGTCTGCCTGACCGTCGGAGTCTGTGTGGCTTGCTGTCCGTCTGTGTCTGCCTGTCCGTCGTTGCCTGTCTGTCAGTCGGTGTCCGTTTGTCTGTCTGTCCGTCGGTGTCGGTCTGTCTGCCTGTCCGTCGGTGTCTGTCTGTCTGCCTGTCCGTCGGTGTTTATCTGCCTGACTGTCCGTCGGTGTCTGTTTGTCTGGCTGTCTGTCCGTGTCTGCCTGTCCGTCGTTGTCTGTCTGTTCGTCGGAGTCTGTCTGTCCGTCGGTGTCTGTCTGTCCGTCGGTGTCTGTCTGTCTGCCTGTCCGTCGCTGTGTGTCTATCTGGCTGTCCGTCGGTGTATGTATTTCCGTCGTCGTCTATCTGTCTGCCTGACCGTCGGCGTCTGTCTGCCTGTCCGTCGGTGTCTGTCTGTCAGTCGGTGTCTGACTGCCCTTCGGTGTCTGTCTGTCCGTCGGTGTCTGTCTGTCTGTCTGCCTGTCCGTCGGCGTCGGTATCTGCCTGTCAGTCTTTCGGTGGCTGCCAGTCCGTCGGTGTCAGTCTGTCTGCCTGTCCATCGGTGTCTGTCTGTCCGTCCGTGTCTGTCTGTCTGGCTGACCGTCGGCGTCTGTCTGTCTGTCTGTTCGTCGGTGTCTGTCTGGCCGTCGGTGTCTGTCTGTCTGCCTGTCCGTCGGTGTCTTTCTCTTTGTCTGTCTGTCCGTCGGTGTCTCTCTGTCTGCCTGTCCAACGGTGTCTGTCTGTCCGTCCGTGTCTATCTGTCTGGCTGACAGTCGGCGTCTAGCTGTCTGCCTGACCGTAGGCGTCTATTTGTCTGTTCGTCGGTGGCTGTCTGTCCGCCGGTGTCTGTCAGTTTGCCTGTCCGTCGGGGTCTGTCTGTCAGCCTGTCCGTCGGTACCTGTCTGTCCGTCGGTGTCTGTTTGTCTGTTTCTCCGTCGGTGTCTGTCTGTCTGTCTGTTCGTCGGTGTCTGTCTGTCTGTCGGTGTCTGTCTGTCTGCCTGTCCGTCGGTGTCTGTCTGTCTTCCTGACCGTCGGTGTCTATCTGTCTGCCTGTCCAACGGTGTCTTTCAGTCTGCCTGTCCGTCGGTGTTTGTCTGTCTGCCTGTCCAACGGTGTCTGTCTGTCCTTCCGTGTCTATCTGTCTGGCTGACCGTCGGCGTCTCTCTGTCTGTTCGTCGGTGTCTGTTTGTCTGTCTGTCCGTCAGTGTCTGTGTCTCTGCCTGTCCAACGGTGTCTGTCTGTCTGCCTGTCACACGGTGTTTTTCTGTCTGCCTGTCCGACGTTGTCCATCTGTCTGCCTGTCCAACGGTGTCTGTCTGTCCTTCGGTGTCGGCCTGTCTGTCTGTCCGTCCGTGTCTGTCTGTCTGTCTGCCTGTCTGTCGGTGTCTGTATCTGCCTGTCTGTCTGTCGGTATCTGCCTGTCCATCGGGGTCTGTCTGTCTGTCTGTCCGTCGATGCCTGTCTGTCCGTCGGTGTCTGTTTGTGTGACTCTCCGTCGGTGTCTGTCTGTCTGTCTGTTCGTCGGTGTCTGTCTGCCCGTCGGTGTCTGTCTGTCTGCCTGTCCGTCGGTGTCTGTCTGTTCGTCGGTGTCTGTCTGTCAGTCGGTGTCTGTCTGTCTGCCTGTCCGTCGGTGTCTGTCTGTCTGCCTGACCGTCGGTGTCTATTTGTCTGCCTGTCCAACGGTGTCTTTCAGTCTGCCTGTCCGTCGGTGTTTGTCTGTCTGCCTGTCCAACGGTGTCTGTCTGTCCGTCCGTGTCTATCTGTCTGGCTGACCGTCGGCGTCTCTCTGTCTGTTCGTCGGTTTCTGTTTGTCTGTCTGTCCGTCACTGTCTGTCTCTCTGCCTGTCCAACGGTGTCTGTCTGTCTGCCTGTCACACGGTGTTTTTCTGTCTGCCTGTCCGACGTTGTCTGTCTGTCTGCCTGTCCAACGGTGTCTGTCTGTCCTTCGGTGTCGGCCTGTCTGTCTGTCCGTCCGTGTCTGTCTGTCTGTCTGCCTGTCCGTCGGTGTCTGTATCTGCCTATCTGTCTGTCGGTGTCTGCCTGTCCATCGGGGTCTGTCTGTCTGTCTGTCCGTCGATGCCTGTCTGTCCGTCGGTGTATGTTTGTCTGGCTGTCCGTCGGTGTCTGTCTGTCTGTCTGTTTGTCTGTCCGTCGGTGTCTGTCTGTCTGCCTGTTCGTCGGTGTCTGTCTGTCTGCCCGTCCAACGGTGTCTGTCTGTCCGTCGGTGTCTATCTGTCTGGCTGTCCGTCGGTGTCTGTCTGTCCGTCGGTGTCTATCTGTCCTTCTGTCTGTCCGTCGGTGTCTATCTGTCAGGCTGTAAGTTGGTGTCTGTTTGTCTGTCTCTCCGTCGGTGTCTGTCTGTCTGTCTGTTCGTCTGCCCGTCGGTGTCTGTCTGTCAGCGTATCCGTCGGTGTCTGTCTGTCTGCCTGTCCAACGGTGTCTTTCTGTCTGTCTGTCCGTCGGTGTCTGTCTGTCTGCCTGTCCGTCGGTGTGAGTCTGTCTGCCTGTCCAAAGGTGTCTGTCTGTTCGTCGGCGTCGGTCTTTCTGGCTGTCCGTCGGTGTCTGTTTGTCTGTCTGTCTGTCCGTGTCTGCCTATCCGGCGTTGCCTGTCTGTCCGTCGGTGTCTGTCTGTCTGTCTGTTCGTCTGTCCGTCGGTGTCTGTCTGTCTGCCTGTCCAACGGTGTCTGTCTGTCCTTCGGTGTCGGCCTGTCTGTCTGTCCGTCCGTGTCTGTCTGTCTGTCTGCCTGTCCGTCGGTGTCTGTATCTGCCTGTCTGTCTGTCGGTGTCTTCCTGTCCATCGGGGTCTGTCTGTCTGTCTGTCCGTCGATGCCAGTCTGTCCGTCGGTGTATGTTTGTCTGGCTGTCCGTCGGTGTCTGTCTGTCTGTCTGTTTGTCTGTCCGTCGGTGTCTGTCTGTCTGCCTGTTCGTCGGTGTCTGTCTGTCTGCCCGTCCAACGGTGTCTGTCTGTCCGTCGGTGTCTATCTGTCTGGCTGTCCGTCGGTGTCTATCTGTCCGTCTGTCTGTCCGTCTGTCTGTCCGTCGGTGTCTATCTGTCAGGCTGTAAGTTGGTGTCTGTTTGTCTGTCTCTCCGTCGGTGTCTGTCTGTCTGTCTGTTCGTCTGCCCGTCGGTGTCTGTCTGTCAGCGTATCCGTCGGTGTCTGTCTGTCTGCCTGTCCAACGGTGTCTTTCTGTCTGTCTGTCCGTCGGTGTCTGTCTGTCTGCCTGTCCGTCGGTGTGAGTCTGTCTGCCTGTCCAAAGGTGTCTGTCTGTTCGTCGGCGTCGGTCTTTCTGGCTGTCCGTCGGTGTCTGTTTGTCTGTCTGTCTGTCCGTGTCTGCCTATCCGGCGTTGCCTGTCTGTCCGTCGGTGTCTGTCTGTCTGTCTGTTCGTCTGTCCGTCGGTGTCTGTCTGTCTGCCAGGCCGTCGGTGTCAGTCTGTCTGCCTGTTTATCGTTGTCTCTCTGTCCGTCGTTGTCTGTTTGTCAGTCTCTCCGTCGGTGTCTGTCTGTCCGTCGGTGTCAGTCTGTCCGTCGGTGACTATCTGTCCGTCGGTGACTATCTGTCCGTCGGTGTCTGTCTGTCTATCTGCCTGTCCGTCAGTGTCTGTTTGTCTGTCTATTCGTCCGTGTCTGTCTGTCCGTCGGTGCCTGTCTGTCTGTCTGCCTGTCCGTCGATGTCTGTTTGCCTGTCTGTCCGTCGGTGTCTATCTGTCTGCCTGACCGTCGGCGTCTGTCTGTCTGTTCGTCGGTGTCTGTCTGCCCGCCAGTGTCAGTTTGTCTGTCTCTCCGTCGGTGTCTGTCTGTCTGTCTGTTCGTCGGTGTCTGTCTGTCCGTCGGTGTCTGTCTGTCTGCCTGTCCATCGGTGTCTGTCTGTCTGCCTGTCCAACGGTGTCTTTCTGTCTGTCTGTCCGTCGGTGTCTGTCTATCTGCCTGTCCAACGGTGTGTGTCTGTCCGTCGGTGTCTATCTGTCTGGCGGACCGTCGGCGTCCGTCTGTTTGTCTGTCGGTGTCAGTCTGTGTGTCTGTTCGTCGGTGTCTGTCTGTCTGCCTGTCCGTCGGTGTCTGTTTGTCTGCCTGACAGTCGGGGACTGTCTGTATGCCTGTCCGTCGGTGTCTGTCCGTCTGTCTGTCCGTCGGTGTCTGTCTGTGGGTCTGCCTGTCCGTCGGTGTCGGTATCCGCCTGTCTGTCTGTCGGTGTCTGCCTGTCCATCGGTGTCTGTCAGTCTGCCGTTCCGTCGGTGTCTGTCTGTCTGTCTGTTTGTCTGTCCGTCGGTGTCTGTCTGTCTGCCTGGCCGTCGGTGTCTCTCTGTCTGTCTGTCCATCGGTGTTTGTCCGTCTGCCTGTCCGTCGGTGTCTATCTTTCTGCCTGTCCAACGGTGTCTGTCTGTCCGTCGGTGTCGGTCTGTCTGGCTGTCCGTCGGTGTCTGTTTGTCCGGCGGTCTGTCCGTGTCTGCCTGTCCGTCGTTGCCTGTCTGTCCGTCGGTGTCTGTCAGTCTGTCTGTTCGTCCGTGTCTGACTGTCCGTTGGTGTCTGTCTGTCTGTCCGTAGGTCGGTGTCTGTCTGTCTGCCTGTCCAACGGTGTCTTTCTGTCTGCCTGTCCGTCGGTGTCTGTCTGTCTGCCTGTCCAACGGTGTCTGTCTGTCCGTCCGTGTCTATTTGTCTGGCTGTCTCTCCGTGTCTGTCGACCGTTGTTGACTGTCCGTCCGTCGGTGTCTGTCAGTCTGTCTGTTCGTCGGTGTCTGTCTGTCCGTCGGTGTCTGTCTGTCTGTCCGTAAGTCGGAGTCTGTCTGTCTGCCTGTCCAGCGGTGTCTTTCTGTCTGCCTGTCCGTCGGTGTCTGTCTGTCCGTCGGTGTCTGTCTGTCCATCGGTCTCTATCTGTCTGTCTGTCTGTCTGTTCATCGGTGTCTATCTGTCTGCCTGTCCCTCGGTCTCTGTCTGTGTGTCTGTCTGTCTGCCTGTCCATCGGTGTCTGTCTGTCTGTCTCTCTGTCCGTCGGTGTCTGTCTGTCTGTCTGTCTGTCCTTCAGCGTCTGTCTGTCTGTCGGTGTGTGTCTGACTGTATGTGCGTCGGTGTCTGTCTGTCTGACTGGCTGTCTACCTGTACGTTCGTGTCTGTCTATCTGACAGTCTGTCAGTATGTCCGTCCGTCGGTGTGAATCGTTCTGTCTATTGTCTGACCGTCGGTGCCTGTCTGCCTGCCTGTCCGTCGGTGTCTGTCTTACTGTCTGTCTGTCTGTCGACCTGTACGTTCGTGTCTGTCTATCTGACAGTCTGTCAGTATGTCCGTCCGTCGGTGTGAATCGTTCTGTCTATTGTCTGACCGTCGGTGCCTGTCTGTCTGTCTGTCCGTCGGTGTCTATCTGTCAGGCTGTCCGTCGGTGTCTGTTTGTCTGGCTGTCTGTCAGGGTCTGCCTGTCCGTCGTTGCGTGTCTGTCCGCCGGTCTCTGTCAGTCTGTCCGTTCGTCGGTGTCTGCCTGTCCGTCGGTGTCTGTTTGTTTGTCTGACCGTTGGTGTCTGTATGTCTGCCTGTCCGTCGGTGTCTGTCTATCTGCCTGTCCGTCGGTGTCTGTCTCTCTGTCTGTCTGTCCGTTGGTGTATGTCAGTATGCCTGTCCAACGGTGTCTGTCTGTCCGTCGCTGTCTGTCTGTCTGGCTGTCCGTCGGTGTCGTCTGTCGGTCGGTGCCTGTTTATCTGTCTCTCCGTCGGTGACTATCTGTCCGTCTGTCTGTCCGTCGGTGTCTGTCTGTCTGTCTGCCTGTCCGTCGGTGTCTGTCTGTCTGCATGTCCAACGGTGTCTGTCTGTCCGTCGGTGTGTATCTGTCTGCCTGACCGTCGCCCTCTGTCTGCCTGTTCGTTGGTGTCTGTCTGTCCGCCGCTGTCTGTCTGTCTGCCTGTCCGTTGGTGGCTGTCTGTCCGTCGGTGTCTGTTTGTCTGTCTCTCCGTCGGTGTCTGTCTGTCTGCATGTCCAACGGTGTCTGTCTGTCCGTCGGTGTGTATCTGTCTGCCTGACCGTCGCCCTCTGTCTGCCTGTTCGTTGGTGTCTGTCTGTCCGCCGCTGTCTGTCTGTCTGCCTGTCCGTTGGTGCCTGTCTGTCCGTCGGTGTCTGTTTGTCTGTCTCTCCGTCGGTGTCTGTCTGTCTGCATGTCCAACGGTGTCTGTCTGTCCGTCGGTGTCGGTCTGTCTGCCTGTCCGTCGGTGTCTGTCTGTCCGTCGGTGCCTGTTTATCTGTCTCTCCGTCGGTGTATGTCAGTCTGTTCGTCGGTGTCTATGTGTCCTTCGGTGTCAGTCTGTCCGTCGGTGACTATCTGTCTGTCTGCCTGTCCGTCGGTGTCTGTCTGTCTGCATGTCCAACGGTGTCCGTCTGTCCGTCGGTGTCTATCTGTCTGCCTGACCGTCGGCCTCTGTCTGTCTGTTCGTCGGTGTCTGTCTGTCCGCCGGTGTCTGTCTGTCTGCCTGTTCGTTTGGATCTGTATGTCTGCCTGTCCGTCGGTTCCTGTCTGTCCTTCGGTGTCTGTTTGTCTGTCTCTCCGTCGGTGTCTGTCTGTCTGTCTGTTCGTCGGTGTCTGTCTGTTCGTCGGTGTCTATCTGTCTGCTTGTCCGTCGGTGTCTGTCTGCCTGTCCAACGGTGTCTTTCTGTCTGCCTGTCCGTCGTTGTCTGTCTGTCTGCCTGTCCAACGGTGTCTGTCTGTCTGCCTGTCCGTCGGTGTCTGTCTGTCTGACTGTCCGTCGGTGTCTGTCTGTCTGCCTGTCCAACGGTGTCTGTGTGTCCGTCGGTGTCGGTCTGTCTGGCTGTCCGTCGGTGTCTGTCTGTCTGCATGTCCAACGGTGTCTGTCTGTCCGTCGGTGTCTATCTGTCTGCCTGACCGTCGGCCTCTGTCTGTCTGTTCGTCGGTGTCTGTCTGTTCGACGGTGTCTGTCTTTCCGTCGGTGTCTGTTTGTTTGTCTGTCCGTTGGTGTCTGTATGTCTGCCTGTCCGTCGGTGTCTGTCTGTCTGCCTGACCGTCGGTGTCTGTCTCTCTGTCTGTCTGTCCGTTGGTGTATGTCAGTATGCCTGTCCAACGGTGTCTGTCTGTCCGTCGCTGTCTGTCTGTCTGGCTGTCCGTCGGTGTATGTATTTCCGTCGGTGTCTATCTGGCTGCCTGACGCCGGCGTCTGTCTGTCTGTCTGTCGATGACTGTCTGTGTGTCTGTCCGTCGGTGTTTTTTTGTCTGACTGTCCGTCGGTGTCTGTCTGTCTGCCTGTCAGTCGAGGACTGTCTGTCTGCCTGTCCGTCAGTGCCTGTCTATCTGCCTGTCCAACGGTGTCTGTCTGTCCGTCGGTGTCGGTCTGTCTGCCTGTCCGTCGGTGTCGTCTGTCGGTCGGTGCGTGTTTATCTGTGTCTCCGTCGGTGTATGTCAGTCTGTTCGTCGGTGTCTGTCTGTCCTTCGGTGTCAGTTTGTCCGTCGGTGACTATCTGTCCGTCTGTCTGTCCGTCCGTGCCTGTCTGACCGTTGGTGTCTGTTTGTCTGTCTGTCCGTCGGTGTCTGTCTGTCGCCTGTCCAACGGTGTCTGTCTGTCTGCCTGTCCAACGGTGTCTGTCTGTCCGTCGGTGTCTATCTCTCTGGCTGACCGTCGGCGTCTGTCTGTCTGTCCGTCGGTGTCTGTCTGTCCGTCGATGTCTGTCTGTCCGTCGGTGTCTGTCTGCCTGTCCGTCGGTGTCTGTCTGTCTGTCTCTCCGTCGGTGTCTGTCTGTCTGCATGTCCAACGGTGTCTGTCTTTCCGTCGGTGTTTATCTGTCTGCCTGACCGTCGGCGTCTGTCTGTCTGTTCGTCGGTGTCTGTATGTCCGCCGGTATCTGTCTGTCTGCCTGTTCGTCGGGGTCTGTATGTCTGCCTGTCCGTCGGTGCCTATCTCTCCGTCGGTGTCTGTCTGTCCGTCGGTGCCTATCTGTCTGCCTGTCCAACGGTGTCTGTCTGTCCGTCGGTGTCGGTCTGTCTGCCTGTCCGTCGGTGTCTGTTTATCTGTCTCTCCGTCGGTGTATGTCAGTCTGTTCGTCGGTGTCTGTCTGTCCTTCGGTGTCAGTCTGTCCGTCGGTGACTATCTGTCTGTCTGCCTGTCCGTCGGTGTCTGTCTGTCTGCATGTCCAACGGTGTCTGTCTGTCCGTCGGTGTCTATCTGTCTGCCTGACCGTCGGCCTCTGTCTGTCTGTTCGTCGGTGTCTGTCTGTCCGCCGGTGTCTGTCTGTCTGCCTGTTCGTCGCGGTCTGTATGTCTGCCTGTCCGTCGGTGCCTGTCTGTCCGTCGGTGTCTGTTTGTCTGTCTCTCCGTCGGTGTCTGTCTGTCTGTCTGTTCGTCGGTGCCTGTCTGTTCGTCGGTGTCTATCTGTCTGCTTGTCCGTCGGTGTCTGTCTGCCTGTCCAACGGTGTCTTTCTGTCTGCCTGTCCGTCGGTGTCTGTCTGTCTGCCTGTCCAACGGTGTCTGTCTGTCTGCCTGTCCGTCGGTGTCTGTCTGTCCGTCGGTGTCTATCTGTCAGGCTGTCCGTCGGTGTCTGTTTGTCTGGCTGTCTGTC
>OX424572.1:136445186-136532686 GCA_949152435.1 Gastracanthus pulcherrimus
CAGCCGATGCAAAATTATCTAAAGTTAACTGACATATTCTACTGATTTTCTCCCTATACGTTGCTCCTTGATTTAAATGTTTCGCCTAGCGACTTATTTGTTTTACAGATCTTACAAGCTTGAATTTTTGTCGTACCGAATCAATACTACGGTTTTTTTTTGACTTTGTATCTCTCCTGTACTTGACTGCTCTAGTTTGGTAGTTAAAAGTTAATCCTTCATCATCATCCGTACAGTATTCTGTTGGTGGTTGAGAGTAATCGGGATCATGGTGAAGAATTTTATCTTCTATTATTTATGCGTTCAAGTCTTTATACAGCTCTTGAAAGTACAAGGACTCTTCGGTAATCATTTCAATTCCATTAAATTAATTCATAGCACTTAACAAAATACTTTCAATGTGAGACTTCAACTCTATTTCCTTTTGGTTTGTTGGAGTTTGTAGTAAATTCAGTGTTTGAAAGAAAATAAGCTAAAGACTGATAACGTTCATCGGACTCACTGACATTTTTACAGCTGTAGAAAAAAAAAACAAAAATAACCGAAGGAAATAAAAGAAGGTATAACTTGGAAACTTCTTTTATTAACTATCAAACTTCAATATATTCCTATGAGGTGCTCACGACTCGCGAATATTATTAAACGCTTGTCCGATGTGCTCTCGTCGGAGCTCGCAATCAAACTGCTGTGCTTACGCATCTCGAGCTCGGGAATACTGGTCCTTCGTTGTTTACAAAATCCGGTTCAAAAGAATAACATTCCGCGATAATAATACCGACACTTTTCACGTTGCTCATAATTCTTTTTCGAATATTATCTGTTTAACTTTTTAAAAAAAGTGTTTTTTTTGGATTTAATTTGTTTCTTACAAAATATGATTATTAATATATTTTGAAAGATCACGTTATTACTTAATTATTATCGTAGAATTCAATTCCAGCTCAAAAATTATAAAAAAAGAATAATATTGCAAGAATTTGCGACCCCAAATACATAAAGTGTCGTATTTTTATGTTGATTGGTATTTTTTCTTAATTGCGTAACTGAAAGGGTTAACTGCACGGGTAACTCAGCCCTCGCAATGATTGTTTTTAAAAATCCTAAAATGCGTGAACTTGAATTTTTAATATTCTTAACAGCAGTACAATAGTTAATTGAATTAAGCTGATTTAAAAATTTATGTATAAAAAATGTAAAAAATAAATTATATTGACGCTTATAATAAATAGGGGATGCAACCGTTCAGTATGAAAATACGGTAGTGACTTACATTTGTTTACAACAATTTTTCTGGTATTTGTTTCATTCGAATATCTTTATTAGTTTTCTAGATAATAATAAAAATCTGTTTTTGGGGGTAAACTTTATGGGTGGTTTTCAACCCTTAGGAGTGGTATTCCGACGATAAAAAAAATACTATTTTAATTAATAAATTCATTAATTTTATTTAATAAATTCATTCATTTTAATTAATAAATTCATTCATTTTAATTAATAAATTAATTCATTTTAATTAATAAATTCATTCATTTTAATTAATAAATTCATTCATTTTAATTAATAAATTAATAAATTTTTAATTCTTATAAATGATTTTAGTACATACCTTTTAACATGTCTATAGTTAAAGTTTAATTTTGTAGAACAGAATTCGTAATATTGAATATTATATTTAATGTCGTCACATTTTGTAAATGAAGACACAATATAGATTAATCGAGAAAAAAAGCTCTGCTTATTTCACGTGTGATTCACTTTTGAAGATTCACTTTAAAACTAAACCTCTGGTGAATGTAGTATTATACCATGGCGAGTGACCTACTGGAAGAAGAACTTCTGTAAGAACTTGTCGGTGTTGATGCCGAGTCGCTCGTGAACGTCGGGTTCTGCTTTTCCTGCAGGCTGGACGGTAGGCAGTCGGCCAAAATGACGCTGAAACATTTTGATTAGAGTCGGTTGTTTTCCTGGTCGGTGGGGGGAGTAATACGAGTGGTCAGTAATGAAAGTGATATTCATTTTCAAAGCGCAAGAAATACGCGAAATAGTTTTTAATGGTTGAAAAATACTCAAATAAGCTTACTTTTGTCGAGAAATAGTCGGAGTAGTTTTCTATCGTCGAAAAACACTCGCGAGTATCTTTCGATCGTCGAGAAATACTCGGAGTAATTTTCGATGGTCGAGAAACACTTGAAGTAGTGCTCGATGGTCGACAAATACTCGAGAATACCTTTCGATTGTCGAGATATATTCGGAGTAGTTCTCGATTGTCGAGAATTACTCGAAGTATTTTTCGATCGTCAAGAAATCCTTGCGAGTATCTTTCGATCGTCAAGAAATCCTTGCGAGTATCTTTCAATCGTCGTTAAATACTTTGAGTGGTTTTCGATGGTCGAGAAATACTCGGGAGTATCTTTTGATGGTCGAGAGATACTCGGAGTAATTTTCGTTCTTCGAGAAATACTCGAACTAGTTCTTGATGGTCGAGAAATTTTCGGAGTCATTTTCGATCGTCAAAAAACACTCGTGAGTATCTTTCGATCGTCGGGAAACATTCGGAGTAGTTCTAGATGGTTGAGAAATACTCGGGAATATCTTTCGATGGTCGGGAAATACTCGGAAGTATCATTCGATGGTCGAGAAATACTCGGAGTCATTTTCGATCGTCAAAAAACAATCGCGAGTATCTTTCGATCGTCGAGAAATACCCGGATTAATGCTCGGTGATCGAGAAATACACGGGAGCATCTTTCGACGGTCGAGAAATACTCGGAGTAATTTTGGATCGTCGAAAAATACTCGAAGTAGTTCTCGATGGTCGTGAAGTACTCGGAGTCATTTTCGATCGTCATGAAACGCCTGCGAGTATCTTTGGATTGTCGAGAAACACTCGGAGTAGTTCTCGATGGTCGCGAAATACTCGGGAGTATCTTTCGATGGTCGAAACATACATGGATTTTACAAGCTATTTTATCTTGGATTGAAAATGGACATTCCGGATAAACCAAAGCAGAAAGTCTCTCAAAATCGGCAGCCAATGTTGTGAAATCTTCACCAAAACGTTGACATCTGATCTGAAATTGTGCGTAATAAGTGGGTGCTAAGTGTTTATCACCAAAACGAAATTCAAGACGGGAAACTAAATCATCAAAATTTGACGCAGTCGAATCAGATTCAACGAGAATTGATTTTGCTCTTCCTTTCAAACAAGAAATAAGAGCTGCTGTTTTATTTGCAGGTGTCCAATTGTTTTCTCTAGCGATGACTTGAAATTGAACCAAAAATTCACGAAGAGATTATGATCCATCATTACACAGGCCGACAAGATTTTTAACCCCAGAGACCAGACCATACTTTTCCGAAGGTTTTTGGCACGCTGAATCCAAATCCGGCCTCAGAATTGCTCTATCACCTCAGGTTTTCGAGATATCCTAACCTAAAAGTGCGAAAATCACCGTTTTTGGCTGTTTTTGAGGTTATGTTATGCCGCTAACTGATTTTTTAATACAAAACGATCAGCGGCATCTGAAAGTACTAGTCTTGCCCTTCAAAATTCATTTTTGCTTGTTTCGATTCGACTTTTCCTTCTCGAGATATATCGCTTTCAATCTGTAATGTATCAGTGTTTCTTATCTACTAGACATCCTATCCCATAGTTCCGTTTATACTCGGATAAACAAACTCTTCCTGATATTGCTGTCAAACCGCTTGCAAATGCATACCTGGTAGTTTTTGGGGTCAATGATCACAAATCTGGAGTCAGAATCTCCGAATTCAAAATGGCGGATCCAATATGACGGCTATGATTACCACGATCCGTAGTAAGTCACAAAAAATCCCGGAAAAGCTCTGGAGATCGGTTACTCGGGGGTTTTCAGGGTCGCTGATCTCAAATCTGGAGTCAGAATTTCCGAATTCAAAATGGCGGATCCAAAATGGCGGTTATGATTACCACGATCCATAGTAAGTCACCAAAAACACTGGAAAAGCTCTGGAGATCGGTTACGCGGGGGTTTTCGGGGTCGCTGATCTCAAATCTGGAGTCAGAATTTCCAAATTCAAAATGGAGGATCAAATATAGCGACTATCGTTGCCAAGGGCCATAGCCATAGTTGACTAAAATCTTGGAAATGGTCTTTTAAGTCGTCACTTGGAAGTTTCCCGATTCTCCGAGCTCGAATCTGCAGTCAAATATTCCAAGTACAGAATACCTACTGACCCACCCAATATGTTACAAAATGACGGATGTAATATAGCAGCTAGTCTTACATAAAGAACCTCACTTTGACTTCTTATGAAAACGTTGTCGCTGCTCCTGAAACGATCGTTTATATGACTTGCGCCTATAGACAGTCGATACGTTATGTCTATGCAGAGACCAGCAATAGTCCGCCATCATCCGCTCATCCCACCTACCTTGAAAATGCCGCTCCTTTTGTTTGAAATCTGAATCAATACGGTATTAGATACATGATCGTCGTAGTGTGCATGTATGAATCTGATGTACAGCCAGTGTAGATCAGCCAGTGCTTTCAAGAAAAACAAGACTTTCCGTGTTAGAGATCGCGTTTGAGCGACAGGCTACCGGATTAGTCATCAACCCATAAATAAATCAATACGGTATTAGATACATTAACGTCGTAGTGTGCATGTATGAATCTGATGTACATCCAGTGTAGATCAGCCAGTGCTTTCAAGAAAAAAAAGACTTTCCGTGTTAGAGATCGCGTTTGAGCGACAGGCTAACGGACTAGTCATCTACAATGTCGAGAATCCCGTGCGCAAATAAAGTTAATAAATTTTGCAATGTTTGCGGAAAGTTTGAGGCAGAAACTTACCGTAGAAACATCAGTGATACAATAAGAGCACAGTTCGAAGAATGTTATCAAACGCCTATGAGAAATCTAAATAAACCCTGGGTTCCTAATTCTATTTGTGAAGATTGTCGCCGAACTTTGAAAAACTGGAATAGTATAAAAAAGGATGTTGTAATTGAAACAGTAGTGTGGCGTGAACCTAGAAATCATGATGATGACTGCTACTTTTGTGGATGTGATATAACTGGTAGAAACCATACAAATAAACATTTGCTTGTGTATCCTAAGGTGCTTAGTGTAACACCACCAAAAATTGGAAAAATAGAACGGAATACAAATACTGTTCCTCAGCCACAAGCGGAGCAAGAAAGGCAAACGATTGAAAGTGACGAGGCCGAAAGCAGTGACGATGAATTTTCTTTTGACGACGGAAAACCGCAACTTTTTGATCAAAATGCTCTGGATGATTTTGTGCGGGAATTGAATTTGAGTAAAGATTTGGCAGAGCTATGCGCTTCCAGACTCAAAGAAAGAAATCTTCTATCCCCTGGGACAAAAATTTCCGTCTACAGGAAAAGAGATAATAACTTCGTGAAGTATTTTACTAAAGAGAATTCCCTTGTATATTGCAACGATATTAAAGGTTTGATTAGTTTATATGAGATAGAAGAAGTTTATAAGCCGGAGAACTGGCGACTCTTTATAGATTCTTCAACAGATAGTCTTAAAGCAGTACTGCTTCATAATGGAAATAAATATGCGGCAATTCCCATTGGCCATTCCACCGTATTGAAAGAATCGTACGAAAGCTTTCAATTTCTTCTTGAAAAAGTCAATTATTATAATGAGCACAAATGGTTGATTTGTGGTGACTTCAAAATGATAAATATTTTAGTAGGTTTGCAGTCGGGAAACACGAGACATCCGTGTTTTCTCTGCCTTTGGAACAGTCGTTCCCGACAGGAGCACTGGGTAAAGAAAAATTGGCCACAAAGAATCCAGATTAAGGTTGGTGAACACAATGTCATTCATGAGAGTCTTGTCGACACCCGTCGAATCCTATTGCTTCCATTGCATCTCAAGCTTGGCTTTATGAAGCAATTTACTAAAGCTTTAGACAAAGAAGGCGAATGTTTCCAGTACATTGCATCCAAGTTTAAGCATTTGTCGGATGCTAAACTTAAAGAAGGCATATTTGTTGGGCTTGATATTAGAAAACTTATGAAAGACGATGATTTTGTAAAAACCATGACACCCGTACAAAAAGATGCTTGGATGAGCTTCAAAAGTGTCACAGACAATTTTTTAGGAAACTATCGAGATCCAAAGTACAAATCTATTGTATCTACGATGCTAACGAATTTCCAAAAATTAGGGTGCCTGATGAGTATGAAATTGCACTTTTTGTTTTCTCATTTAGACTACTTTCCTGAGAATAATGGCGCATTCAGCGAAGAAATGGATGAACGCTTTCATCAGGATTTCAAACAAAAGGAGCGGCATTTTCAAGGTAGGTGGGATGAGCGGATGATGGCGGACTATTGCTGGTCTCTGCATAGACATAACGTATCGACTGTCTATAGGCGCAAGTCATATAAACGATCGTTTCAGGAGCAGCGACAACGTTTTCATAAGAAGTCAAAGTGAGGTTCTTTATGTAAGACTAGCTGCTATATTACATCCGTCATTTTGTAACATATTGGGTGGGTCAGTAGGTATTCTGTACTTGGAATATTTGACTGCAGATTCGAGCTCGGAGAATCGGGAAACTTCCAAGTGACGACTTAAAAGACCATTTCCAAGATTTTGGTCAACTATGGCTATGGCCCTTGGCAACGATAGTCGCGATATTTGATCCTCCATTTTGAATTTGGAAATTCTGACTCCAGATTTGAGATCATCGACCCCGAAAACCCCCGCGTAACCGATCTCCAGAGCTTTTCCAGTGTTTTTGGTGACTTACTATGGACGTGGTAATCATAACCGTCATTTTGGATCCGCCATTTTGAATTCGGAGATTCTGACTCCAGATTTGTGATCAGTGACCCCAAAAACTACCAGGTATGCATTTGCAAGCGGTTTGACAGCAATATCAGGAAGAGTTTGTTTATCCGAGTATAAACGGAACTATGGGATAGGATGTCTAGTAGATAAGAAACACTGATACATTACAGATTGAAAGCGATATATCTCGAGAAGGAAAAGTCGAATCGAAACAAGCAAAAATGAATTTTGAAGGGCAAGACTAGTACTTTCAGATGCCGCTGATCGTTTTGTATTAAAAAATCAGTTAGCGGCATAACATAACCTCAAAAACAGCCAAAAACGGTGATTTTCGCACTTTTAGGTTAGGATATCTCGAAAACCTGAGGTGATAGAGCAATTCTGAGGCCGGATTTGGATTCAGCGTGCCAAAAACCTTCGGAAAAGTATGGTCTGGTCTCTGGGTTATTGGTTCAGGAATATTTTGTCGGCCGGTGTTATCATCAGCTTTCAATTTAAAAAACAAATACGTTCCCGAGTGGATAGGTCTAGTGTTCGGTAAAACAGAATTATTTACATTTGAACCTAAACCACGAGTATTAGTAATCAAAGGATCAATAACAGAAGTTCCTAACGCAAGTCTATTCTGATTTAAAGATAACCAAGTGTCATTGATTCTAGCGTTCTCTGTTTCTGTTGTATGTGGATGTATATCTCTATTCTGTAAACGACTTAGCTGATTAATTTGGCGTTACTGTTCTCGCTGTTCTGCCAACAGTGTGTTATTCAGGGTCCGAAGTCTCGATATTTCTTCGTTCAAGTCAGTCTCCCTCTGCTCTTGGTCACTGAATAGTTCTCTTCGAACTTGTTGATCCCTCAGTAGCCTAATCTGTGCTTCAAGTTCCTGATTGTGATGACGAGCATCCAATAATTCCGAATCTCGTACATGGAGTTCGCTTTGTAAATTCAATGCATCCTCGTTGCATTGATGGAGTTCTTGAGTAATTTCCTCTACACGTTTCTTCAAGCTTGTTATCTCTAAATTCACTTCAGTGAGAGACGGTTGAGGCTGCTCAGTTGAAAGAGTTCTCGGGGATGGATCTGGTATTCTTGATACCACTGACATCTTGCTGGAACGTAAAAGCATAAACTTTCCGCTAAATCACTTTTTCGAAAACACTATCCCGGACGAGCCCCCAAATGTTGTAATCGGGTTCGGGTAATGAGAACGACAACACGTATTTATAGAAAAGCACACTTAAACTCGGACTCTTTATTCGAACGTAAACATAACTGTTCTCAACAGCTGTTAGAATCAGACTAAACATAAACAATAACATCCGCGACATCGTTGATCTCGTTGCTAGTGGTTGCTATGCGCGATTCTCGGTGTTCGAATCGCGCAACGTTCGCGCTCGGTCACAACAATATTAATCTTTTTAATGTAGTACTTGGAAAGGTAGTAGAAAGAGTTTGTTTCAATTCTGCCTTATTAAGACAGCCTTATTTTCGTAATTTTTACTGTCTTCAAGTGTCTGGAGTATAAATTATATTAGTTTAAACAATGGGTTTCGGTTGGAAAGCAATAGACTAACAATTTCCAAGTACTGCATTGAAACGATTAATATTAATGTGTAAAAAATACAAAATATCATTGACAATGTAGAATAGAATCACATTTTAAAAACAATTTCAGAATTATCGTTCAGATAGTAGCATAAAATTTGGATAAAAATCTGCTTGATTGCAAGTATCAATCTAACTGACGTACTTTTCTTTTCGAAAGACTGACCGTCTTTGACTGTTCGTCTTTAAAAGAGTATCTAACTTTATTTCCTTCCACCCAACAATATTTTTTTAGGTCTCAAAATTTTCAATATTTTACGAAAAATTGGGTATTACTCTTAGTTTTTCATTTATCAAACTACTATTTGAATAATTAGCAAAAATGTAATTAGACAAGGAGAGAAGGTAGATACGGCCTCCTCTTAAGATCGACGCATAAACTTTGCCGTGAGCCATAAGCCGTCAAAGATGCAGGTTATTTGTGTATCTATATATATGGTTGCCTAAAGATGCGCGGATCATGGATCATAAATATACTTATAACCTATTTTTTCGACGGCACGCGGTTTACCTCAAAGTTTGTGGGCCAGGCTTTATGTGCTTCGCAGAAAAGCCGCTGCTCCCATTATCCACTTCTGTAATGACAACAACACCGGTCTGTAATACTCTGCATTTCTCAAATATTATATTCAATGTTTTATCATTAAATATTTTATATTAATTTATTATTTGATGAGAGTATATATTTGTTAGTCCCTCCGTAATAGCCTGGGTTGAAGCGTGGCTGAGGCATAGACTTTCTGGCATGAGGAAGCACAGCACTCCTCCCGGTAGGGCTTGTAGCCCGATGACTTGCCAGTTTGCCGGGAAGTCGGAAGGTGACTAAATGGTAACCGAGCACACTCTACATACATTTACTCTTACAATAATTACCCTACAATTACCACACGCACGGCACTCAACAAAATACTCAAACATCTTCTCTCGGGCGGTACACTAATCGTGAGGCAGATGCACAGAAAACCACCCGACCCAATTGTTCACGCGCCGGGACACGCTGGGAGTGTCCGGACCTCTGTCGATTGTTCCCATCGGCATGGGCGAAGGACTGATGTGAGTCTAGCTCTGGCGAGGCGATTAGTTTCGTTGCGGGATCAGAAGCCGGCCGCTTCGGACCTTTATCAAGAAGTGCGTATTGGGCAGGGGGATCGAAACCTCTATTGCTCCGGGCAAGCTCTGGTCTGTCCGCGTATTCCGGGATCGGGAAAACGAAGGCTGGGCCTCAGGGAACTTGGGTAGGATCAATGTATCCGAGGGTACACCCATTTCCAGCTATTTCGGCCCACCTCCCTACGCAGGATGCGCCGGTTAAACAATCAAGAAAGAAAATATCCCAATGCGATAAAGAGATGAACCAGGAGGCAGGTAAATCTCAAACCTGTCGGGAAGCAATGGTGGCAGTGGAACAGCTTCACACACATTGCCGGGTGGGAATAATCAGCCCAGCCGCCCGCAGATAGTAACAGCCCAGAAGTTCGTGAAGCAAGTGGATGAACTCCTCAAAAAGATGGGAAAATGGTTGGAGATGCAGCCGGGTGTCAATAGCGATATCAAGCACAGCTTATCCAACCTGGTTGAACTTTTCGACTCTTGGAGAGAATGCCTACTCACCAATACCGAAGAGTGCAGTGCGACAGACCCTCTGAGAGCCGTAGCTGTCTCAAGCTAGCGGCCTCAACATAAGAGGGTGCGACCACGAGACGGTAACTCTGATACTGCTGAGTCTGAGATCGTCGACTTTGAGAAGGTCCTTTCAAAGAAGGAAAAAGCTGCAGCTAAGAAACAGCAGCAACAGCTTCAGAAACAATCTGAGCAACTGAGAAAATAACAACAGCTGCGGCGAAATCAGCAACAGCGACAGCAGCTACGACAATAACTGCAGCAGCATCGGCAACATAAGAAGATCCCAACAGCCAGGACATCGGCGGACAAGAGGAGCGAGACAGCTCAAAAGAAAAAGAAGAGGAGGAGGAGAACGCCTAGGAAGCGACCCAAGGCTGTCCTTATCCGAACGACGGATGGAATCACCTACGCGGATGTTCTCTCAAATGTCCGCGAAAAGGTCACAGCAGAGTGTCCAAAGACTGATATTAAGTGTATCATGAAAACCAAGGCGGCCGACGTCCTGGTAGAGTTGGGCTCAGAAAGGAACTACCAGGAGCTGGGGATTATAGGAGACTCCATGAGGAAGGTATTGGATACGTCGGGGGCCGTAAAGACCCTGACGCCTGAGACAAACGTGGAAGTCAGATACCTGGGCAGCCTTATCACCAAAGAAGAATCGGAGATGGCGATCAAGAGAGTCTTTGGCCAAGCAGGAGTCTCAACGGGTGAGATTAGCTTGTCGCTGACCAAGCCCAAGAGTAGAAAGCAGCGACTGACCATCGTAGAGATGGAGCAGGAAAAGGCAGAGTTCCTCCTTGCGAAGAATCGCCTCAAAGTCAGCTATATGAACTGCCGACTGAGATGATGGCAGCGGCTCCAGCGGTGCTTCATATGTCTGGGTTACGGACATCAAGTGCGCGAATGTCATAGCCCAGACAGAAGCAAGGTTTGCTACAAATGTTGTGCGGAAGGTCACAAAGGAGCTGCCTGCAAGACTACCGAGGCGAAGTGCGTCTTGTGCACTGACCTGAAAGTAGACCAAACACAGGTGGGTCACACACCGGGCTCAAGGCAGTGTAGAGCGTCTCGTGAAACACTTAGGCAGACCAAAGCTCCGCGTTAATGATGGACCGCATAATGGTCCTTCAAGTGAACCTCCATAGAGCCGAGTTAGCCAACATCCTTCTAACTCAGAGTATATCTGAGACGAAGGCTTATGTGCTGGTAATCAGCGAGCAGTACTGTGACTGGAACGTACCTACGTGGTAACAATATACACTTGGCATAGCAGCAATCTACGTGGACCCACGAACCATCAGAGTGGACGAACACGGGTCCGGAAGCGGCTTTGTGTGTGTGAGAAGCAGAGACGTAATTTACGTTAGCTGCTACTTGGTCCCGAACGTCCGTATGGAGCCATTCAGGCGCAGTCCGGACGAGCTGGAAGACGCGATCCGCGAAATAGAAGGCGAGATCGTAGTCGTCGGCGACTTCAATGCGCGAGCATTGGAGTAGCGCATGCCAGTGATGCACGGCAGAAGAAAGTCCATCATGGGGATGGTATCTAGACTCGGGCTGATAGTTCTCAACGTTGGGACACGTCGACATTCAGATCGTAAGGGCATATTGGGGTAATTCCGGACGTGTCTTTCGCATCCGAAAATCGAGTTCGTAGAGCATCGGATTGGAGGGTAATAGAGGGTTACAAAGGAAGCGATCACCAATATTTCACGTTTCAGCTGCGCCTTAAATCCCAATCGCAAAGAGTCACGACAAAGCCACCGCGATGGAATCTGGCCAGGTTGAACACGGAAAAACTGGTCGAGGTACTGCTCGAAGGACAGGGGGATTTACCAACGACGAACGCCACCGAAGACAGGGACGGAGCGGACGCCCTCGTGAGGGAGACAACGGGTCTCAGTTACTGAACCTGTAACGCATCCATGCCGCGCAAGGGATCGCGACATGGAAAATGCCCTGCTTATTGGTGGTCGGACGAAATAGCGTAACTGAGATCGGAAGCGAAACGCCTCAGAAGAAGAGCGCAAAGAACGAGAGATGAAATGGAGGCAGCACTGTTGTCGGCGCAGCACAAAGCAACGCGCAAGCGGCTCCGACGCGATATCAACCGGAGGAAGGCACAATGCTGGAAGAACCATACGGAGGAAGTCAATCGGGACGTGTGGGGCATCGGCTACAAGATCGTGACCAAGAAACTCTGCGCGCACCCAAATCACCCTTTCGACGAGAACACCATGGCTCGAATCGTGGACACTTTGGTACAAACGTATCCGCCAAGGCGAGACTAGGAGAAAGCCGCTGAAGTAGGTGAGATTTCTCTATTCTCCACCGAGGAGTTGCGGATCACCGCCAATATGATTAGGAGTGGAAAGGCGCCTGGTCCAGACGGGGTACCAGCTGAGATATGGAAGATCATCGAGATGAGAGCACCTTGTCTATTGCTGAACAAATACAACGCGTACCTGAAGGCGGGTATCTTCGGTACTCCCTGGCAGGTTGAGCATTTCGTGTTGATCAGCAAAGGTAAGGGAGGTGATCCTCGGCTTCTGTCGTCTAACAGGCCACTGTACATGTTGGACTACGCAGGGAAGCTCTATGAGAGGTTGCTCAAACCACGGCTACAGGGAGCTGTGCGGGCTGCCGTCGATTTAGCTGACAACCAGTACTGCTTCAGGAAACGGCGGTCCACAGTGGACGCTATACGAGAGGTAGTTCGGCTGGGAAGGAAAATATGCACTGGTAATCATTTTTCCAGGAACATCGCGCTTCACGTTACGTTAGACGTTAAGAGCGCCTTCAACTCGGATAGGTTTCCAAACATCTTGGACGCGTTGAACGAGTTCAGAGTCCCAGAGTACCTCATGCGAGTGATACGGGACTACCTACAGGACCGTACCGTCCGCTACGAAACAGAAGAAGATCAACGGGAGAAATATCTCAGCGCCGGCTTGGCACAGGGGTCAATCTTTGGCCATGAATTTTGGAACATCCTGTACGATGCCCTATTATGAATCGGGCTACTGGAAGGGTTGTACATGATAGCCTACGCTAATGATGTCGATTTAGTCATCATCGCGCGGGACTTTGAAAAAGTACTATATCTGTTGAATCAGGCCATGCGCAGGATCTCGTGCTGGATGGGGGAACACGGTCTTGACTTGGCAGCCGCTAGACAGAGATCGTGCCCATCACTGGCAAACGGATTCAGACCATCTTCGTCATGTATGTGGGAGATACGGAGGTTTCGTCATGTCAGTCATTACATCCATTTTAATGTACGGTTCTGAAATATGAACCGATGCAATGGAGAAGGATTCATAGCGGATTCGACTCAGTTCTGTTCAGCGTAGAGGAGCTTTCAGAGTCACCAACGACTATCGCACGGTCTCGGGACCCGCAGTGCCCGTTATTGCAGGAATCATCCCGATCGACTTATACGCGGCGGAGCGCAAGCGAATCTACGAACGGAAGAAAGCAAGGGAGGACAGAACACCAGTCCATAGAGAGAAATGGGAACGCACCATGGAAATGTGGCAACGGTCCTAGATAACCATAATTAACGGTAAATGGACAGGAACGCTGATAGACCAGCTGGCCCCTTCGATTAACAGAGATCATGGGTAGGTAAATTACTACCTGACCCAAATCCTGAGTGATCGTTAGTATTTCTGATCCTACCTCAATCATATGGGGAAGGTTCAGAGCCCGAGTTGTATCTTCTGTTCCGCTGATTGCGACGATGCGTTTCATATGTTTTTCGTCTGCGAAAAGTGGAAAGAAGAAATACCAGCTCTTATCGGCTCGGTCGGGCAATTTACGCCTGAGAACATCGTGGGCGAAATTCTGCTCGCCGAGAGTAAGTGGGTCACCCGGCAATATTCGCCGAGACGGTCCTACGACAAAAGAAGCGGTACCTAGACGTGGCAACCGACGAAGGTATGAACGAAGCGCTGGAAGACGCTCAGATACCCCAACATAACCCATCGGACGCCGGACGACTCCATGGAAATGGACGGGGAGGGAGAAGATGGGACACTTTCTTAACCAGGAAACGCTCAATTTCTCTCATTTTATGAATGTCGCGGGGAGGGACAGGGATACTTCTCCTTTCCGTACGGAGATGAGTGTGACGGTTCTAATACGCGTATAAATGAGACGGGTTAGTTCTGACGTCCCTTCGGGGGATTTAAAATTATAAATTTTTAAATTTGTTTCAAGTGTTGTCGAGTGCGTAGTTTCTTTTCGCGTTTTTGTTTATTTTATTTTTCATCCTATATTATACACACGGCGGATGCATCCCTAACCAGCCCCATACTATCCAGCTGTGCGGACCTGGTCGGGTGTGATTCAGGTGGCATTTCCTACATACCCTTGACAAAAAATATAGGTATATGTATATTTTATAGTTATAAATTTATAATCTCAATTATAAACAAATTGTGATAGATATTTAAAATGAAAAATTCAATGTAAACATTTACGTATTGGTAGACAGTCTATACTTTATACTAACTTAAAAACAGTCAATTTTATACACTTATAAAATAAGAATAAAATCCAGTCTATATTATTATTATTATTATTATTATTATTATTATATTATTATTAATATTAATATTAATATTAATATTAATATTATTATTATTATTATTTTTTTTTTTGAAGGATAAAAAACGGGTAAATTTGGTGTGACCAAACCATCAGTCGGGATCACCCTGGAGGCAGCGACCTGCAGGATATTCCCAACTGGAGTGTCGGGTTCCCAGGCTTCGCATCTACTCGGGCTGGGAAAGGAGACAAAAGATTCTTGCTCAATTTCAACCCAGAGCATCTACGACTGGGGGACCGACTAAACCCGCCTTCCCCTGATCAAGAACTGTTGACATGTAGCCAGCAGTGCCGGATCAGGGGTAGGTAACCCATTCCGTCCACCTGCAACGTGGAACTACGTTAGTAATACTTCACGTTGCAGGGTCTGTCCACTTTTCTTTCGTCTCGTATGGTCTGTCCGTCTATTTCATTCTTATCAGTTTATGTGTCCTCACATTCATTCTTCATTTGTTCTCAAAAAACATTCTTTCATGCATTCTTGCGTTTCTATTCTCTCTGTCATTTTCTTTCGCTCATTCCAAGCACCCATCGCCTTTCTTCCCTCTGAGTACTGTCTCGACGAACGTAGCTACTTCCGTCCAGCTGTCTGCGTCGCGAAGCATTCTCGGTATAATGTTCTCGGGCGTTATGTTTTCTGGTCCTAGTCTGCGTCTGGCCGTTGTCCATCTTTGGCATATGAAAAATGTATGTTCTGCGTCATCCCTGTCATGTCCGCAGTACTTACAGTTCGGAGTTTGTACCTTGTCTCTCCTGAAAAGGTAGTATCTGAAGTAACCGTGTCCGGTGAGGAATTGGGTAAGGTAAAAATTCACCTCGCCGAATCCCCGCTCCGTCCACGGTCTCAGATCTCCTATCAGGCGTCGGGTCCATTTTGCTGTCTTGTCTTCCGTCCATCGTTCGTACCATTCCGTCATTGACCTGTTTCTTTCGGTTATCACCGCGTCAGCCCGTCCTGTCGCGGAGCTTAGTTCATCGATCCTCTTGCGTTCTTTTGCGAGAAGATATATGGGGATCACGCCCGCCACGACCAAGATAGCCTCCTGGTAGACCGTCCTGTAGGCGCACGCAATCCTCAGCGCCCCCCGTCTTTGTATGTTCATTAGTCGCTTGCAGTACGTTTTCACACCGAGCGTATCGGCCCAAATTTCCGCGCCGTATAGCAGGATCGAGTGGGTCGTTGACATGAGTAACCGTTTTTTTCCCTGCCTTGGTCCGTACGTGTTTGCCATCAGGCGGCTTAGGGAGGTGACTCTTTCAGCCGCTTTATTGGCAGTCTTTTCTATGTGTGTCCAGAAGGTCAGCTTTGTATCCAGGGTTACCCCCTGATACTTTACCGATTTATTCGTCTCTGTCAGTTCGGTGCCGACGTTCATCGGAATAACTGTCGGTATTCGTTGTCCTGTGAGCAAAACCAGTTCTGTCTTGTGTATTGCCAGTTGTAGTCCGTGTTCTGTCATCCATCTGTGTATTCGTCTCATGATCTGGTTCAGCGTTAGTTGGGCTATTTCTGGGTTCCGTTGTACAATAACCACCGCGATGTCGTCGCGTAGGCTACCAGAAAGGCGCCTTCTGGCATTTCTAGTCTTAGCAGGCTGTCGTATATCACGTTCCAGAAGTCTGGTCCTAGTATGGATCCCTGAGCGACTCCCGCGGTTATGTTCCTGGTTGTCCATCCCTCGGTCGTTTCGTATGTTATTTTGCGGTCCTGTAGATAGTCTCTTATAACTCGCATCAGATAGGGAGGCACCCTGAAAGTTTCTAGGGCTCTCAAGATGTCCACCCACCTGACCGAGTTGAAAGCGTATTTCACATCTAACAGTCCCGCGAGAACTAATGGTCTAGCCCCGTAGCTGGTGTGTCTTGTCTTTCGGGGACCTCGACTACCTCCCGAATTGCCCCTATCGTGGGTCAGCCCCTGCGAAAGCCGTGCTGGTTGTCGGAGAACCCTCCGGCGGCTTCAATCGCGTCTGTCAGTCGTGGTCTAAGTAGTAATTCGAAAACCTTGCCCGCGGTGTCTAGTAGATTCAGTGGTCTATAAGAGGACGGCGCATCCGGTTCTACTTTTCCCTTATACAGAAGAACCAACCTAGCCGTCTTCCATCGCTTGCTGAAAGTCCCTGTACGTAAACTGTCGTTGTACATGCCGAAGAATTTCTCCTGGGATGCCGTCCTGGTGCCTTCCCAAGCTGCAACGATGAGGTGGCTCTCAAGAGCTCCTCCTCGTTGAAATCCGGGACGGTTAGCGTTTGATCGTCGATGTCCTCCTTACCGTGTGGGTTGGGAAGAGCCCGTCCACGATCGCGTCCATTGTGGTTCTGTCCTTCAGTTCTGGTGAGCCAAAGGCCCCTAGCCTCTGAGTTACTATTTTGTAACCCAGACCCCAGGGGTCCCGCTCCACGTCGTCACATAACTGTTTCCAGCAGCGTATTTTTGAGTCTTTGATTGCGTTTACAAGTGTTTTCCGTGCTGTGTTGTATTCCGCCGAGAGGGCCTCCTCATTAGGGTTGCGTTTTTTTCTCGCGCGGCACATTTTTCTTCGACTTTTTATTCACTCCCCTCGCAGGTGGCCGATTTTGTCTGTCCACCAGTACACTTCACGTCTGTTCCGCACTGTACCTTTTCGGGGCATGGTCACGTTGCATAGTTGTTCTCTCTGTCGCAACGTCTCGTCCACGAGTCGGTCTGTCCTGTGTCTGTCTGTGAGTTGGTGCGGAACGATCTTAGCGGGTGCTGGTAGTTCCCGCAGTAGTGTGAAGAATCGTTCCTTGTCCTGTTTCTTCAGGTTCCAACGTGGGGGTCGCTCAGGTGCGATCCGTGGCGTCTCTGCATGGTTCGTCACATCGCCATTGCTTGATCTTTGGTAGGAGGCGGTCCGTTACTGTTAGACGCTGACGTAAGTGACAGTGCCGACCCTGACCCAAACATAGTCATCCCCCGCGCCAAAGTCAGTGACCCTCGTCCTCTGCTTACTCCGTATCCAGATGGCCGATGTGCTAAATTATTATATATATTAATACAAAATCAAACAGAAGACTGGAAAGAAAATACATTTACTACCTTTAAAGTTACTGAAATGTATCATAATATACATAAACAAATTGATAAATCAAGAGTAAAATTATTTGACACTTTTATTCGCAACAATCGTATAACATGATTAAATGATACAGAAATTTTTCAATTATACAAATTCATTAAGGTACCGAAAAATCGTGACAAAAACATATTGTACAATGAAATTTCTATTGCAATTATTAATAAGATCTAAGATATTTTATTAATATTGTAACGGAGAGAGGATAAACGCAATGCTTGCGGTTCGTCGCATGTTTTACTCGGCACAGTTAAGTGTCAAGTCTCGATGAGGTTGGGACGTTCAAAAGAAGACAAGGAATAGGGTTGATGGTCGGTTATTCAATAACTAGGAAAGAGAGGTGTCTGTCCGCGCCTAAAGCTAGATGCTCGCTCGATCGGAGGTCAGGCATGACTGCTGTGCGCGTCGCTCCAGAGACGCGCTTGTCCCACGCGAGAAGACTCGCGTAAGATCAGGATTCATCCTCGTCAGGATGACTGTCTCACGTCAACGAGCGCCCGTCTGCGTACGTTGCACGTTCGACGGTCCGCTTCTGCCTCAGTGGCTCTATAACGTATGTGTGTGCGAGTGTAATGTTATATGTTTACGTCGCTGTGTGTACAGAAATATGTGAGCCTCTCTCTCCTTTCCCTTTGCTTACATCGTCGAGTTGGGTATATGTATAATAGTTTTAGGTTGTACATTATTTTAGCTGAGATATTGTATGCGATCACATTTTTTTCGTACTATTCGTTGTAATGTCATTTTAATAATCATAAGAGTTCATACATTCATTACTTGCATCCTTCATGCTCTCTGATTATTCCTTGAACAGACAACCGAAATCACATGCGCGCACTAGTTTCACTGCACTGCATTTATCTTGCGTTTCTTGATAAGGCTGAGTTTTGCGTCGCGCCGGCCATGAGCCCTGGCGCTCCGTCATTCGTGTATGATGACTCAGTTCTTCCTTCCAGGCAGACTTGTTGATGTTTATATAATCGCCTTAGGCGAGGTGCTGATGATTTTGTTGTAGATACGACCTTGCAGGTGATAAGGCGCTCCCATGAGCGCATTCCTTGGCTTCGTGTCACTGCTCCAGATGATGACCTTCTCGGAAAGAAAGCCAGATCCTCCGTTGGTGTACAGCTGCGCTCTGGAGCTTTTGTCTGTTATAAAGGCTGTTGCACACAATTATTTTTTTTAATGTCTGTACTCGGTTTTGATGTCGATCCGCTTTGCTGATGCGTCTGAAACTTTCTAGAGCATGTTAGAAAAAAAGGGGACCCCCAGGAAAAATCGATTTACAAAATACCAATCTAGCAATTGTTACTCCTGTAGTGAATGGTCTTTAGTATATTATATAATTAGTTGTTTTAAGTATTATAGGGAAGTGTGGGAAGTTTTAAAAAGTCCTAGTTAATTTGGGGTTTCTGCTTTTCTATTATTTCGTGTATTCCAGGGGTCTCGATTTGATTATGATTTTAATATCTCGCGTTTTGTTTTCTTTTTGAGTAAATTGATTTAATTGCACAGTATGTTCATTTTGGTCTCGTGTGTTTCATAGCGAAAAACCCCGCTTGGTCTGGGGCAAGTGTACTAACTACTGCGTACTTCCGTCGGAGACGACTTCGAAACGACATTATAAAATGATATTATTAACTTTTATAGTGATATGAGTTTTTAAAGTTTAAATTTTAATATTTTTCTAAAAACCACTGTAACCGGGGCATCCGTAATAATGCACACACTTACTCTATATATTTCCAAAACTAATTCATTTGTGTGATATGTCTTAAAGTTTGCTTAGTTGTTGTATCGTTTTCGCTGTTTGCCGCGTCGCCCGTCGGCCCTTTTTGTTCCATCGATTGACTGGGCATTATTTAAGTGACACAAGGTGCTGCAGGTGAAAATTTCTACCCGAGCTGAGTGGGAGACGGACAACCCAAAGATTCTTATCGCTTTACTCGCTCTATGAATTCGAAACATTATACATTTTTATAATTAATTTTTAATACGCGATTTTATTCTCCAGTACAGCCAATGGCTTGCGTGTCTATTACCGTGCGATAAAAAGAGCGATTATGGTCGTGTGTTTACGTTTTGGTTTTTTTGCAAGGGCCCATCAAAATCTAATATTCACGATACTCGTTTTTTTTTTACTTGAACGTGACTTTGGAAGTGCACTCGTTGTCTTATCAACTTTTTGGTTGCTTGTATATTTTTCCTCTTTTTTCTTGCGAGGGAGCACCTGTGCATAGACGTCGCACAGTTGGTGCCAATCGTTTGCACGTTTTTCCTGTTTTCCTTGTGGATCTCCCACGAGGAGGTTTAGTTTTTTTTTTAATGCAATTAAATGTGAAATGATGTTTTTGTTTTTTTTATTGCATTGGTGGGCATATATGTAACTATAGATTGTTTTCGTTTTGCTGTGCCCGAATGCATTGCGTTCCGGGGGCCGCAAAAATTTGAAAGGACTGTTCTTTGGCGCTCTCAGCGCTTTCGGTGGCTGGTCACTCGGGTGGGTCTTTTATTGTCGAGGCCCTTTTAAGCTTATCTAGGCTAATGATTCTTGTAATATTCCATTTCTTATTTTTGCCTTCTTGTAGATATCGTCAATACTGATAATTTCGGAAGGGCCTTCATAGTCACGGTCGTTATCGCCCATCTGTGGCTCTTTGAGCCTGTAGACCATATCGCCTTCTCTAAAATGCCGTACATTCAGCTTTCTGTCATAATAGTATTTTGATCTGAATTTTGCCTGGACAAGATTCATGGCAGCATGTGTTTGTATTTCGGAGAGGTTGTTAATTAGGTCAACCATACAATCTCCATACGTGAGAAAATTTTCTTTCGGGGGTAAACTCGAAGGTGTTCGTGGTTTTTGCTCAAATACAAGCTCATGCAGGGCAGAATATTATTATATGCGTGCTGGCAAAAATAGGCACCCACTTGCTCCAGTCTTTACGATTTTCTGTTCATTTTTTCAAATATTCTGTGATTGTATGGTGCATTCCATCAATGCTACCGTTTGATTGCGGGTGGTATACCGTGGTGCAGTATTTGCCAATTTTAAAGATATGATAAAATTCATTTAGCAGCCTATTTTCGAAGTGCGTATCCTTGTCTTTCAGCGGGGCCGCGGGTAGTCCAAAATAGTAGACGACTCGCTCTGTAAATGCGCGTGCAACTTCGTCCGCTCTTGGACGTAACACTGGTATCAGGGTGCAGTATTTTGTTAAGCAATCCTGTATTGTTATAATATATTTATAACCTTCTTCCGAGTTTTTAAGTGGATCATAAAAATTCATAGACATTTTTTTGAAAGATTTGTATGACGTGTCCGTTATCACCAGTGGCAGGCGTGTTTTTACACGTACTAGCTTATTTGTTTGGCATTCTACACATTCTAGCACAAATTGACGTATGTCTAGATGCATGTTGCGCCAGTAATAGTCATTGGCCATTTTGCTGAAAGTTTTATTTATGCCTCTGTATCCACTGTAGGCTGTAAAGTGGCCCCCAAATATATGGAAATGTATGTAGTGTTTGGCGGTATTCATTATAATGTGCCAGAAATCTACATTCCCATTGCTTAATTGCCGGTGAATGCAAATATTCTGGTTAAATTCCTCCGAAAAAATATATGCGCAGTCTGCATTGCCCCATTTGGGTTTTGAGCTTAAGATCTCTCGCGCTTCCTCTGCGTCTCCGCAAGTCGATAGCGCTGGCGATTGCAGCAGATGCTCGCGTAATTGCAGGGCTGATATACTCAACTGTTGGACTTTTATTAAAGAATGGCACAGGCAATTGCCGGGTGGCTGCGACGCTATATCATTGATGCGAACTAAGATAGCGTGCGAGTCGGTGCACTATTCTCTCGCATTAAAAGTTAAAATGTCTCCTCTATTCGATGAGTCAGCTGATGGTGGCTTTTCGGAAACGAATTTTGAATCATTAAAGATGCGAATGACATATTCGAAATCGTATGTGTTGCCCTGTTCATAGGGCCCAATATCGGGAAAGTTAATTTCGTCTAAATGCTCGTACATCTCAATGTTTGAAGTTGGTGCAAATCTTGACTTTCTTTTACTTTCTTTAGAAAAATCTCCCTCTGTCTCCGTTAAATTTATTATTGGCGCTGGTGCAGGTTCATTTACTTCATTTGGGAGCCGGCTCGCAGCTTCGCTAGTCCAACCTAGCGGAGATGTTCTTCTCGTCTGAGGTATTATCTGCATACTGATAACAGTATCAGATTTCTTCTCGTCGAGCGTCGGCGATTCGCGCCATGCTCGCGGCGCATCTGGAATTTTACTGCCGGAACTTTTGCGTTAGAGGCAATTGAAGTCGGGTTTGTTGCCGGGCTCTGTGTCGGCTTCCCATACATTTATCTGCATGTCATTTCCCCCTTTAATGTCGCGCTCTTGTATGTCGACAATTAGCTTCGCACGTAATTTATTTGCCAAATCTGGCAATATTTGTTTAATTGGCGTGTGGGGCTGGCTGCTGTGTTGCTGCTCTTTAAAGTGTGAGAGGACGCTGCCGGCCGATTTTTCTGGTATTTCAGAATGTTTAGGCAAATATGAAGGTGCCATTTGCACTATTTCAGCAATATCCATAACCCCGGGCTTAACAGTAATAATTTTTTAGAGTGGCATATTTTGATTTGGACCAAATCGATTGCGCGATTGCGGTGTGATCGCTTTAGCCAGCCTGTGCTGCTCTTTGAAAGCTTACGCGGCGGCTGCTGTCGGTGTGCTCTTGATTTTCACACCCTCACGTAAGCCTTTTTCTCGGCGTAATCTCGCCATTTTATCGCTAGTTTTAGCCTGACTAATTATAGACAGAAAAATGTGCCTGTTTTTTCCTGGTATTCATGCACTTATTTGCTTTCCTTAATTCAGGAGTACCGGAGTCAGAATTCCAGATAAAGTCGGAATTTCTTTGATTTACTCCTTTTTCCGGGCTGAGTGGCTGTGTTATCTCTGCCGCCGGTGATTCATCGGGTTTGGCTATTTTGTGAGCCTCGATGGAGGCTCGTAATATGTCAAAGATTTTCCCACGTTCGTGCGGGTCCAACCGAAATTTATGTTTCCCAGCCGGCTCTACATCTACATTTGTCATTATACAGGCAAGTTGTATTGTGTCTGTGTAATCAAGTCTGTAAATATCGTTCTTCTCTTCATGCTGTGTCAGCCATTGAATATTTATTAGCCCGTCTTCTCGGAAACTGTCGCTCGTGGTCAGACATAAAAAGAAATCGTTTTCGGTGTTTCTTAGTGCTAATACGTCACCCACTTTATATAAAAGTGAACTGCTCCTGCGGTTCTTTTTGCGGGTTTTTATTGTTTCAGATGTTTCTGACTCCGATCTGACTTGTTTGCTTTTCCCATCTTTGACGATGCCCTTTTTCTTTACGGTTCGTGAGACAAATATTCTACCTAGTAGCTGGTCCAGCTCGGCCTCGCTGTCCCCTTCTTCTTGTATGTCTGCAAGATCATAAAGGTTCGCTCTTGGGCGCTCTGGATTTTCTTCGACCTCTGCCAAAACTGTGTTACGTAAGAGTGCATCGGTATTCGAATTTATGATACCGGGACGATAAAATACGACAAACGTATAGCCTGTTAAACCGAATGTCTGGATTTTTAGTGGTGTGAAAATGTTTGAGTGGCTCGTGATTTGTAACCACTGTGAATTTCCTGCCGTACAGATAAGGTCTGAACGGTCAGAACGGTCTTTTGCATACAGTATCTGAGCCGATGATTCCTTGGCTGAGCACCATCCCAAATGCGTAATCGGATCTATCACACGTGACAATAAACGGCTTGGAAAAATCCGGTGCAGGTAGAACTCGCTCGCTGCACAAGATCCTTTTTAGGTCGTCAAAAGCTGACTGCTGTGCCTCTCCCCATTCAAACTTGATACCTTTGCGCAGATGTCTTGCCAGTGGCCGCGCGATTCCTACGAACTTGGGTATAAACTTTCTGTAATAACCCGTAAAGCCCAGCTAGTGCTTCACTTTTTTCGCATTTGTCGGCACTGGGTATTTTTCCACTACCTCAAGCTTCTTGGGATCTGTGCGTATCTTGTGCCCCGCGTTTAAAAAATTGACACTTCTTGGGTTCGACCATGAGATTTGCGTCTAAAAATCTTCTCATGACTCGTCTAAAGCGAATGCCATGCTCAACAAAATTTTTCGCGGGGATCATGAAATCATCCAAATATATGGCTACTTCTTTACCCCGCATTCCCGCCATGGTTATAGCCATAGCTTTCAAGAAAACATCGGTTGCGCCTTTTAGATCCATGCCAACTCTCCGATATTGTAGGTGTTCAAAAAAATTCTGCCCAAGTGGTGCATCAAAGGCTGTGTATTGGGCCGAATTCGGATGAATAGGTATATGATGAAAGCCCGGTATTAAATCCATCGTTGCTATCATTTCGACTGAAGCGAAAGTTTCAAGTATATCGCTCGTGAATGGAAGGGCAAAGCAAGTGCCTACAGTGATTTCGTTTAATGGTCGAAAATTGGTGACAAGTTGCGATTTTTGATTTCCCAGGACGTCCGGTTTTTTGGGCACCACCCAGAGGTTGCTGGAGTACGGAGAGTTCGAGGGCTCAGCAACTCCCTGTTCGATTAATTTCTTAACCTCCACTTTAATCTACTCGCTCAGTGCCAGCGGATACCTGAAACGCTTAGTTCGCAACGGCTTATCTATCGTAAGCTTGATTTCGTGTGTTAATAAATTTGTGGCTGGCAGCGGCTCGCCTTCAAGCCAAAAACTCCGGAAAATTCCGGTATCAACTCGCGAACATGATTTATCTCGTGCTCTTCGCACACCTCCGTATCTATTAATTTCATAACTGTATTAACGCGGTCAACGCGCAGTGCCGGATTATTCTGGAGCAATTTATTTTTTTCTGCTACGTCAATTAAGTTCTCATATGTATATTGCCCTTTTGCTCGCTTAATTTTTACGCGACCTGTTATATCTATTTTGTCGTCCTCACCGACATCAAGGGTATCATATGATTTAGTAGTTTCTCCTTGCCAATGTTTATGCACTCAGCATATAATACCCCGCTGTGATTTTGTGAAACAAAATTGCCAAATAATAAATTTGGACCAATGTCTTGCAATGGAACTCAGTCGACTTCCATGTCAATATTCTTAATTTTTTCATAACTAATGCACCGCTATTTTGTAGGTATCAAAAAACATTCAATAATGTCCCAACTGATCAGTCCCTCTGTATCAGTGGAAAAACTGTCGCGGACAAAGTGCATTTCGCACAAACGGCAGCAAACTGCCACAAAAACTTTCCCTAACGACCGACATTCGCCTGGAATGACTCCTGTAATTGCAAGAATGTTATTTTTCCTGACATGTTTATTCTCGTTTAATAAACTGAATTTAATTACGGATATCTCTGCACTTTTTAAAATCACAATGCGTGCGGCACCTTATCGGGCGCGACAGCCTGCTCGGCGCCTGTGAACTGCAAAAGGATGAATGTAAAAGCTGCTCTTTCTTATATATTTCCGCGCGCGCTCCGGATTGAGCTGTGTCATCTGGCCTTCTTGCATCTTCATTTCTATTAAAATAGTCCCGGCCGCGATCATTGAAATATTTGCGTTCATTGTACCCCAAGTTACCCGTATAATAGTTATTTTTATTATTATAATTCTTATAATTATTGCGCCCTTTGTAGTTGTTACTTGAGTCTCCACGATTATTCCTATTATTATTACGGTTTTCCGTGTTCCTCGAGCGCTGGCAACTCGTCCGTATATCTGCCTTAATAGTAAAGCAGCTCGTATACTCGTGCCCCAATTTATCGCAATATCTGCATTTTAAAGCATCGCGCTTTTTCTTTTCGTACTCCTCCACGCTGTGCGTCGCTGAACCGCAGTGGCTGCATTTTACTGTCGCAAGCGCGGCAGTGGCTAGTCCAATGCTCGCCGTGATTTTTACTATAATTCAGTCCTCAAAATCAGACAACTGAAATATCTTCGTATCAGGAGGTTGCTGAGACGCCAACAAGTTTATTTTAGGGCAGCCATAGAAGGTTGTGCCGCGATCTGCACAATGGCCAAACGAGTGCTTTGTTGGTACTCGAAATTAATTGCAGTTCTAATACCCTCGTTTAAATGTTTCGGGTGTTCGCGGTGTACTTGATGGTCTAAAGGATGCGTGAGACCGAACATGACATGTTGAAGGGTATCAAGGTTCGCTCCTGGTTTTCGTAATTCCCGATCGCCACATTCAAGATCTGGTGCCGGGTCTAAAATAGTAGATAATTGATTTAAATGTTTTTGTACTCTAAGCCCATAATCACCCACTTTTTCGCCTAGTCGCTGATTTATTTCTCTCAATTGTGTTAAGATGTCATCTGCTAATGCCACATTGCTGTATTGCAGAATCAAATCGACCAATAATTTTTCAATTGTGTCATAATTTAATAACTGCGCCGTGAACTCTTCCCCGGTTCGTCCCGATAATTCACCCGCTAGAGCCAAGAGTATGTGGGATTCGATATCAGGCCCAAAGTTTGCCCTAATAATTTTTTGTTGTTAATTGTTTATAAAAAATTAACAAATGACGTTTTCGAGTAGGAAACATAGTGGGAATAAAGTACGGAGTGTCCTGCATATGATGGCACAGGCGGTTTCCAGGTAGGTTTTTTGTGCAAAAAATAATCATTTAAATCTTTATTGCTTGGCCTAGTGTGAAACTTGTGCCGAGTCAGGTGATTGATCTGGTGTATAAAATGTGTGTTGTGTAGCGGTTGTGTCCCAAGTGACGTGATCCCTGTATGCAGTATTATTATTTTACGTTAAAATTGGTAGGTTAGTATTAAGAGTGTGTGCACCTTATGAAGTAGGTATGTTTGTGTGTGTGTGTGTGGGGGGGGGGGGGGGTTAATTTTTGGATAAGTGTGGTTGGGTTGTGTTGTAATATGCGGCATAATATTAATAATATTAATTGTGTCCTAGCTAGCTGACGTGGCGTTGTAAATGCTATTTAGCACCGCTGCTGTGGGCCATGTGTTATGCGCGGTATTAATTGTATTAACCGACTTTATATTTTTTGTGGCCGTTCTTGTTCATACAGGTCTAAAAAGGGTGTTGCGGATGTTTGGTTGTTAGTCAGATTTTCGTGCGATGGTATCCTCGGGTGCGCTTGCTACCGAAAACATCGTACTTGTGGACGTCGGCCACGCCACCGAGGACTGCACGTACACAGGATTGGCCGCGCTCGCTGCCACCGGCCACGCAGCTTGCGCTCCTATAGATGAAGTTGGTTAAAATTGAAAATACCATTGCTCACTAAGCTGAAATATTCATCTTTGAAATTGAAATTTGAATCTTTGTTTTCAGATGAGCGATTACAAAAATAATAATGTAATTAATTGAACTTTTATGTAAGTAAAATATTGACTCTTTTATTAATTTACTTATCATTACACTTTGTCAATGGTATTGCGTAAAAAACCAACTCTAGCACAATGAGAAATTCTTGAACAAACATGGTATTACACATTGAGTACTGCAATAAAGCTTGATCAACTTTAGGGAATCAGTATTTAAGTTCGGAAATTGATATTTGGAGTCTGGGAGTCTTACTTTACGCTCTTCTTTATGGATTTCTTCCATGTCATGATAACAATATAGAAAATCTATGCAAGAACATTAGATTAATAGAACATGGTGCTTGTATCAATTGGTAGAGACTAGGATTCGAACGTGGGTTCAAAAAAGATTCAAATTTGAATTTCGAAGATGAATATTTCAGCTTAGTAAAGCTATGGCATTTTCAAATATTAACCATACATTCAAAAACAAAAGATTTGATAATATTACTAAAAAATCCAAAGCATTCTCAGAGTAGAATAAATGAAATTGTATAGTAAATTTTACAAATAGGAAAAACCAAAAAAATTAATATACTTTCTAGTATGATCTACTATACGCCTACGAAAAAATTTTAATTTTTTAGGCAAATTGTATCAGCAGTTGCTTATGTACATAATTTAGGCTATATTTACAGAGACTTAAAGCTAGAAAATGTTTTATTAGATTAATACAAATCCAAAAGGATAGATGCAATCTTACACTTTAGGTGGGTTGCCAGCTTATGCTACACCACAATTAATTTTAGAGAAAAAGTATTTAAGTTCAGAAATTGATATTTCAGTCTGTCAAATTTAGGAGTCTTGCAAATTGACATTACTCAATTTAAAACTCCGGAGCTTTGTCCACCTCGTTCGCGCTCTAAGATGGAGCTTGCGCGTTCAGTGAGATGCGAAACTCCACGTGAAAGCGTGACATCCGGCAGCCTAACCTTACTTGGGCAAAGCCTGTATTACACTTGCAAATTTTCAAATCGTTCTTCGCAGATGTTTTGCATATCGAGTATACTTAACATCAATAGAATTCAGGTTGATTGTTTTTCGAATGATCCAATGAGATTGACAGATTCACTAGAATTAATCCATAAGGTGGCATAATTTCATAAAATTTGACCAGAATTTATTGACGTCGAGTGTGCAGTTATTACTAATTTCTCTATAGAACGTTAATTTTTAACCTTGAAACATATAAATTATTTATTATAAGATTTATTGTCCTCAAGGGGGCACACCACCTTTAAAATGTGAAACAAAAAAATTGATTAGGAATTTTTATTTTGATATTTATTTTAATAAGGGTTTCTTTTCCTGAATGTATACATAAAAACCTACCAATTTGTATATTTTTTACCTTCGTTGGACCTTCTATGCCTCCTTGGCAAACCTGACTGTTTTCGAAGACTTTAAGCACTGTCCGTAAGATTCCAAGTCTACGTATGGATGGATTGGGCTAAAAATTTATGGAGATACTCATTATAGTAGTACTTTTAGTATGAACGTAGGGATTTTGATTTGAGCGAGTAGAAGAATTTTTTTATATGAACATTGTCAATATAACAGTTATTTTTTAATAATTTTATCACTTTTATAGATGTAAAAAATTTTCTACTCGTTCAAATCCAAATCCCTACGCTCATATGAAAAGTACTACTATAATGAGTATCTCCATAAATTTTTAGCCCAATCCATCCATGCGTAGACTTGGAATCTTACAGACTGTGCTTAAAGTCTTCGAAAACAGTCTGGTTTTCTATGGAGGCATAGAAGGTCCAACGAAGGTAAGAAATATACAAATTGGTAGGTTTTTATGTATACTTTCAGGTAAAAAAACCCTTATTAAAATAAATATCAAAATAAAAATTCCTAATCAATTTTTTTGTTTCACATTTTAAAGGTTGTGGGCATCCTTAACTGTTTAAGGTGGCTCTATAATAAAATTTGACGATAACTCGATTATTTTTATTTCATTTTTCGATACGTTGTTCATTTTTAGAACAGAAAGTGGTTTTGTACTAGCAATATTGGCCATAAAAATAATTATAATGAATTTAATAGTTATTTATACGCACTTTTCCTCCGACCTGTATTGCACAGAATCCAGCATGTCCACTCGTGGGAAATTTCTGGTCGAGTGCGTTTGAAATCCTACAATGAGATTAGCGAACACGAGCGTACGATACGAATAGACCGAATGAAATGGAAGTATTCCAAAAAAATTCTTATGTATTCGACCAGAAATTTCCCACGTCGAGTGTTCCTACATTAACGGAACCCTAACCCGTGTTCAAATGTACTATATTCTATGCTCAAATTTCAAAGAGAATTGCAAAATTAGCATTAGAAGTTGGAATATTATACAATTAAAAAAGTCTATTTTATACAGTTATAAAGAAGTGATAGAAATTTTGCAAAAAATCATTAGGAAAAATTAGACAGTCCGTATATTAGGATTAAACCATATTAATCAGCATATAATACCTAGATTATTATCACACATTATCATAATGTGAATTTAATCCTAATATACGGACTGTTTTATTATTTCGTGATAATTTTTTTCAAAATTTGTATTATCTCAGTATAACTGTATAAAATACACTGTCTTTTTGAATTTTAATCATAAAATTATAAGTGTATAATATTCCAGCTTCTAGTTGATTAAATAAATAAAACATAAAAAACGGTGCATAATTCTATATATATATATATATATATATATATATATATATATATATATATATATATATATATATATATATATATATATATATATATATATGAAATATATGCACAAATCAAAGCAAAAAAACAGGAAGAAGAGAGACAAGCCATACTAGATAAAATTGCAAATAAATCAATAAAATACCAAAACACAATACAATACACGAAGAAAAATCAGAATCAGAAGTGCTAAAAATATAAAAGTCAATATTGAGACAACTGATCTCTGATCTCGGAGACAAGTATTTATTACTTAAAGATTTACTGGTTATTGAGAAAAGTAAAGAGAAGAAAGTCAACACAACAAAGTTTTTTGCGGAAATAGTAGAAAACCTCCTCTCAAATGCATACCTAAATTGATTGTAAAAAAGAATAAGCAAAATGACAATCTTAATATAAAAAATTATATTACACAAATAATAAATAAGGACACTAACATACATGCGAAAGGAATAATAATAAAAAATGAAAACGATGTTATTATAAGCTGCGTTGATGAAAACAGTGTCAATATTACTGAAGTACTCAATGAAAATTTGTCTGAATACTGCATGAGTGAAAAAGAACAAATGCTCAACCCTAATATTAAAGAGGTTGGCATCGAAAGCACTTTCAACATGAGTTTAACAGAAATCGAACAAGATGTTAATGAAAGAAATTTCAAAAACTACAACACAAAATGTCAAGCAGTGTACAAATAAAAAAAAAGATTTAAATAGTGTTATTCTTGAAGTACCAGCTGTTATTCATAAGCAAATAGTGAAAAGTAGCAAAAGTATTTTCGTAGGCTATCAAAAAGGTAGAGTTTTTGACATTATAAATACCAATCCATGTGAAAAATGTGCTGGTTTCGGTCATAAAAGCAAAAAGTGTAGAAATAAAACTACCTGCGTAATATGTGCTGGTAGGCATGGTACAGTGCAATGTGATAGTGTAGATAACATCAAATTTGCAAACTGTGTATTCAGTAATTTTAAATGCAAAACAAAAGACAATTGTGACCATTCGGTAACAGATGGTGAGAACTGTGATATTTGTAAAAATAAAATAAAAATATATAGCAAGTGTTGATTATTTAATAAAACCAAAAATCGATACATACGAGGTCTGTCCCAAAAGTATCCGACCTACGTTCATATCTTCGCGCGGAGAGACTCAGGCGATCACTGAAGGGTACGAACGTCACCAGCAACTCCTAACCTTCTCGTCAGTAGCCTGAGATACCGATGAAACGCCTTAGTTCCCGCGCAGCGTGTATTTGTTTACAACGACTTTTTTGCGTTCGTCGCAATTTGCTTATTGCTAAAAATGGCAGAACGATCCGAACAGCGAATTTGCATAAAATTTTGCTTTAATCTCGGTAACAGTTGTGCGAAAACTATTGAAATGTTGCAAAAGGCCTTTAAAGATGAGTGTATGGGCAAAACACAAATAAAAGAGTGGTATAGGCGGTTCAAAAGTGGCCGCACATCTGTTGACAGTGATCCTCGTTCTGGTCGACCTTCGACGGGAACATCGTCGGATAATGTCGAGCGTGTGCGTGTCGCAGTTGAACAAGATCGTCGTTTGACTGTGAGAGAACTGGAAGAGGAACTTGGAATACCAAAAAGTATTGTTTGGCGAATTTTAACCGAGAATTTGGGAATCACTCGTGTGTGTGCAAAATTTATCCCGAAACTGCTCTCAGACCAGCAAAAAAACCTTTGATTAGAAAACGCTCAGGACAATTTGGAAATGATTAATAGTGATGAAAACTTTCTTAAAAAGGTTATTACTGGTGATGAGTCATGGGTTTATGGTTATGATCCTGAAACAAAACAACAATCTTCGCAGTGGAAGCTTCCATCTGAGCCTCGGCCGAAAAAAGCTCGTCAAAGTCCAAGCAACATCAAGTCAATGTTGATTGTTTTTTTCGATTATGAGGGCGTTGTACACCACGAATATGCTCCTACAGGCCAGACAATCAATAAACAGTTCTACGTTGAAGTTTTGAAAAGATTACGTAATTCAAGCAGGAGAAAACGACCGCAACTTTGGGAAACCGGTGACTGGCTTCTTCATCACGACAATGCTCCAGCGCACGCAGCAAACCTTGTGCAGCAGTATTTATTAAAACACAGTGTTGCGCAACTCCGCCAGCCTCCATACAGTCCTGATATAGCTCCCTGCGACTTTTGGCTGTTTGCTCGATTGAAAATGCCGCTTAAAGGACATCGATTCGACAATAAACAGACTGTTGAAACTAATGTGACGAATGCACTAAAGGCGATTCAGAAGTCTGACTTTCAAGAGTGCTTTAATAAGTGGAAACATCGATATGAGCGTCTCGTTCAATCAAATGGGGACTACTTTGAAGGATGCCACCCCCCGGATGACGAATAATAAATCAAGCGCCGAGAAATCGAGGAAGGTCGGATACTTTTGGGACAGACCTCGTATATAAATATAATCGGCAAAGAGAATCACAATAATCATCAGAAGATAATTGATGCAAACACCAGAATCGATAAAGAAGATCACAATGATCATCAAAAGATAATCGATGATAACATTAACCAGCAACAAACGGTAAAATGTAATTGATAAGTTCCTAGCTAAGAACGAATTATCTTTAAATGTTGAAAAGACGGTATATATATATATATATATATATATATATATATATATATATATATATATATATATATATATATATATATATATATATATATATATATATATATATATATATATATATATATATATATATACACACACATATATATAACTTTTGGCTATAGTGATAGTGTTCCAAATCAAATAGATATTAAGATCAAAGTTAACAAAGTAAACAGAGTTGAGAGTTGTAAATACCTAGGAATCATATTTGATTACAAACTCAGATAGTATAAGCATATACAATATATCATCAAGAAAACTAGATATTTGGTATATATTTTGTTTAATTTCCAAGACAATGTCAACCGAAACATTGAGGATGATATATTATGCTTAGTTCCACAGTATCATAAGTTATGGTACAATAGAGTGGGGTGGAGCATACAATAACAATTTAAATCTACTGCGAAACTTGTAAAAATGAATTTTAAGAATTGTTCATAAAAATAATTTTGTAAGTCAGGATTATCCCATGAACCTAGAACAATTATTTGGTTATGAAGCGCTAAGATATCATTACACAAACCTCAAAAATCAATACATTAAATCTAGCAGTATTACAAGAAAAAGACATTTAATAATACATAAACATACTGTTACGTCACACAGTGGGGTAAAACGACTTTTTCTTTTTCAAAATCGTAGAACTTCAGATAGAAAACACCAATCAAACTGAAATTTTTTGAACTTCAAGTTTACTGATTCTAGAACATAGGAAAACTAGAGGAAGCGTTAGATTAACATCCTAACCTCAAAATGAAGTACAAAGGTGCTCACTTTTGGAAAAAATACAGTTTTAATCCATCACCTAAATTAACCAAAAACCTAACCTAAAAGGTAAAAAGCCAATTAAACGCTAATTATTACCATTTTTTGTATTCTATGTGATAGAACATGAGATAGAATAGACTAATTCTCCTGAATCTTTTTTGATCTTCAAACTTAATGGTCATAGAACATGGGAAAATTATAGGGGATGCGTCAGACTGACATCCTAACCTCAAAATGAAGCTCATTTTTGGGAAAAATACGGTTTTTGCTGCGACATAGTCGTGTTATATTTTTTACTGCCTCAAACACTATATCTTGTAGATTTTGTACCGCTGAATTTGAATCCACCGTCTAAATTAACCAAAAACTTAACCTAAATGGTCAAAAAGTCCATTATACGCTAATTATTACCATGTGTTGTATTCCAAGTGGTAGAACATGAGATAGGAACGACTAATCACCCTGTATCTTTTTTGATCTTCAAACTTTATGTTCATAGAACATGGGAAAATTATAGGGGAAGTGTTATAACCTGAAAATGAAGCTCAATTTTCGGAAAAATATAGTTTTTGCTGCGACAATGTAGTGCTATATTTTTTACTACCTCAAATACTATATCCGGTAGATTTTTTTATCGATGAATCCGGATTGACCAGGTAAATTAACTAAAGTAATCAAGCTAAAACTTGAAGGATACATTATTTGAATGGTCCTATATAGTATACAAATTATTTAGATTTGGTGTATAGTACAATAATAATGAATTATTATCAAAACGAATACAAAATGTGAAATTTGTAAATTTCTTTGGCGCTAATTAGATGGTCACGTTTTGTTATTCAACTTATTTGTTTAATAGAAGATGTCAACAAATACCAGGATCAAAATATGATTTATTTTTGATATATATATATATATATATATATATATATATATATATATATATATATATATATATATATATATACATATAAAAAAATGTACTTATGATTACTAGCTCATTACTAGTATTTGAGTTTTTTTGAAAAAATAACACTTTAACACCGAGTACATTTTTTTAGTATTAAATTGTTTATAAAGCTTGAGTGTACTAAAAAATGTATTGGCATGTCAATAAATGATGTTCAAAATATGAAAAGTACCATATGACCTTCTAACCTAAATCTAGGTAAGTCGTATATACAATTACTACTATTCAGACTTTCAATAAAAAGAAATTAATTTTACTATTTATTATTTTTCCGCGCATTACACATTACCAAAGTTAGATAAACACATTTTATTGGTTACGAACATAACCTAAATAACAGATCCCTAATAATATTCCTTTAGCTAACCAAAAATTATAGCCATGAATAATTATAAAATTCTTATTTCGAAATTTTTAACATTAAGCCAAACATTTTACTATAAAACTTGCGTTTCCAAAATCTCGTAATCTCCAAACACTCATGAGCAGACAACATAAACATCGAAAGTGAACCACATAATCCCAATACTATAAACAAAATTTTTTAATTGATTACGATACTTCTTGTTTCTATAAATTACGTATTAATGATTTAGTAGTTGATAAGAAACAAAATACGTTTAAAAAATATGTCATTTGAGCTTTTCTACTTTTATTAAGCTACAATTAACAATTCATAATTTGTGCTCAATGTCAATTAATATTTCCACTTTTTTTAACTTTGCTTTTCTAATTCACTGTCTACATTAGGTTTAAACTCAGTAGTTTATACTTTCTCTAACTTATAATGCCCTTTACTCCCTAATTTTAAGTTTATCAAGTACGAATTCAAAGTTTGATACTTTTCAAAAATATATTAGCTGCAGAATTTCGATGTTTTGGAGTCATTTTTATATTTTTATCATTTGTAATTGCTATATTGAAAGAAATACGTATTGATTGAATTCTCGAAATATCTTCTTACTTTTAAGGGTGTATCCAGATGGAGAACAAAAATATGGTCTGTCCTCTCCGGTCCATTTTCCATCGCTATTCCGCTGTTCCGTTTGGAATTCAAACGTTGAAGTGCATATAAATACCTGTACTCTCAGTGGTATTTTTCTTTGACATTAATAACCTAAAATGGCCTGCTATAACCAAACAGAAAAAAAGGATCTTTTTCTGGAGTAACTTTCGTACAACTCAACCAATGTTGTGAAATTTTAATAGGTAATAAAATTTAGTAATTATTATATTATTATTATTATTGTTGTTATTACTATTGTTGTTATTATTATTATTATTGTTATTTTTATTATTATTATTATTATTTTATTTTTAGTCCCTTAGAATGGACTCGTTATATTTCTGTTGATGAAACTCCGTTGGATATAGCTACGTAAGGAAGCGTAGTTATCTAAGGATGGAACATCCACTACAATAATAAAGATACAGATCCAGGTTCAATTATAGAATGAAAATATTAAACATTTTTGATGATGAATGGCATAGAGTAAGGTGCATAAGTTGCAATTATAAAAACCAAACAGTTACAGTGATTTTTATTGACAGAGATAAGTTTGATATTGCAAGCTTACAACTTCTTCATTCAAAATTTTGTACAGTACCACACAGTATATAACATTGTATGGAGATACAAACTTGGGACGATTTATTACCTGAAAAAGATGTTTATGTCAAAGTAATAAAATTCGAAAGAGATGAGAATCATTCCATAAATTTATCAGTTAAACTGATTCTTGAAAAAGATTCTGAAGAAGAAATGAATGTAAATAAGTTTCTTTTAGAAAAAATATTTATATCTGTTGTTGATCCAAAACACTTATAATATTTATGCAAGGAGTATTGTGCCAAGAAAATCCAGAGGTTAATTCCTTTGGAAGAAAAGAAAAAAAAACCCGGGGGTAAATGTTAAATAAATACAACGGTAATCAACATTTTATACGTTAGAAATTATTATTGTATTAACAAACCTTAATAATTGAAGAATTTCAAGAATAAGAAGTGTCCATTTAAAATAACTGTAAAAAATTTAAGGAAGACTTTAAGTTTGTTAGCAGTACATCAATATGCACTTGAATTATTGTTTGTGATTAAACTGTTAAAAAAGATAAAAAAAGGACTTCTGCGCTGGTGGGTGAAACCTCATTTGTGTACAAATGCCAGACTCATGTTTGTTCCATATGATACGTTGTGTTATTATTTTCAATTGCATGACCATGAAGACTTGGTCAATTTTTTGCGAATGTATTTAAACAATTTTGAACGTTTACATGAGTTGGTACAGAACAAAATAACAAAAAAAAACAGTTGTTAGGCAGCCTATAAGATCAGAAATCCGTTTGGCAGTCACATTGAAGTAAGTAAATATATAGCTGTTTATACGCCTGTTTTTTAAAAGATATTGTTAAAGATTAATATTATTGTTAATCTATAATGAGTCCGAAGTATTGCTTTGTTTGTAAAAACCAATGCCATAAAGAGCTAAAGTTTTTTCCCGATTACCAATTAAAAAAGCCACAAACACCTTAAAATATTATTTTAAAAGAATTTGTAAAGTAATAATTTTATATATTGATAAATTTCATTCCATTATAGTTATCTGGGTCACGGAGGAAATATTCGGAATGCAGCATGGTTTTTCAGGATTAGAAAATCAACCATGTATCAAATTATTATAGAAACATGCAAAGTATTAACAACAATTCTCCTACCTATTTATGTAAAATTACCGAATGAACAAAAGTGGCTAGAAATTGCTAATGACTATGAGAAAAAATGGAATTATCCCAATTATGGTCTTGTTTGCACTCGTCGCAGCAAATTTTTCCAAATCATCTACCTCAGATTTTTTCTTTTCATAGGATTTTGATACTTTTGGCTTCCATTTTTGAGATCTGAATTCTTTAAATTGTAGTTGATCTTCAGAGGTTTTTTTTTTTCGTTGAGATGTTAGACTGTACATGCTGCTTTGCTGATTGTTTTGAATAATTACAATTTTTTAGCATCCATTTTTAAGATCTCTAGTCACTAAGTTGTAGTTGATCTTCAGAGGGTTTTTCTTTCGTTGAGATGTAAGACTGTACAGGCTATTTTGCTGATTGTTTTGAATAATTACATCTTTCTTGGTTTTTAATGGATTTCGTTGAAGTACTGCACTGTTGAAGATTTTGAGAATGCTATACTGAGGATTTTGCAATTGTTTTGTTAAGTTCATTGACTGTTGAATGTCTTTATAAGTTAAATTGTCATCTGAATCAGCAGAAAATTCTTCATCATCATCATTATTCTTATTCTTAATTGTTATATGAGGACGCAAATATTCCATTGTATCATATAATGGATGTTTTGATGTAAAATTTTGTTTCACTCTCCTTACAAAACTCTTTCTTAAGTTTATACATTTTCCTTTCACTTCATTCCCTGAAATATAAAAAATGTACTATAAATATTTGTATTTTAATAAAAACATTACGTAAATAATCCATTACAGGTCACATTCCCCTGCTCATCGATATGCTCATTTATAAAATTTGTTATGTCAATATACGCCTTTTCTTTTGCTTCATCGTTATAATAATCTTTGTCCATTTTTATATAAATACAAGGATAGTCTTCAACTAAAATATTACACACGCACTCAATAAATTATTTTGTTGCTTAGACATATTTCCTTTATTTAAAAATCACAAATTAAAGCTACTACTAGGTTACCAGGTAGAATTAAACAAAACAGCATAGCTGGGCAAACAGTTAAACTGGAAAAGATTTTTGCCATCAGAATATTATCACCTACAGATATTTTTATTAACCCTATTTTGTCATTTACAAACATTTCCAAATACAACGTTTGTTTGTGCATACTTATATTGTTTAGGTGAAAAATACGAAAATGGAATCTCACGTGTATAAAGTGGAGGAGTTGATAATAGAATTGGTACGTGCTGATCCAACTTTGTATGATAAAAGTCTGGATGAATATCAACAGCATAGAGAAATAGGGGCTAAATTTGAGATAATGTCACAAGTAGTTTATCAAATATTAGAAAAACATTTGCCAGGTAAAATAATACGATAATTTTTTATTTTTATAAAATTTTAATACCTAATTATATAATATAATTCTATAGGTGATGAAATAAGTAAAAAGTGGGATTATTTATTAGCAAAATGTAGGCAAGAGAGGAAAAATTCTTTATTATATATTCAATCAGGATCAGCCTCCATAAGTGCTAACAGTTCTAAATGGGAGTTTTATGAGGCGATGAAATTCATGACACCTTATATTAATCACCTGCCTCAGTTTTCATCAGATGGGGCAAAAGAACCTCCAGAATCAGAGACGGAACTTAAATTTAAAAAAACAAAAAAGACGATGATGGAATGCATGTATTAAAACAAGCATTAGATTCAAACAAAATTAGTATTGAGTCATTACAAAAATCCACTAGAATCAATGATTCCACAAAAGAATGTATGGATGCCATCGACAACTGCATGCAATAAATAAAAAAAATATTTGAAAAATTATCAGAAGATAGTAAGTACTCATGTACAAAGAAAATAATGAATTTTTACAAGAGTTCAAAAATAAAAGAAAATATATGTGAAACATTTTTCTATGCATTATGATATAATACTTTTTATGGTTTAAATAAAAGTATAGCAATTATTGACTTCCAATTCTATTTCTCCCTATTATCCCTATATCTGTAAAACCCAGGTTTATCTATAAATAAAATAAAAATAAATAAATAAATAAATTAAATATAAATTCTGAATGAAGTTATTAGAGCCTGAAATAGTTACCATTTTGCTTTAAGTAAACCAAAAACATATGCCATCATCCATCGGACACAAACTGAATTTGTAATTGCATATTCTTTAACACTTTGAGTGCTAACCGTTAATTTGAATTACTTACCCCAAGTGCTAAGGCCAAATAGAGCGATTTTGAAAAAAATAATAATAAATTTGTTCTTTTAGGTTCATTCCTAAAACCCTAGGTTTTCTATAAAATATTTTAATCATTTATATATTCTAATCTTTATAAAAAACAAGAAACTTAATCGGTAAAAACAATTTAAATAATTTCTAACTCTATATAAAGATTGTTATTTATAAAATTATATGACCCATATATAGGTCATGTAGCACTCAAAGTGTTAAACTTAAAGCTTTTATTAAGTACTTACTTATGCGAAATGTCTCCTTACCGACAACAGTGTACAATAAAATTATATTTGTTAAGTACTTATCTTGACATAGGTATATTTAGCATGGTTAATTTTCCATCCATGCATAACAATGTCTCATTCTGAATATTTCCTTCATATATTAAATAACTGTAATGAAATAAAATTTATCAAAGTACTGATTAAAATAATCAATAAACTGGAGTTAAAAAAACTATAATTTAAATCAGCATTTAAAAATGTTAAGCTTGTCCCTTAAAAAGCATAAAGATTGTAAAATAAAATGTCAAATTTACCTTTTAACATAATAAATATTATCCATTGTTGCTGCACTCAATACGTAGTACTTAAATTGTTATACACATAATAAGTAAGTATACACTTTGAGTTTGTGAGGATTACAAAGTCGCTGCACATTAAAATCATCTGGTTAAGCCACCATTATTTGTAACATATACTTCAAAATATAACATATATTAAAATATATACATAAATTTCTGATATAGTTGGAGATTTTAAAGGAAACTCAGATTATATATCTTTTATATCAACATTAAATCATTATTATCATCTTTAGTATAATTTATCTCGTAAATTCCACAGATTTAACAAAATCATTGGAACATACCGTGTAGATGACTACAAAATCAATGCATGTTTAACGGAAACAAGAAAATTGTTTTTTAGTCTTTAGGAAAATTGAACTATAGGTATTTCTTTGAATTCTCCTACAACCTTTGTAAGTATGAACTATGTCACTGTGAGATGATAATTTACGCAATTTATTTGCCATATTTCATTAAATATAAATGGAGAAATCTTGTGCAGTTTTATATCTAGTGCCTAGATAAAAAATCAATGTTTAAGAAAAATATATATTATTTTTATTTATTTATTAACAAGGAAAAGCCATGAAATATTTACCTATTCAGGATAACTTGTTAAAAGGTGTCACCAACATTCTAATAAAATTAGATTTCTTCTAATGATTTCAATGAATTCAATAAACACTAGAGCTTAATTTTCATCTTTGATGCTGATCATTTTTAATCTATGCAAACTGTTTTCTCTGGTTTTTGTTTATGTATATCTTTGTTAGTACAAATGTAGAAACGAGTTGATGTTTATAATATTTATTATTCTTGAAAAAATTTCAACATCTTTTTTATTGAGGAATAACACCACTCTAGAGGCCGAAAAAAAGGCCTAATATTGACAATTTATTCTGGGATTATCGGAAAAGGAATAGTATTCATATTTAGATGGTTCATTAACACACATTGATGTATGAAAAAAAAAATTTTATTATGATATTTGTACAAAATGGCGGCGCTACAGCAGATCTGCGGAAAAAGATTTTTTTGAAGGTGCTCCGCGGGCGCACCAATTCCTCGAAAACCGTGAGAGCTGGAACAAAAAACCAAAAATTTTCTGAAGCTACATACTAATAGCTTTTGAAGTACGTAGGATTTTTTTTATTCCAATATTTGTAAAAACTGTGCACTTCTGAACAAAACATATGAATTTTCGACTAAAAAAAGAGTAGTAAATTGTTAATAAAACAAGTAATTTTCAAAATATCAAAAAACGGCTACGTACTTCGATGGAAAATATATTTGTGAAGCTACTGTAAAAATTGCAAGTCGATCCATGCAATGGTGTTGAAGCTATGAGTGCGCCCAGTTTGAAAAAACCCGTTTCGAGGAAAACGCGTTTAAAGTTTTCGGTGCATTTAAATCCTTGAAATTTTTGTATACCTCTGATCTGCTATGCCTGCACCGTACATTTGACAATCTCTATTAATGTCTGACTCCTCATCTTCCTTCCTGGCTGATTTTAAGGACATCCGGGCCTCTCTGGCATCGTCTGTTAGGAATCTCTCGGAAAACTTGATGCGACGCGCGTCCGCCTCTACGCAGAAATTATAGCAGTTCGGTCCGATTGTCAAGCCCAAGTGTTGCATCAGATTCATGAAACTTGAAAGGCCATCATTGTAGATACCTGCAGCAATATATACTGCGGTATCGAGCACGTGTTTTTACAGGAAATCACAATTTTGAAACCCAAGCCTCGCTTTCCAGTTTCGGTGAACGTTACATCGGATTTGCATTTTTACATACAAGAGCTGCGATATCGCGGAGAACACTGCTACAAAATTCAGAATTCGGTAACCGAAACCTTCACTTACTTAAAAATCATCGAAGTTTACATCAGATAATTTTTTAGCCGATGTACTAACGTTCTCCACGCTTGGCTTCTCCAGTTCGTAACGGTTTTGCGGCTGTCGGTTAGATATTCTCGGTCTTTTTGCACTACTCCTTCCTCCTTGGCCGGTTTTTTTGTCACAATACACGACCTTTCTCGAACTCATATTGTTTATTCGAAAACTTTTACAATAACAAAACACGTTATTAATATTTGAACGAAAATGTAATGAAAGAAAATAAAGCGTCTGCACGGCGTCGTTTGGCAGCTGTACTAGTTCACACACATACACACACACACACTTCTATTCAGTGTTAGTACACCCTGGTGGACTTCTGAGGAACCACAATGACCATAAGCAATAGAATTTGGACAGGTAGGAGCACTACATAGTCGATTAATCAGAGCGCGTCGTGGTTGCTGATTCAGCCGTCACGGCGCGCTCCGAGGCGCTGCGGCAAAATCGAGAATTGGACCTCTTACAAATTTTATTTCTGTATAAAACCAATTGGATATGATTTTTAAGGGTCCAAAGTATCGTTTAAGCCAAAAAGAAATCGATTTTTTGAAAATTTTAGACCGGTGTTACCCCTTAAGTATTATCAATATCAAATTATTATCAATAGTAAAATATTTCACTTTATATTAAAACAGATTTCTTTTATAAGATACTTATAAATCCTATAAGTGTTTTGGATCAACAACAGATATAAATATTTTTTCTAACAGAAACTTATTTATATTCATTTCTTATACAGAATCTTTTTCAAGAATCTGTTTAACTGATAAATTTATGAAATGATTCTCATCTCTTTCAAATTTCATTACTTTGACATAAACATCTTTTTCAGGTAATAAATCATCCTATGTTTGTATCTCCATACAATGTTATATACTGTGTGGTGCTGTACAAAATTTTGAATGAAGAAGTTGTAAGCTTGCAGTAGCAAACTTATCTCTGTCAATAAAAATCACTGTAACTGTTTGATTTTCATAATTGCAACTTATACACCTTACTCTATGCCATTCATCATCAAAAATGTTTAATATTTTCATTCTATAATTGAACCTGGATCTGTATCTTTATTATTGTAGTGGATGTTACATCCTTAGATAACTACGTTTCCTTACGTAGCTATATTCAACGAAGTTTCATCAACAGAAATATAACGATTCAATTCTAAGGAACTAAAAATAAAATAATAATAAAAATAAAAATAACAATAATAATAACAATAACAATAGTAATAAAAATAATAATAATAATAATATAATAATTACTAAATTTTATTACCTATTAAAATTTCACAACATTGGTTGAGTTGTACGAAAATTACTCCAGAAAAAGATCCTTTTTTTCTGTTTGGTTACAGCAGGCCATTTTAGGTTATTAATGTCAAAGAAAAATACCATTGAGCGTACAGGTGTTTATATGCACTTCAACGTTTGAATTCCAAACGGAACAGCGGAACAGCGATGGAACACGGACCGGAGAGGACAGACCATATTTTTGTTCTCCATCTGGACACACCCTAAATGTTTTAGTTGATCAGCTTTATTGTGAAATGTAGTATAATTCTGAATTAATACATCGAAAATTCGTTCTATATAGCTCGCTATATTATAAAACTATGTGTGTCTCACTTCAGTACAAACTGTGAAAGAGCTTTCGACAATCTTATTACTTTCGGTGTGTTGCCATGGTAACCATTTACATATGTTGAATAAATACATATAAATATACATCTAGAATTTACTGCATTTCTGCATTTATTATAACATCTTTCTTAGTCTTACGAATCGCTGTGAAATTGATTAGATGTATTTAAAACTATTGTGCATTACATTCGATTTGAAAAACGGATGTTGTGTATATGTGTAAATATTAACAGTGACTGAATTACTAATAAGCACACAACAATTTAGAATAACTTAGAGAAGTTATTCACAGGGTTTATGATAACGTTTATTAGACTCCTAGAAAATATCAGGTAATTATTTCTGTACTCGTATTAATTTTTATCTTTAATCTGAAATAACAACTATAAATTAATGACAATGATATTCTGTAACCTCGAATTTCATTATGAAGTATATTGCATCTATAAAAGTATTCGCATAAGTATTGTTGAAAAAGGATCCGGATGCTGTTATTTCAGAAAATGTATTGCAAAATCTCTAGAAATTTCAACTAATATGTATAATTACCTTTAAATTACTATTTTGCATGGACCAAAATTTTTTTTTGATTTCTAACTTAATCTTCCAAAATATTCTGATTCTTATACTTACAATTTCGAATCATAGATGCTTTTTAATTACTAAGAGTATTAAGAGCACAAGCACGTTTTTTAAGTGAAAGTCATTATCTTTAACATTATTCTTGATAAAATATATTATCTTGTAAACACATTAACGCCTAAATAACATAAAATTTTTGTATATCTGTGAGTTAACAGATGTTAATTAAATCCCTCTTTATTCTTATTGGAGACGATTTTTCTAAGTTTCTAGCTAATTACAAAATTAAAAACATGAATTTTCATTCGTTTTTGATAAATAAATGATAGTTCTTTCAGTCTTTTTTTTGTTGAATTACTAATTTTTAAAGAAATAAATTTTAGCGTATTTTGCTCAAGAAATTTAAATTGAGTATAAACACAGGAAGAAAACGGACTAACGATTAATATTCAACTGCAACGATATATAGATGAGCTCATGAAATCATTATTAAATATGATACAAAGGCAATAGAACTAGCATTCCAATTAATTCAAAGTACAACTCTATGCGATGGAATTGTCGAGAATCAAAAGAACAAAAATCAAAAGAACAAATTGTCTGTGCACTCTCATGAATCCGCCTTGGCATTTTATTTAGATTACAATTATAATAAAGAAAATTACATCGCATTAGAAAATGATACACAGAAAATAAATTTTCCGATTTATTGTTCCTATTATTTTATTACTCAAGAGATAGAGAAGTGTAAACCAGAAAAATATCTTATTACTACTGAGACAGAGGTTACCGTATCCTTGCAATCACTGCAGAATAAGACTGCTAAGCGTTTATGTGAAGAAATTGCATTTAATTGGGAATAATCAGTTTTGAAAAGTTTAGAGTTAGTATTAACTGTAAGCTTTGACAGTCCCATGTGTTTGCGGACCGCTCATCAGTTTGGTAACCTGAACGATGATTTCAAACCAAATGAGTCTTCCTTGAAATATGGTTTAGGATTGTTGCACTGCACGATAAAATGCTTTGAACATCTACTTCATCTATCGTATAAAAGAGATTTTGAATCGTGGGATGTACGCCAAGATAAGAAAGTTATATTGCTCATAATAATTTAATTTAAACAAATATACTGCTTCACTATGAGTCATAAAATTATTATTAGGAATTTGAGTTTATTTATTTATTAATTATTAGTATCAGAGTTAAGTACTTTAAATTTATGTACAACTCTCTCCCTCTCTCACTCACTTTCTCGTCTTCTCGCTCTCTCATTCTTTCTTCTTCGTTGTCTCACTCTCTCGCAGTCTTGCTTTCTCGCTATCTAGCTCTCTCGACACCCTGCCATCTTGGTTTTACGCACTCTTGCTGTATTGCTTTATTGCTCCCTTGCTGTGTTGCTTTATCGCTCTTTTGCTGTGTAGGTTTATCGCTCTCTTGCCTCCTTGCTCTCTCGTCTTCTCGCTCTCTCCCCTTCTCGCTTTCTCGCACTCTCGATTTATCGCTTTTGTTTTCACATCTCCGCGCTCTCTCGCTCTCTTGCTGTCTTGCTTTCAAGTTGTCTCGCCTTCTCGTTCTTTTGCTCTCGCCTCCACGCTCTCTCACTGTATTCCTTGTTCGCTGTCCCGCTCTGTCGCTGTCTTGCTTTCTCGCTATCTCGCTCACTTGCTTACTCGCTCTCTCGCCTCCTTGCCCTCTCGCTTTTTCGCTGTCTTGTTCTGTCGCTATCTTGTTCTTTTGCTGTCTCGCTTTGTCGCTATCTCTCGCAGTCTTACTTTCACGCTCTTTTGTCTTCTCGCTCTCTCGTTCTCTCGCGTCCTCACTCTTTTGCTGTCTTGTTCTCTTCCTGAATTGCCGTCTTGCTATCTCGCAGTCTTGTTCTCTCAGTCTCGCTGATTTGCTCTCTCGCTTTCTCTCTGAGGGTTAATCGTTCAAAGAATTTCAGTTTCAGATTCTATCGGTTTTATGGGTTTGATAGTTTGCGATATGATGGATTTATGCGTTTAGAGATAATGAGTTTAAGAAAATTTCACTTTATACAACTCTCACAATTTATAACGGAGTATGAAGAATGGAAGAAGGACATACAAAATCGAATTTATGAACGTATTGGGGTCAGAGTTGATCAAGTGTTACAAGGTCTCGGAACATGGAATACTGGCAATGTTGCAAGACGTTGTTTTAAATACCCTTCGGTCTTTGCTGAAGCGCTTGAAATCGGTCCTAGGTTGGTGACAAATATAGCTACAGTGCTAGTTGCATTCAAATGTACCAAAAAATTAAAATTAGATAAATTGGAAGAATTTTGTTGGCAAACATATTGCATATAAACTTTATCCACAAGCAAGGATGAACCCGACGTGCCATAAGTTACTGAAACACGGCTGCGAGGTGAGAAAAATGATATATTGATTAACAGATAAGAAACAAAATTAGGAACCTTAAAAAAAATTAAACAAGGGTGACCGAAAACGAGATAAATTAAACTAAGAAAACATTTTTCCTGGTTCTACATGTTAAACAACTAACTCGACAATTTGTTAACACGCAACAAAATCTTATAAAAATCAAGTTTTCAATCAAAGATAATTTTGAATGCTTGTAACTTTGTGCAGAAGTATCCATTTCCAACAAGTATTAGCGTAGGTGGAAACTGCGTTTTTCTACTTTAAAACTTATACTTAGAAACATTTTCTTGAACCTCTAAATAATGATTAATAAATGAAATGTTATATTCCTGAAAGAAAAATCAATTCTTGTTCCAAAGTTTCAAAATTAATTTTTAGGGGCAAAAGTTATTTCTTATCTGTATTTTCATATCAAACCAGAGAATACTTGTATTACAGCATGCCACACAATATCTTGTTTTTGTCCCGTACAGACATTCTCTTTTTAAAAATTTTATTAAGAGACATTAATATGGAATTCAACCGCATTTCTAATTCAGTTTGCAAGGGTATTTTCGATGCCAATGATGTATGTCGCTGAAGATGGAAACGAATCTTGGCACAAGTTGTATCGATTGAATATGACGAAGCATGCTAGACAGAACAGTAGATTAAACAGGATTCTTGATGTTTACAATAGAGCCATTTTCATGACAGGTCCTAAAATTTCTCTATTGAGCAAACGGACAAAAACTCTGGAGAATAAGCCAAAAGTAACACATGTAGATATAAGCCCATTTATAGAAAACGGGTAGGATATTTGTAGAAACTCTTATTTCGTTACTGAAACAATTTTCAAAACTATTCGTAGTAACTTCATAACTCCTGAATCCATTTACTGTAAATAGAACATATTCAACTTTTATAATGCATACAAAGTAACTGACGACTTTATTTATACCTTATTTTATTCAGTTAATCTTGGAATTCAATTACAAATGAACACACAATACAAACTGAACATCGATACAAATACGATGCGAAATACATTTTGATGAATTGAGAAATTAATATCAATTACTTTGCAGACAAAATAAGGATATAGCAGATAATGAATCTGTTTTTGATGACGACGACTTCGCTGATTATGATCAAGAATATTAGTTAAAAAAAGAGCTATGCCAGTGAATTGACCAGTACAAATGAATAGGCGTGTATATTCGCTTTGTTTGTGCAATTATTTATCGTCAATAATACAAAACACATGTGCTCTTCTTAACTTACAGATTTGTTTAATTATTATTATTCATCCTTATAATAAAAGCCTTTATTATAAGTATGCTCAAAGAATGAATCCTCCAAGTTTTAGCTTGATTACTTTAGTTAATTTATGTGGTCAATCCAGATTCAGTGATAAAAAATCTACAAGATATAGTGTTTGACACAGTAAAAAAATATGTCACAACTTTGTCGTAGCATAAACCGTATTTTTCCGAAAAATGAGCTTCATTTTGAGGTTAGGATGTCAGTCTGATACATCCCCTATAATTTTCCCATGTTCTATGACCATTAAGTTTGAAGGTCAAAAAAGATTCAGGTGAATTAGTCGTTCCTATCTCATGTTCTATCACTTGGAATACAAAAAATGGTAATAATTAGCGTTTAATTGACTTTTTACCTTTTAGATTAGGTGTTTGGTTAATTTAGGTGATGGATTTGAATTCAGCGGTTAAAAATCTACAAGATATAGTGTTGGAGGCAATAAATAAAAATATATGACGACTTTGTCGCAGCAAAAACTGTATTTTTCGGAAAAATGAGCACCTTTGTACTTCATTTTGAGGTTAGGATGTCAATCTAACGCTTCCTCTATAGTTTTCGTATGTTCTATAATCAGTAAACTTGAAGCTTAAAAAATTTGAGTTTGATTGGTGTTTTCTATCTGAAGTTCTAAGATTTTGAAAAAGAGAAAGTCGATTTAGCCCACTGTGCGTCGCGCGTAAGCAATAAATGGAACGAAGTTAATATGGAATTAAACCGCGTTCGGCTCTAGTTTGGTCAATACTTGCGTAAATTACTTGGGAGTCGAGGCGTTAGCAAAAGCAGGATAGCGAAGATGATATTTAATATGATAGTAGTGAAAATAAGAAGTGCGAGTTTACGATAGGATTACAAAGACTTAGCAAGGTATTTTGAGGCTTACGTTGTGTGCGTGCGTAGACCTTGGTTCCTCGTAAACGGATTGTCTGAGCTGCGGCTCGAAGTTCGAATGCAGAAGGCTGTACGCTGAAGACAAAAGGGTGAGGGCAAATGAGCGGGAGTCATGGTGAGCTATGCCTTTTATAACCACGCGGGAGTCGCCTACTTAGTCTAAACTAGGAATTGATTATGCATAGTCGAGGAGGGAGCGACAAAGGTATAGAATCGCGGAAGGTAATTCGGGAAATATTGGGGTGGATGAGTGTGCCATCGTGGAGTATGAGGTAGACAAGGTAGGATTCTCGTTATATAGCGAAGGTCGATAAGTAGGATTCAGTATGGTAAGATCCGACCTACGTTCATATCTTCGCGCGGAGAGATTCAGGCGACCTCTGGAGGGTACGAACGTCACCAGCAAACTCCTAACCTTCTCGTCAGTAGCCTGAGATACCGATGAAACGCCTTAGTTCCCGCGCAGCGTGTATTTATTTACAACTTCAAGAGTGCTTTAATAAGTGGAAACATCGATATGAGCGTCTTGTTCAATCAAATGGGGACTACTTTGAAGGATGTCACCCTCCGGATGACGAAGAATAAATCAAGCGCCAAGGTAGGTCGGATACTTTTGGAACAGACCTCGTAGCTTGATGACGAAGGTGTATGTTAGGCGATGATCACGACGTAACAGGCCCACTCCTGCAGATACGCGTCGCCGGTGCGATGCAATTTTAATCACAGCCTACTCGCTCCTGCGAGTGCAGATTTCGAGGTTTTTCTTAACTCGAACTGTTCTGCCGTTGAGTGGTCAGTGCGTATCGGCTGTAGAGATACCTTTATAGCCTGCTTGAGTCTTGGCGTTGCAAATATCTGCTGCGAATCCATCTTTCTTGATGCAATTGTTGTCTCTTACGAAATATATAACATTTGATTGACATTATATCATAAAATTGCTACATATGTATATAAATATGGCATTCACTTTCTTTTTTACCGTTACAATGGGATGTTCGCAGTTACGAAGATTTTTCATACATTTTCTTCTGAACTCCAGTAACATGCAGGCTGGTCGTATGTAGTGAATATGCAGTTAGTGTTCTTCTGGGATGAAATTTTATTTCAAGGAAAAGATTAGGAGTGGTTCGAAGGATATGTTGGGTTATAGGTTAAACGTGCGGTTATTAAATTTATGATAATAGTTATTACAATTTTTCTTTGAGTAGACCCAGTTTGCTACGTAACATAATGCTTAATTTAAATATAGATACATTAATAAACCATTTGTACTAAAGGAGTGATTAGTTGAAGTTCACGTTTGCGTTTGATTTGGCTCCTTTAGTACATTACATATTGACAGATTATAATTTATTAAAATTTTTCTAATTGAAGTACATAAAGTTTCTGTATTAGTTTTTGTGAATTTCGTTTCCTTCTTGTTGCGTTGTTCTTTTGATATTCGCCTCATCTGTTCTTGATAGGAAGTTTTTAGAAGTCGGCCTTGCGTCTCTGCGGCACCTCCTCTTCCTTCTTCAAAATTGGGACTTTTTATGTTCCCGGTTTACTTTTGTATTTCGAGTTAGTGAAGTTCGTCTTTTGTACCCCTTAAAGATCGGTTCGATAGATAGCCTCTGTGAAAAGTGCTTGTAGTTGGAGTGAATCTTCTTCCTTGGTCGCTCTCTCGTGGCGTCTCGGTAGTACCTCTGTTGTGTTGCTGTACCTCGCATTATATCTAGTTCTACAATGATTCTTCTTTAAATGACATAATCCGTTACATGGGAATTGCGTTCCCTTAAATTATTAAATACGAAAAAGTAGCCTTGTTTACATTGTAACGCCCAAGACGCACGTCTATTTAAAATTTTGAATAGACGCGTTTCGCTTATCAATTGATCCATAAATAAAGTCAATCGGTAAGCGGGCATCAGCGCGCAACCGATGGTAATGTACCGACGCGCGGCATATTATCATCAGCGCGGAGCGCAGGCGGGCGATCAGTCGCGCGTAGATCGAACGGCGATCGAACGCTGCGGCGGTGTGCGCACGCACATGTACTGAGTGCAGAGCATGAGGGAGATAGATAGCACCGCTCGGCCTATAAAAGTTTGGGCGCACTGAGGCTCGGGGGACTCTGCTCCTTGTAAGGCTGACAGGACAATCCGCTCTGTCTACTGCGAGTTGAGCAAGCCAAGCTTCCGCTTCGCGGTGAGCTAAAAAAAAGGAAAACAAGATTCAGCTATCTCTCTCATGGTCGGTACACCTGATACTCTGATATGTACAGCACAAAATGAGCTATTAAAACTTAAATAAAATTAAATTTAATTATGTGATTTTGTTTTCCTTTTCAAAATAAAAGAAATTGCTTAACGCAATCACATGGCCTCATCGCTTTCCTTTGGAGAGCGTTTAGAGTGCCAATAAACAAAGAAATATCTACTAACAATGCTCCGTACGCATCGCATTACGCCGATGCGTACGTCGAGCGTATTTACTAATCCCGGTCAGACGTATGAAAGTTTTTGGTGCCCTAATTCACCTAGACGATCGAGCGCGGCCGAAAAATATTCCCTTTTTCTTCCCACGATTCGCAGGATGAGAATCGTGGAGAATCGAGAAGGGGACTTAGGGAACGGATCTCGAAATCGGGTGCCATAATTCGCCTGAGTTCTGAAGGTCCAAAGCTAAAATATCCGGATAATGAAACTATCATCTGTCGGGTCTAGCACGCGAACCGCGTTTTTATAACAATTCAAAATCAAAAACTCTGGACCGTTACAACATACGAGGGTAGTTCAATAAGTCTCTAGAATGACCAACAGATGGCGCGCGAATCGCTCCAAATCATCTGTTTTCAGCCAGCACCACTCCCGACTAGATATATGGTGCAGTCACAGTCCACATCTTCTGAGTTTACGTGTTTTTATAACCAATTGAAAAAAAAAAATTGCTTGTTAAGAAAAAAGGAAAAAAACTAGTTCAGAGCGGTAATTAAACATTTTCATTTAAAGGGTTTAACTCCATATGAGATAAAAAATGAATTGGACTCAGTTCATGGCACATCTGCCCCTGCCTTAGCAACGGTTTATAACTGGGTAAATGAATTTAAGCGTGGTCGTACATCAATAAGTGACGAACCACGTTGAGGAAGGCCCGTAGAAGCAACTACTCCCGAAATCATCAATAAAATCCACGATATGGTGTTGAAGGATAGAAGATTAAAAGTGCGTGAGTTAGCTGAGGCCACAAGGATATCTATAGGTGCAGTTGTTTCAATTCTACATGAAAAATTAGGCATGAAAAAGCTATCGGCAAGATGGGTGCCGCGTTTGCTCTCAGCTGAGAATAAACGCAATAGAGTGGTCGCCTCTGAGGCTCTTTTGGCGCGCATAAGTCGGAATCCTGAGGAATTTTTTCGTCGATTTGTGACTGTGGATGAAACATGGATACACCACTACACTCCTGAGACAAAGGAACAATCCAAACAGTGGATTTCCACAGGCGAACCAGCTCCAAAGAAGGCAAAGACCGTAAAGTCAGCTGGTAAGGTTATGGCTACAGTTTTTTGGGATGCACGTGGAATTATACTTATTGACTACTTGGAAAAGGGTAAAACAATTACTGGTGAGTATTATGCATCATTATTAGAGCAGCTGAAAGAAGAAATTAAAAAAAAACGACCACATTTGGCGAGAAAAAAAATTCTCTTTCATCACGACAACGCCCGAGTTCACACATGCTTCGTTTCAATGGCTAAAATTGAAGAACTAAAATTCGAATTGGTCGAACACCCACCGTATTCACCAGATTTAGCCCCCAGTGACTTTTTCTTATTTCCAAACTTGAAAAAATGGCTCGGTGGATAGAGATTTACGGACAACGAAGACGTCATTGCCTCTGTAAGTGCTTATTTGGAGGAACTTCCGAAAACGCACTTTTCTGAAGGATTAAAAAAACTTAAAAAGCGATTGACCAAGCGTATAGAGCTCCAAGGAGATTATGTTGAAAAATAATAAAAAATTTACCCAAAAAAAATTGTTTTTATACTTTATTCTAAAGACTTATTGAACTACCCTCGTACTTATCACTTAATGTTGTTAACCTTTATATGTATAGTGTAAGTTGTTTTAATTATTCACATGTATATGTCATATATTTCATTTAATTTACTTTTTCGTATCTTTACAAGGTTGTTTATAGTTTGGTACGATTAATAAGGGAATATCACTCGGTTACCTATGGCTAAATTGACGAAGAGTTGTTTCTATATAATTAAGTACATAATTTCAATTTGTTTATAGCTTTCATCACTCTTATTTAAATATTAATGTGTATTTGTATTTTTGAATAACCAATGTAGTTGTTAAAAAAGTAACAATACCGATATTGCTGGAATACCTTATTACAATTTCATTCGTACATTACATATTTTATTATATATTCGAGATGTTATAATAGTTTGTCAAAGTTTCTTTAGATACAAAATTTTATAACAAAGATTATTATAACTTATTAATATTTAACGAGATATTATAGTTACTTTTTGCTTCTGTTGAAACGGTGAGTTGTCGTAAAATGGACCCTTATGCACGTATGTGAAAATGATCTAAATTGGCATTACTCGATGTGTTAACGAATTTACTTAAAAATCTTCAACAATAAATTCATATGTATTATAATTTATATGTATTATAATTATAAATTATTTATTTATAAATTATATGTATTATAATTTTTAGAATAACCGTCGTATAACGTATAACGTAGTATAATAGTCAAAAGTGTCAGTTGTATTAAAATACCACTAGCATTTTGCAATGTAAAATATCTAGTCAGTAATTGAAAACCAAAACAAATGTAAAGATATACTATAAGTAAACATAATCAATTATTCTGATTGACAATCACTACTACCATACAAACGATTGAAAGAAATACTGCGGATTAAATATATTAGTATATCGATTTATATTCGCAAAAATTTTGTACGTAAGGTACGAACAAAGCTTTAGAATACTTACAGTAGTTATAGCATTATCGGGAAGGGGAAAAAAATTATGAATTTCGAAAATTGATCTTTAATGCAAAGTGTGTATTCATTACCCATTTTAGTTTTAAGTAATGGTCCAACTATATCAAGAACTACTTTAGCAAATGGTATTATATAATTATTATAGCTGGATAATCAATAATAATTAGATTTTGCTTGGTTTTGACTCTAACTAATTTTTTTAATTGAAATTACTTGCATTTTTTAATGAATTTTTGTACGTCCTGCTTAAGATTTTCCCAATTATATTTATGTCTAATTCTATTGTAGGTTTTATTGACGCCTTTGTGTCCACCAATCGTAGAACAATGCATTTCTTCGATAATTTTTGCACGTGCAGGAAGGGGATGATGTTGTACTCGTATATGGCCAAGACATATACTGATTTTGATGTTTGTTGAATATAATTCTTTTTTAATACTGTTTAATATTAAATTGAATTCAATTCTTTCAATAGTATTACATTTTGATACGCTAAATGTATTAATTTATAAATAAATAAAAATTAATATCTTTTTCAATTAAAATGAAACTCAATTTATTACGTAAAATTTGCAAAATATTCATGATATTTATTAAACTTTCATGTTGCTCGCTGCTAAGTTGCATTATCTACATGGAATCTAGTATTGACTTTGATTAATTTAGTTTCCCCAACAGTTAATTTATCAAGACGCGGTAGTTTATTGATTTCATATATATATTTGCTTTGCTCCTTCATCAAGTGGCTGGCCTATGGAATTGACGAAATATAAATAATTGTCTTTTCGCATAAATAATTTTTCTCTACAATGAATAATATTTCTACTCGGGAGTTCGTTTGCGTGTGAGTCGCTATGTGTGAGCTCCGAATTGAGTAGTTCATTAGACTCGCTTGAATTTTCATTTAGGAGAGTAGTTACATTAAGATCCATATTAAATTCCGCAGTGTTATAGGCAGCTGTAGTGACGGGGCTGCGTGCGTGACTTTCCTGGCTTTCTTCAGAGTGCGTACTTTCACCGCCCCCCCCCCCCCTTGAAAATTTCCGCGCGGCGCCGCTGTGAGTGAGGTCATTTCTACTATCTTTATAGCTGCAGTGTCCGTGTCATGTGTCACTAGCCTCAATTCGTCAAACATTTTACGACCTCCGGGTGTTCTCTTGCGTGGTGTGAGGGTTGGATGACTGCCGCGTACCATGTGCTTGGATGTCTGCCTGCACGTAAGCGCGTCATCATGCCCGATGGGTCGGCGGCGTTTGGTCTTACCTGCCTTTCCGATGCTTGATTATTCATTTCTCTGTCTAGCTCACTCTGGTTGTTAGCTTACTCATGCTCACTTGCTAAAAAATTGGTATTTGTGGTATCGTTAGTGATTAATATTTGTGATTCTACTAGATTTCGCGAAAGTGCATCGGCATTAGTATTTATTACGCAAGGTTTATATTTAATTTCAAAGTTGTAATCTGCCAATTTTAATTTCCATCTCGTTACTCTAGAGCTTGGATCTTTGTGCGAGTTTAGCCAGACTAATGGTCTATGGTCTGTAATAAGAGTGAATTTTCTGCCATATAAGTATGGTCTGAATTGAGTTATGTAAAATACTATAGCTAAAGCTTCTTTCGAAGAAGTGCAATAATTTACCTCCGCTGGGGTGAGGCCTCGTGACACAAAAGCTATGGGAAGTTCTTGTTGCGAAATCACTCCACCGATAGCGTACCCGCTAGCATCAGTCGTAAGAATAAATTGTTTATCAAAATTAGGATGTAGTAGGATTGGCGGTTCACATAATCGATCTCTCAAATTTTTGGAAGCATCCTGAGAATTTTTTTCCCAGATAAATGGTTGATTTTTCTTTAGTAAATGGTTTAAGGGTCTGCCTATTTTTGCAAAACCAGGTATAAAACGTCTATAATAATTGGTTAGTCCCAGGAATTGTTTAATATTTTTTGCCGTTTTGGGCACTGGAAATTTTGTTACATTTATCTCTTCCTTTAAAAATTCGCATTTGTCAGGTTGCAAAGTCAGGTTAGCTTTTATTAATCTTTTTAATAGTTCAGCTATTATTTGCCAATGTTCTTCGATGGTTTCAGAGAAAATACAAATATCATCAAAAAGTGCTACTACACCTTTCATACCTGCGATTATTGCCGTGATAAGAGCAACAATAACTGATGCACTTGTTTTTAGTCCAAATGGGCACCTGCGGAAATGAAAAGCGCCTACATTGCAATGAAAGGCTGTTTTGTGTCTATCTTCTTATTTTATAAAAATTTTATGGTAACCGGAAGCTAAATCGAATACCGAAAAATATTTTGCGCGCCCCAATTTGTCTAAAATATAAGTTATATTGAGTACCGGATGATTGTAATCAGGTATAATTGCATATAGCTTTCTGAAATCTACCATCATTCTATAACGTTTATTGCCTTCGGAATCGGGCTTTTTATCAACGCAAAATACTGGTGCTGAGTAAGAGCTGATCGAGGGCTCGATTATATCGTTGTCTAGTAATTCTTATACTTGCCTATTTATTTCCTCATTTAAACTAGGAGGGTGGCGGAATTGTTTGATACGAATGGGTACATTACTAGTGAGGGGGATTTCGTGCTCGAGCACAGTTGTTGCCGGCAACTTATCTCCGGTTAGATAAAATCTATCCGCATATTGGTCTATGAGCCGCTCTACCGAAGCTCTCTGATTACCAGTCAAATGGTCGAGGCGCAAGAGTGTTTTCACCTTGTGTGCTCTGCTGTTGTTACCCTTCGCATTCTTATCAGAAATGGTCATTATCTTACTTTTCTTAATTTCATTTGCATTTTTATGATTTTCTTTCCTTTTATGTGACTTTTGGCTGCGTTAATTGTATTGCTTAAAAGCAGAAATGAGTAATAGCAGCTGTTATTTTTAGACCTTGAGTGTACTGTATACATTATTAGATTTTTCGGCTGCATAAGTAATTTGTGGATTTCATTAACTTTCTCATATTTTAGCATATTTAGTATTACTAGTATATGTTTACAAATGATTTGAATATTTTCAAATTATTCGGGTTAGAATTTATTTATTTGTTGACTTTCTTTAATAACTTTCAATAAGTAATTCAATTTTTCTAAAAATTCGAGTAGCAAAAAGTGGAGATGTTTTTGTAATGTGAATTTTTCGGGTGTTGTCATTATTTTGTAGTGTAAATTTAGGATCTGTTTTTGGTGGGTTTGTCGTATTTGTTGAGTTAATAATAGATTGACGTCAGTTACTTCTGTCATTTCGGCGTTTTTGTTTAAAAGTGTGTGTATTTCGCAGTCAAGTTACTTAATTGACTTACAATCTAATAGTTTCTATAATTTTTTTGCAACTAATATTGTTGTGAATTAAGTCTAGAAGTATGTCTATCATTAATTTATCCTGACACGCGTCGTGCACTTTTGATATGTCAATGTTATCTTGTAAAAATTCGCAAATTTTATTTACGTCATCCGAGCGTTCCGAAATCTGTTCGCTCGCGATTTGATATCGTTGTCGTAAAAATGCTAATAATTCTCCTAAATTTGTTTCGCGATCGCCCGCTGCAACAATACGAAAAGGATTAACACTAAAAATATTTATATGAAAGCCATAGCGAAATACGACCAGCTATCGACTGATCAAAAAACATTAAATATGAATATATATTCAAATAAGAATAAGCTAAAAAATTGGATGAAAACAGATATATAATAGTAATTGTTATAGTATGTATAAGTCACTTGAATATTGATATAAGCACTATTAAAAAGTAAAAAAAATTCTGTAAATCATGTTGTATTCTATAGATCCTTCCATGACAAATCAGATAGCGCATCCGGAATTCCAAAAAATAATTTTCAAAAGTTCTGAAAATTCAAATTTTAAAAATGCATACGTAACTGTGTTGGTAATTATGTAAAAATGTCACAAAACAAATTTTAGCCCAAAATATAAAAAAATTATTTTAGTGCATATTTTAATTTTATTAAGAAAGTAATTGTCCATTTTTTCATTAAAAAATTTTTTTTTTAAATTTTCTATACTCTATCTGATTTATCATGGAAATATTTCGTATAAACAAAATTTTCATCCCTGTACGATTTTTTTTAATAGGCTGAAATCTAGCCAGACTCTCGAATTGCTCAGCTTGAGATCATTACAATTAGTTTATTACAACTATTATAAAATAATAGATTCAAGGCTTATCCATATGAGATTTTAGGTTATGGTTATATCATTTTATAGATTTTAGGTAATAAGGTTATAGTTAATAGTTTATAGTTTAGGTCTACCTGCAAATAAGAGTACTGAGTGTATAAGGCATTTGGATTTGATCCGTCTCTGTATGCAAATTTGGCTTGTAGGTGAATAAGACGTTTTTGTTGATTAAGTCTGAAGTTTGGCTTGTCTGCGTATAAGGACTTAGAGGTTATGAGGTTTTTAGGTCTAAGCTTGACCTGTCTGTATAAAAGATTGGCCTGCCTATCTATAAGAGTCATGAGGATATTAGGTCAGACGTTTTGCCAGTATGTGATCAAAGTTAGAATTAAATACGAATTTCATGACTAAACAAGTAGCTTTAGTATAATACAGAAGATGAAGATATTAATATAGTATTCTTTGTACGTTTTGTGAACTTAACATGATTGTGTATGTGCACCTAATTTATAATTGCGTGACATAAGAGAGATGGGCATATTGAACAATTGGCGCGCAAATGTTGCAGGGTATGTTCTGGTTCAATTTAAGAGAGTAATTTTAATTCAGTGCTACGTAGTATATAAGGAGTTATGTGAAACATATAATGAGAACTCTTTTCTTATACTGAAACAAACTACATACAGTTCTTAATAAAGAATGGCACTTTTACACGATATTTTAAACTTAGGACATTACTTTTTACTCTCCATAAATCGTGAAATTTTGAAACCCTAATATAATACCATTAATTTTGATGAAACATAAGAAATTAAGGATAGTAAGCATTTAGCTTGTTTTCAAATTTTAGATTATGTACTAAACTAAATTCAACAGACTAAAATCTAAATGAAGGATGTGAAATATGTTATGAATAAAGAATTTTCTTATAATCTAAAAAAGGCTTACTCTTTTTTCTCGAAAAAGTGGCACTCTAAAACTGAATTTTTGAGGTTAAGATATTTTCTTGTATTTACTGTAGTACGTTGGCTTATGAAAACACACATAGAACATGAAAATGTGCATATTCAGCAACTGGTTCGATTTCATTATCTTAGGTTATGTTGTTGGTCAAATCTACTAGAGAATTCGAATTGTCGGTGTCTGTCTGCCTGTCCGTCGGTGTCTGTATGTCTGTCTGTCTAACTGACTGTCTGTCCGCCTGTCCGCCGGTGTCTGTCTGTCTGTCTGTCTGTCTGTCTGTCGGTGTCTGTCTGTCCGTCGGTGTCTGACTGTCTGCCTGTCCGTCGGTGTCTGTCTATCTGTCTGTCCGTCGGTGTCTGCCTGTCTGTCTGCCTGCCTGTCTGTCCGTCGGTATTTGTCTGCCTGTCTGCCCGTCCGTCGGAGTCTGTCTGTCCGTCTGACCGACGGTGTCTGTCCGTCTGTCGGTGTCCGTCTCTCTGCATCTCCGTCTGTCTGTCTGTCTGTCTTTCTGTCTGTCCGTCGGTGTCTGACTGTTTGTCGGTGTCTGCTAATTTGTCGGTGTCTGTCTTTCTGTCTGTCTGTCGGTGTCTGTCTGCCTGTCCGTCGGTGTCTGTATGTCTGTCTGTCTAACTGACTGTCTGTCTGCCTGTCCGCCGGTGTCTGTCTGTCTGTCTGTCTGTCTGTCTGTCTGTCGGTGTCTGTCTGTCCGTCGGTGTCTGACTGTCTGTCTGTCTGTCGGTGTCTGTCTGTCTGTTTGTCTGTATATCGGGGTCTATCTGCCTGTCCGTCGGTGTCTGTTGGTGTCTGTCTGCCTGTCTGTCTGCCTGTCGGTGTCTATCTGTCTGTCTGTCTTCCTGTCCCTCGGTGTCTATCTGTCTGTCTGTCTGTCAGTGTCTGTCTGTCTGTTTGTCTGTCCGTCGGTTGCTGTCGGTCTGGCGGTGTCGGTCTGTCTGTATGTCTGTCCGTGTCTGTCTGTCTGTTCGTCGGTGTCTGTCTGTCTGCCGGTGCCTGTTTGCCTGTCCGTCGTCTCTTTCTGTCTGACGGTGTCTATCTGTCTGTCAGCCTATCCGTCGGTGTCTGTATGTATGTCTGACGGTACCTGTCTGTCTGTCTGTCCGTCGGTTTCTGTCTGTCCGACTGTCTGTCTGTCTGCCGCTGTCTGTATGTCTGTCTGTCTGTCGGACTCGGTCTGTCTGTCTGTCTGTCGGTGTCTGTTTGTCTGTCTGTCGCTGTCTGCCTGTCCGTGTGGTTGTCGGTGCCTGTCTGTCTGCCTGTCCGTCGGTGTCTGTCTGTCCGTCGGTGTCTGTCTGTCAGTCTGTGTCTGACTGCCCGTCGGTGTGTTTCTGTCCGTCGGTATCTGTTTGTCTGCTTGTCCGTCGGAGTCTGTCTGTCTGCCTGTCCAACGGTGTCTTTCTGTCTGCCTGTCCGTCGTTACCTGTTTGTCCGTCGGTCTCCGTCAGTCTGTCTGTCCGTCGGTGTCTGTCTGTCTGCCAGTCCGTCGGTGTCGGTATCTGCCTGTCTGTCTGTCGGTGTCTGCCTGTCCATTGGTGTCTGTCTGTCTGCCTAAATGTCGGCGTCTGTCTGACTGTCCGTCGGTGTCTGTTTGTCTGGCTGTCTGTCCGTGTCTGCCTCTCCGTCGTTGCCTGTCTGTCCGTCGGTGTCTGACTATCTGCCTGTCCGTCGGTGTCTGTCTGTCTGTCTGTCCGTAGGTGTCTGTCTGTCTGTCTGCCTGTCCGTCGGTGTCGGTCTGTCTGCTTGTCTAACGGTGTCGGTCTGTCTGCTTGTCTAACGGTGTCTGTCTGTCCGTCGGTGTCTATCTGTCTGACTGTCCGTCGGTGTCTGTTTGTCTGGCTGTCTGTCCGTGTCTGCCTGTCCGTCGTTGCATGTCTGTCCGTCGGTGTCTGTCAGGCTGTATGTTCGTCGGTGTCTATCTGTCCGTCGGTGTATGTCTGTCCGTTGGTGTCTAACTGTCTGCCTGACCGTCGGCGTCTGTCTGTCTGTCTGTCCGTCGGTTTCGGTCTGTCTGCCTGTCTAAGGGGTGTCTGTCTGTCCGTCGGTGTCTTTCAGTCTGTCTGTTCGTCGGTATCTGTCTGTCGGTCGGTGTCTGTCTGATTATCTGTCCTTCAGCGTCTGTCTATCTGCCTGTCCGTCGGTGCCTCCCTGTCCGTCGGTGTCTGTTTGACTGTCTGTCGTCGGTGTCTGTCTGCCTGTCAATGTCTGTGTGTCTGCCTGTCCGTCCCTGTCTATCTGTCTGGCTTACCGTCGGCGTCTGTCTGTCTGTCTGTCGGTGTCTGTCTGCGTGTCTGTTCGTCGGTGTCAGTTTGACTGCCTGTCCGTCCGTGTCTGTCTTTCTGCCTGTCCAACTGTGTCTGTCTGTCCGTCGGTATATGTCTGTCTGCCTGTCCATCGGCGTCTGTTTGTCTGTCTGCCTGTCCGTCGGTGTCTGTCTGTCTGCCTGTCCAACGGCCTCTGTCTGTCTGCCGGTCCAACGGTGTCTGCCTGTCCGTCATTGCCTGTCTGGCCGTCGGTGTCTGTCTTACTGTTCGTCTGTGTCCGTCTGCCTGTCTGTCGGGGTCAGTCTGCCTGCCTGTCCGTCGGTGCCTGTCTGTTTGTCGGTGTTTGTTTGTCTGCCTCTCCGTCGGTCTCTGTCTGTCTGACTGTCCGTCGGTGTCTGTCGATCTGCCTGTCAGTCGGGGACTGTCTGTCTGCCTGTCCGTCGGTGCCCGTCTGTCTGCCTGTCCAAAGGTGTCTGTCTGTCCGTCGGTGTCGGTCTGTCTGCCTGTCCATCGGTGTCTGTCTGTCCGTCGGTGTCTGTTTGTCTGTCTGTCCGTCGGTGTCTGTCTGTCTGTCTGTCCTTCGGTGTCAGTCTGTCCGTCGGTGACTATCTGTCCGTCTGTCTGTCCGTCGGTGTCTGTCTGTCTGTCTGCCTGTCCGTCGGTGTCTGTCTGTCTGCCTGTCCAACGGTCCTGTCTGTCTGCCGGTCCAACGGTGTCTGTCTGTCCGTCGTTGTCTCTCTGTCTGTCTGTCGGTGTCTGTCTGTGTGTCTGTTCGGCGGTGTCTGTCTGTCTGTCGGTGTCTAACTGTCTGCCTGATCGTCGGCGTCTGTCTGTCTGTCTGTCGGTGTCTGTCTGTGTTTCTGTTCGTCTGTGTTTGTCTGTCCGTCGGTGTCTGTCTATCTGTCTGCCTGTCCGTCGGTGTCGGTATCTGTCCGTCTGTCTGTCGGTGTCTGCCTGTCCATTGGTGTCTGTCTGTCTGCCTGAACGTCGGCGTCTGTCTGTCTGTCGGTGTTTGTCTGTGTGTCCGTTCGTCGGTGTCTGTCTGTCCGTCGGTTACGTTGTTGAGGTACGTACGTTGAGGTCTGTCTGTCTGCCTGTCCGTCGGTGCCTGTCTGTCCATCGGTGTCTGTCTGTCTGCCTCTCCGTCGGTGCCTGCCTGTCCGTCGGTGCCTGTCTGTCCGCCGGTGTCCGTCTGTCTGTCTGCCTGTCCGTCGGTGTCGGTATCTGCCTGTCTGTCTGTCGGTGTCTGCCTTTCCATTGGTGTCTGTCTGTCTGCCTGTCCAACGGTGTCTGTCTGTCCGTCGGTGTCGGTCTGTCTGTCTGTCCGTCACTGTCTGTCTGTCTGTCTGCCTGTGCGTCGGTGTCGGTATCTCCCTGTCTGTCTGTCTGTCGGTGTCTGCCTGTCCATCGGTGTCTGTCTGTCTGTCTGCCTGTCCGTCGGTGTCGGTCTGTCTGCCTGTCTAACGGTGTCTGTCTGTCCGTCGATGTTTGTCAGTCTGTCTGTTCGTCGGTGTCTGTCTGTCCGTCTGGCTGTCCGCCGGTGTCGGTATCTGCCTGTCTGTCTGTCTGTCGGTGTCTGCCTGTCCATCGGTGTCTGTCTGTCTGTCTGCCTGTCCGTCGGTGTCGGTCTGTCTGCCTGTCTAACGGTGTCTGCCTGTCCATCGGTGTCTGTCTGTCTGTCTGTCTGTCCGTCGGTGTCGGTATCTGCCTGTCTGTCTGTCTGTCGATGTCTGCCTGTCCATCGGTGTCTGTCTGTCTGTCTGTCTGTCCGTCGGTTTCGGTCTGTCTGCCTGTCTAAGGGTGTCTGTCTGTCCGTCGGTGTCTTTCAGTCTGTCTGTTCGTCGGTATCTGTCTGTCCGTCGGCGTCTGTCTGATTATCTGTCCTTCAGGGTCTGTCTATCCGCCTGTCCGTCGGTGCCTCCCTGTCCGTCGGTGTCTGTTTGACTGTCTGTCGTCGGTGTCTGTCTGTCTGTCAATGTCTGTGTGTCTGCCTGTCCGTCCGTGTCTATCTGTCTGGCTTACAGTCGGCGTCTGTCTGTCTGTCTGTCGGTGTCTGTCTGTGTGTCTGTTCGTCGGTGTCTGTCTGTCTGTCTGTCCGCCGGTGTCTGTCTGTCTGCCTGTCCGTCGGCGTCTGTTTGTCTGTCGGTGCCTGTCTGTCTGCCTGTCCGTCGGTATCTGTCTGTCTGCATGTACAACGGTGTCTGTCTGTCCGTCGGTGTCTATCTGCCTGCCTGACCGTCGGCGTCTGTCTGTCTGTCCGTCGGTGTCTGTCTGTCCGAAGGTGTCAGTCTGTCCGTCGGTGCCTGTCTGTCCGTCGGTGTGTGTTTGTCTGCCTGTCCGTCGGTGCCTGTCTCTCTGTATGCCTGTCCGTCGGCGTCTGTTTGTCTGTCGGTGCCTGTCTGTCTGCCTGTCCGTCGGTATCTGTCTGTCTGCATGTCCAACGGTGTCTGTCTGTCCGTTGGTGTCTATCTGCCTGCCTGACCGTCGGCGTCTGTCTGTCTGTCCGTCGGTGTCTGTCTGTCCGTCGGTGTCAGTCTGTCCGTCGGTGCCTGTCTGTCCGTCGGTGTCTGTTTGTCTGCCTGTCCGTCGGTGCCTGTCTCTCTGTATGCCTGTCCATCGGTGTCTGTCTGTCCGTCGGTGTCTATCTGTCTGGCTTACCGACGGCGTCTGTCTGTCTGTCCGTCGGTGTCTGTCTGTCCGTCGGTGTTTATCTGTCTGCCCGACCTTCGGCGACTCTCTGTCTGTTCGTCGGTGTCTGTACGTCCGCCGGTGTCTGTCTGTCTGCCTGTTCGTCGGGGTCTGTATGTGTGCCTGTCCGTCGGTGCCTGTCTGTCATTCGGTGTCTGTTTGTCTGTCTCTCCGTCGGTGTCTGTCTGTCTGTCGGTTCGTCGGTGTCTGTCTGTTCGTCGGTGTCCGTCTGTCTGCCTGTCCGTCGGTGTATGGCTGTCTGCCTCTCCGTCCGTGCCTGTCTCTCTGTCTGCCTGTCCATCGGTGTGTGTCTGTCCGTTGGTGCCTGTTTGTCTGTCTGTCGCTGTCTGCCTGTCCGTGTGGTTGTCGGTGCCTGGTTCTCTGTCTGTCTGTCCGTTGGTGTCTGTCAGTCTGCCTGAACATCCGCGTCTGTCTGTCTGTCGGTGTGTGTATGTCTATCTGTCTGTCGGTGTCTGTCTGCCTGTCCGTCGTTGCCTGTCTGTCATTCGGCGTCTGTTTGTCTGTCTGTCTGTCGGTGTCTGTCTGTCTGCCTGTCCGTCGTTGCCTGTCTGTCCGTCGGTGTCTGTTTCTCTGTCTCTCCGTCGGTGTCTGTCTGTCTGTCGGTCCGTCGGTGTCTGTCTGTTCGTCGGTGTCTATCTGTCTGCTTGTCCGTCGGTGTCTGTCTGCCTGTCCAACGGTGTCTTTCTGTCTGCCTGTCCGTCGGTGTCTGTCTGTCTGCCTGTCCGTCGGTGCCTGTCTCTTTGTCTGCCTGTCCATCGGTGTCTGTCTGTCCGTCGGTGTCTATCTGTCTGGCTGACCGTCGGCGTCTGTCTGTCTGTCCGTCGGTGTCTGTCTGCCCGTCGGTGTCAGTCTGTCCGTCGGTGACTATCTGTCCGTCTGTCTGTCCGTCGGTGTCTGTCTGTCTGCCTGTCCGTCGGTGTATGTCTGTCTGCCTCTCCGTCGGTGCCTGTCTCTCTGTCTGCCTGTCCATCGGTGTCTGTCTGTCCGTCGGTGTCTGTTCGTCTGTCTGTCGCTGTCTGTCTGTCAGTCTGTGTCTGACTGCCCGTCGGTGTGTTTCTGTCCGTCGGTGTCTGTCTGTCTGCTTGTCCGTCGGAGTCTGTCTGTCTGCCTGTCCAACGGTGTCTTTCTGTCTGCCTGTCTATCGGTGTCTGCCTGTCCGTCGTTGCCTGTCTGTCCGTCGGTGACTTTTTGTCTGTCTGTCCGTCGGTGTCTGTCAGTCTGTCTGTTCGTCGGTGTCTGTCTTTCCGTCGGTATCTGTCTGTCTGCCTGTCCGTCGGTGTCTGTCCGTCTGCCTGTCCGTCGTTACCTGTTTGTCCGTCGGTCTCTGTCAGTCTGTCTGTCCGTCGGTGTCTGTCTGTCTGTCTGCCAGTCCGTCGGTGTCGGTATCTGCCTGTCTGTCTGTCGGTGTCTGCCTGTCCATTGGTGTCTGTCTGTCTGCCTAAATGTCAGCGTCTGTCTGACTGTCCGTCGGTGTCTGTTTGTCTGGCTGTCTGTCCGTGTCTGCCTCTCCGTCGTTGCCTGTCTGTCCGTCGGTGTCTGACTATCTGCCTGTCCGTCGGTGTCTGTCTGTCTGGCTATCCGTCGGTGTCTGTCTGTCTGCCTGTCCGTCGGCGTCTGTCTGTCTGCCTGTCCAACGGTGTCTGTCTGTCTGCCTGTCCGTCGATGTCTGTCTTTCTGCCGGTCCAACGGTGTCTGTCTGTCCGTCGGTGTCTGTCTGTCTGTCTGCCAGTCCGTCGGTGTCGGTATCTGCCTGTCTGTCTGTCGGTGTCTGCCTGTCCATTGGTGTCTGTCTGTCTGCCTGAATGCCGGCGTCTGCCTGTCTGTTCGCCGGTGTCTGTCTGTCTGCCTGTTCGTCCGTGCCTGTATGTCCGTTGGTGTCTGTTTGTCCGTCGGTGACTATCTGTCCGTCTGTCTGTCCGTCGGCGTCTGTCTGTCTGCCTGTCCGTCGGTGTATGGCTGTCTGCCTCTCCGTCGGTGCCTGTCTCTCTGTCTGCCTGTCCATCGGTGTGTGTCTGTCCGTAGGTGCCTGTTTGTCTGTCTGTCGCTGTCTGTTTGTCCCTTGGTGTCTGTTTGTCCGTCTGTCCGTCGGTGTCTGTCTGTCTGCCTGTGCAACGGTGTCTATCTGTCCGTCGGTGTCTAACAGTCTGCCTGACCGTCGGCGTCTGCCTGTCTGTGTGTCTGTTCGTCGGTGTCTGTCTGTCCGTCGGTGTCTCTCTGTCTGTCTGCCTGACCGTCGGTATCTCTCTGTCTGTCTGCCTGTCCGTCGGTGTCGGTATCTATCTCTCTGTCTGTCGGTGTCTGCCTGTCCATTGGTGTCTGTCTGTCTGCCTCAACGTCGGCGTCTGTCTGTCTGTCCGTCGGTATCTGTCTGTCTGTCTGTCCGTCCGTGCCTGTATGTCCGTTGGTGTCTGTTTGTCCGTCGGTGACTATCTGTCCGTCTCTCTGTCCGTCGGTGTCTGTCTGTCTGCCTGTCCGTCGGTGTATGGCTGTCTGCCTCTCCGTCGGTGCCTGTCTCTCTGTCTGCCTGTCCATCGGTGTGTGTCTGTCCGTCGCTGTCTGTCTGTCTGGCTGTCCGTCGGTGTATGTATTTCCGTCGGTGTCTATCTGTCTGCCTGACCGTTGGCGTCTGTCTGTCTGTCTGTCGGTGTCTGCCTGTGTGTCTGTTCGTCGGTGTCTGTCTGTCTGCCTGTTCGTCGGTGTCTGTCTGTCTGCCTGTCAGTCGGGGACTGTCGGTCTGCCTGTCCGTCGGTGCCTGCATGTCCGTCGGTGTCTGTTTGTCTGTCTGTCCGTCGGTGTCTGTCTGTCTGTCTGTTCGACGGTGTCTGTCTGTCTGCCTGTCCGTCGGTGTCTATCTGTCCGTCGGTGTCTGTCTGTCAGTCGGTGTCTGACTGCCCGTCGGTGTCTGTTTGTCTATCGGTGTCTGTCTGTCAGTCGGTGTCTGACTGCCCGTCGGTGTCTGTCTGTCCGTCGGTGTCTGTCTGTCCGTCGGTGTCTGTATGTCTGTCTGCCTGTCTGTCTGTTGGTGTCTGCCTATCCAACGGTGTCTGTCTGTCCGTCGGTGTCTATCTGTTAGGCTGTCAGTCGGTGTCTGTTTGTCTGGCTGTCTGTCCGGGTCTGCCTGTCCGTCGTTGCCTGTCTGTCCGTCGGTGTCTGTCAGTCCGTCGGTGTCCGTCAGTCTGTCTATTCGTCGGTGTCTGTCTGGCCGCCGGTGTCTCTCTGTCTGCCTGACCGGCGGGGTCTGTCTGTCTGCCTGTCCGTCAGTGCCTGTCTGTCCGTCGGTGTCTGTTTGTCTGTCTCTCCGTCGGTGTCCGTCTGTCTGTCTGTTCGTCGGTGTCTGTTTATCTGTCGGTGTCTGTCTGTCTGACTGTCCGCCAGTGTCTGTCTGTCTGTCTGTCCGACGGTGTCTTTGTGCCTGCCTGTCCGTCGGTGTCTGTCTGTCTGCCTGTCCAACGGTGTCTGTCTGTCCGTCGGTGTCTATCTGTCACGCTGTCAGTCGGTGTCTGTTTGTCTGGCTGTATGTCCGGGTCTGCCTGTCCGTCGTTGCCTGTCTGTCCGTCGGTGTCTGTCAGTATGTCTATTCGTCGGTGTCTGTCTGTTCGCCGGTGTCTGTCTGTCTGCCTGTCCGTCGTGGTCTGTCTGTCTGCCTGTCCGTAGGTGCCTGTCTGTCCGTCGGTGTCTGTTTGTCTGTCTCTCCGTCAGTGTCTGTCTGTCTGTCTGTTCGTCGGTGTCTGTCTTTCGGTCGGTGTCTGTCTGTCTGTCGTTGTCTGACTGTCCGCCAATGTCTGTCTCTCTGCCTGTTTAACGGTGTCTGTCTGTCCGTCGCTGTCTGTCAGTCTGGCTGTCCGTCGGTGTATGTATTTCCGTCGGTGTCTATCTGTCTGCCAGACCGTCGGCGTCTGTCTGTCTCTCTGTCGGTGTCTGTCTGTCTGTCTGTTCGACGATGTCTGTCTGTCTGCCTGTCCGTCGGTGTCTGTATGCCCGTCGGTGTCTGTCTGCCTGTCGTTGTCTGACTGCCCGTCGGTGTCTGTCTGTCCGTCGGTGTCTGTCTGTCTGTCTGCCTGTCGGTCGGTGTCTGTCTGTCTGTATGTCCAACGGTGTCTGTCTGTCCGTCGCTGTCTATCTGTGTGCCTGACCGTCGGCCTCTGTCTGTCTGTTCGTCGGTGTCAGTCTGTCCGTCGGTGACTATCTGTCAGTCGGCGACTGTCTGTCTGCCTATCCGTCGGTGTCTGTATCTGCCTGTCTGTCTGTCGGTGTCTGCCTGTCCATCGGTGTCTGTCTGTCTGCCAGTCCGTCGGTGTCAGTCTGTCTGCCTCTCCGTCGGTGCCTGCCTGTCCGTCGGTGCCTGTCTGTCCGCCGGTGTCTGTCTGTCTGTCTGCCTGTCCGTCGGTGTCTGTATCTGCCTGTCTTTCTGTCGGTGTCTGTCTGTCCATTGGTGTCTGCCTGTCTGCCAGTCCGTCGGTGTCAGTCTGTCGGCCTGTCCATCGGTGTATGTCTGTCCGTCCGTGTCTGTTTGTCTGTCTCTCCGTCGGTGTCTGTCTGTCTGTTCGTCGGTGTCTGTCTGTCCGTCGGTGTCAGTCTGTCCGTCGGTGACTATCTGTCAGTCGGGGACTGTCTGTCTGCCTATCCGTCGGTGTCTGTATCTGCCTGTCTGTCTGTCGGTGTCTGCCTGTCCATCGGTGTCTGTCTGTCTGCCAGTCCGTCGGTGTCAGTCTGTCTGCCTGTCCATCGGTGTCTGTCTATCTGTCTGCCTATCCGTCGGTGTCGGTATCTGTCTGTCTGCCTGTCCATTCGTGTCTGTCTGTCTGCCTGAACGTCGGCGTCTGTCTGTCTCTCCGTCGGTGTCTGTCTGTTTGCCGGTACGTTGAGGTCTGTCTGTCTGCCTGTCCGTCGGTGCCTGTCTGTCCATCGGTGTCTGTCTGTCTGCCTCTCCGTCGGTGCCTGCCTGTCCGTCGGTGCCTGTCTGTCCGTCGGTGTCTGTCTGTCTGTCTGCCTATCGGTCGGTGTCGGTATCTGCCTGTCTGTCTGTCGGTGTCTGCCTTTCCATTGGTGTCTGTCTGTCTGCCTGTCCGTCGGTGTCTGTCTGTTAGCCTGTCAGTCGGGGACTGTCTGTCTGCCTGTCCGTCGGTGCCTGTCTGTCCGTCGGTGTATGTTTGTCTGCCTGTCCGTCGATGCCTGTCTGTCCGTCGGTGTCTATCTGTCATGCTGTCATACGGTGTCTGTCTGTCTGGCTGTCTGTCCGGGACTGCCTGTCCGTCGTTGCCTGTCTGTATGCCTGTCCAACGGTGTCTGTCTGTCCGTCGGTGTCTATCTGTCATGCTGTCATACGGTGTCTGTCTGTCTGGCTGTCTGTCCGGGACTGCCTGTCCGTCGCTGCCTGTCTGTCCGTCGGTGTCTGTCAGTCTGTCTATTCGTCGGTGTATGTCTGTCTGTCTGTCTGTCCGTCGGTGTGTGTTTGTCTGTCTGTCCGTCGTGTCTGTCTGTCTGCCTGTACGTCGGTGTCTGTCTGTCTGCCTGTACGTCGGTGTCTGTCTGTCTGACTGTCCGTCTGCGTCTGCCTGTCTGCCTGTCCAACGGTGTCTGTCTGTCCGTCGGTGTCAGTCTGTCTGGCTGTCCGTCGGTGTCTGTTTGTCTGTCTGTCTGTCCGTCGGTGTGTGTTTGTCTGTCTGTCCGTCGGTGTCTGCCTGTCTGCATGTACGTCGGCGTCTGTCTGTCTGCCTGTCCGTCGGTGTCTGTCTGTCTGCCTGTCCGTCGATGCCTGTCTGTCCGTCGGTGTCTGTTTGTCTGTCTGTCCGTCGGTGTCTATCTGTCAGGCTGTCCGTCGGTGTCTGCCTGTCCGTCGGTGTCTGTCTGTCCGTTGGTGTCTGTCTGTCAGTCGGTGTCTGACTGCCCGTCGGAGTCTGTCTGTACGTCGGTGTCTATCTGTCCATCTGTCTGTCCGTTGGTGTCTGTCTGTCTGTCTGCCTGTCCGTCGGTGTCGGTATCTGCCTGTCTGTCGGTCGGTGTCTGCCTGTCCATCGGTGTCTGTCTGTCCGTCGGTGTCTATCTGTCTGCCTGACCGTCGGCGTCTGTCTGTCTGTTCGTCGGTGAATGTCTGTCCGCCGGTGTCTGTCTGACTGGCTGTCCGTAGGGGTCTGTCTGTCTGCCTGTCCGTCGATGCCTGTCTGTCCGTCGGTGTCTGTTTGCCCGTCTCTCCGTCGGTGTCTGTCTGTCTGTTCGTCGGTGTCTGTCTGTCCGTCGGTGTCTGTCTGTCTGCCTGTAGGACGGTGTCTTTCTGTCTGCCTGTCCATCGGTGTCTGTCTGTCCGTCGGTGTCTGTTGGTCTGTCTCTCAGTCGGTGTCTGTCTGTCTTTCCGTCGGTGTCAGGCTGTCCGTCGGTGACTATCTGTTCGTCGGTGTCTGTCTGTCCGCCGGTGTCTGTCTCTCAGTCGGTGTCTGACTGCCCGTCGGTGTCTGTCTGTCCGTCGGTGTCTGTCTGTCTGTCTGCCTGTCCGTCGGTGTCGATATCTCCCTGTCTATCTGTCGGTGTCTTCCTGCCCATCGATGTCTGTCTGTCTGCCAGTCCGACGGTGTCCGTCTGTCTGCCTGTCAATCGGTGCCTGTCTCTCCGTCGGTGTATGTCTGTCTGTCTGTTCGTCGGTGTATGTCTGTCTGTCTGTTCGTCGGTGTCTGTCTGTTCGTCGGTGTCTGTCTGATCGTCCGTGTCTGTCTGTTCGTCGGTGTCTGTCTGGCTGACTGTCGGCGTCTGTTTGTCTGTCTCTCCCACGGTGTCTGTCTGTCTGTCTGTTCGTCGGTGTCTGTCTGCCCGTCGATGGCTGTCTGTCAGGCTGTCAGTCGGGGTCTGTTTGTCTGGCTGTCTGTCCGGGTCTGCCTGTCTGTCGTTGCCTGTCTGTCCGTCGGTGTCTGTCAGTCTGTCTATTCGTCGGTGTCTGTCTGTCCGCCGGTGTCTGTCTGTCTGCCTTTCCGGCGGGGTCTGTCTGTCCTCCGGTGTCTGTATGTCTGCCTGTCCGTCGGGGTCTGTCTGTCTGCCTGTCCGTCGATGTCTGTCTGTCTGCCAGTCCATCGGTGTCTGTCTGTCTGTCAAACCGTCGGTGTCTGTCTGTCTGTTCGTCGGTGTCTGTCTGTCCGTCGGTGTCTGTCTATCCGTCGGTGACTATCTGTCCGTCTGTCCGTCGGGGTCTGTATGTCTGCCTGTCCGTCAGTGCCTGTATGTCTGTCAGTGGCTGTCTGTCTGCCTGTCCGTCGGTGTCTGTCTGTCCGTCGGTGTCTGTCAGTCTGTCTGTTCGTCGGTGTCTGTCTGTCCGTCGGTGTCTGTCTGTTTATCTGTCGTTCGTGGTCTGTCTGTCTGCCTGTTCGTCGGTGCCTGTCTGTCCGTCGGTGTCTTTTTGTCTGTCTGTCTGTCGGTGTCTGTCAGTCTGTCTGTTCTTCGGTGTTTGTCTGTCCGTCTGTGTCTGTCTGGCTGACTGTCGGCGTCTGTTTGTCTGTCTCTCCCACGGTGTCTGTCTGTCTGTCTGTTCGTCGGTGTCTGTCTGCCCGTCGATGGCTGTCTGTCAGGCTATCTGTCCGGGTCTGCCTGTCTGACGTTGCCTGTCTGTCCGTCGGTGTCTGTCAGTCTGTCTATTCGTCGGTGTCTGTCTGTCCGCCGGTGTCTGTCTGTCTGCCTTTCCGGCGGGGTCTGTCTGTCCTCCGGTGTCTGTTTGTCTGGCTGTCCGTCTGTGTCTGCCTGTCCGTCGTTGCCTGTCTGTCAGTCGGTGTCTGTTTGTCTGTCTGTCCGTCGGCGTCTGTCTGTCTGCCTGTCCAACGGTGACTGTCTGTCCTTCGGTGTCCCTCTGTCTCGCTGTCCGTCGGTGTCTGTCTGTCTGCCTGTCCGTCGGTGTCCGTCTGTCTGCCTGTCCAACGGTGTCTGACTGTCTGCCTGTCCGTCGATGTCTGTCTGTCCGTCGGTGTCTATCTGTCTGCCTGTCCGTCGGTGTCTGTTTGTCTGGCTGTCTGTCCGTCGTTGCCTGTCTGTCAGTCGGTGTCTGTTTGTCTGTCTGTCCATCGGTGTCTGTCTGTCCTGTCCGTCGGTGTCTATCTGTCAGGCTGTTCGTCGGTGTCTGTTTGTCTGGCTGTCTGTCTGTCTGCCGGTCCAACGGTGTCTGTCTGTCCGTCGGTGTCTGTCTGTCTGTCTGCTTGGCCGTCGGTGTCGGTATCTGCCAGTCTGTCTGTCGGTGTCTGCCTGTCCATTGGTGTCTGTCTGTCTGCCTGTCCATTGGTGTCTGTCTGTCTGCCTGAATGTCGGCGTCTGTCTGTCATTCCGTCGGTGTCTGTCTGTCTGCCTGTCCAACGGTGTCTTTCTGTCTGCCTGACCGTCGGCGTCTGTCTGCCTGTCCGTCGGTGTCTGTCGGTGTCTGTTTGTCTGCCTGTCCGTCGGTGTCTGTCTGTCTAGCTGTCTGTCTGGGTCTGCCTGTCCGTTGTTGCCTGTCTGTCCGCCGCTGTCTAACTGTCTGCCTGTCCGTCGGTGTCTGTCTGTCTTTCCGTCGTTGTCTATCTGTCTGGCTGACCGTTGGCGTCTGTCTGTCCGTCGGTGACTGTCTGTTTGCCTGTACGTCGGGGTCTGTCTGTCTGCCTGTCCGTCAGTGCCTGCCCGTCCGTCGGTGTCTGTTTGTCTGTCTGTCTTTCCAACGGTGTCTGTCTCTCCGTCGGTGTCTATCTGTCTGCCTGACCGTCGGCGTCTGTCTGCCACTCCGTCGGTGCCTGTCAGTCCGTCTGTGTCTGTTTGTCTGTCTGTCCGAAGGTGTCTGTCTGTCTGCCTGTCCAACGGTGTCTGTCTGTCCGTCGGTGTCTGTCTCTCTGGCTATCCGTTGGTGTCTGTCTGTCTGCCTGTCCGTCGGTGTCTGTCTGTCTGCCTGTCCAACGGTGTCTGTCTGTCTGCCTGTCCGTCGATGTCTGTCTGTCTGCTGGTCCACCGGTGTCTGTCTGTCCGTCGGTGTCTGTCTGTCTGTCTGCCAGTCCGTCGGTGTCGGTATCTGCCTGTCTGTCTGTCGGTGTATGCCTGTCCATTGGTGTCTGTCTGTCTGCCTAAATGACGGTGTCTGTCTGACTGTCCGTCGGTGTCTGTTTGTTTGGCTGTCTGTCCGATTCTGCCTCTCCGTCGCTGCCTGTCTGTCCGTCGGTGTCTGTCTGTCCGTCGGTGTCTGACTATCTGCCTGTCCGTCGGTGTCTGTTGGTCTGTCTCTCAGTCGGTGTCTGTCTGTCTGTCCGTCGGTGTCAGGCTGTCCGTCGGTGACTATCTGTCCGTCGGTGTCTGTCTGTCCGCCGGTGTCTGTCTCTCAGTCGGTGTCTGACTGCCCGTCGGTGTCTGTCTGTCCGTCGGTGTCTGTCTGTCTGTCTGCCTGTCCGTCGGTGTCGGTATCTCCGTGTCTGTCTGTCGCTGTCTTCCTGCCCATCGATGTCTGTCTGTCTGCCAGTCCGACGGTGTCAGTCTGTCTGCCTGTCCATCGGTGCCTGTCTGTCCGTCGGTGTCTGTTTGTCTGTCTGTCCGTCGGTGTCTGTCTGTCTGCCTGTCCAACGGTATCTGTCTGTCCTCCGGTGTCTGTCTGTCTGCCTGTCCGTCGGGGTCTGTCTGTCTGCCTGTCCGTCGGTGCCTGTCTTTCCGTCGGTATCTGTATGTCTGTCTCTCCGTCGGTGTATGTCTGTCTGTCTATCCGTCGGTGTATGTCTGTCTGTCTGTTCGTCGGTGTCTGTCTGTTCGTCGGTGTCTGTCTGATCGTCCGTGTCTGTCTGTTCGTCGGTGTCTGTCTGGCTGACCGTCGGCGTCTGTTTGTCTGTCTCTCCCACGGTGTCTGTCTCTCTGTCTGTTCGTCGGTGTATGTCTGCCCGTCGGTGGCTGTCTGTCAGGCTGTCAGTCGGGGTCTGTTTGTCTGACTGTCTGTCTGTCTGCCTGTCCGTCGATGTCCGTCTGTCTGCCTGCCCGTCGGTGTCTGTCTGTCTGCCGGTCCATCGGTGTCTGTCTGTCTGCCAGTCCATCGGTGTCTGTCTGTCTGCCTGTCCGTCGGTGTCTGTCTGTCCGTCGGTGACTATCTGTCCGTCTGTCTTTCCGTCGGTGTCTGTCTGTCTGTCTGCCTGTCCGTCGGTGTCTGTCTGTCTGCATGTCCAACGGTGTCTGTCTGTCCGTCGGTGTCTATCTGTCTGCCTGACCGTCGGCCTCTGTCTCTCTGTTCGTCTGTGTCTGTCTGTCCGCCTATGTCTGTCTGTCAGCCGGTGTCTGTTTGTCTGGCTGTCCAACGGTGTCTTTCTGTCCGTCGGTGTCGGTCTGTCTGTCTGTCCGTTGGTGTCTGTCTGTCTGTCTGTTCGTCGGTGTCTGTCTGTCCGTCGGTGTCTGTCTGTCTGCCTGTCCAACGGTGTCTTGCTGTCTGCCTGTCCAACGGTGTCTGTCTGTCCGTCGGTGTCGGTCTGTCTGTCTGTCCGTCGCTGTCTGTCTGTCTCTCTACCTGTGCGTCGGTGTCGGTATCTGCCTGTCTGTCTGTCTGTCGGTGTCTGCCTGTCCATCGGTGTCTGTCTGTCTGTCTGCCTGTCCGTCGGTGTCGGTCTGTCTGCCTGTCTAACGGTGTCTGTCTGTCCGTCGATGTTTGTCTGTCTGGCTGTCCGCCGGTGTCGGTATCTGCCTGTCTGTCTGTCGGTGTCTGCCTGTCCATCGGTGTCTGTCCGTCTGTCTGCCTGTCCGTCGGTGTCGGTCTGTCTGCCTGTCTAACGGTGTCTGCCTGTCCATCGGTGTCTGTCTGTCTGTCTGTCTGTCCGTCGGTGTCGGTATCTGCCTGTCTGTCTGTCTGTCGGTCTCTGCCTGTCCATCGGTGTCTGTCTGTCTGTCTGTCTGTCCGTCGGTTGCGGTCTGTCTGCCTGTCTAAGGGTGTCTGTCTGTCCGTCGGTGTCTTTCAGTCTGTCTGTTCGTCGGTATCTGTCTGTCCGTCGGTGTCTGTCTGATTATCTGTCCTTCAGGGTCTGTCTATCTGCCTGTCCGTCGGTGCCTCCCTGTCCGTCGGTGTCTGTTTGACTGTCTGTCGTCGGCGTCTGTCTGTCTGTCAATGTCTGTGTGTCTGCCTGTCCGTCCGTGTCTATCTGTCTGGCTTACCGTCCGCGTCTGTCTGTCTGTCTGTCGGTGTCTGTCTGAGTGTCTGTTCGTCGGTGTCAGTTTGTCTGCCTGTCCGTCCGTGTCTGTCTTTCTGCCTGTCCAACGGTGTCTGTCTGTCCGTCGGTGTATGTCTGTCTGCCTGTCCATCGGCGTCTGTTTGTCTGGCTGTCTCTCCGTGTCTGCCTGTCCGTCATTGCCTGTCTGTCCGTCGGTGTCTGTTTGCGTGTCTGTCCGTCGGTGTCTGTCTGTCTGTTTGTCTGTTCGTCGGTGTCTGTCTGTCTGCCTGTCCGTCGTTGCCTGTCTGTCCGTCGGTGTCTGTTTGTCTGACTGTCCGTCGGTGTCTGTCTGTCCGTCGTTGTCTATCTGTCTGGCTGACCGTTGGCGTCTGTCTGTCTGTCCGTCGGTGTCTGTCTGTCCGTCGGTGTCTGTCGGTGTATATCTGTCTGCCTGTCCGTCGGTGTCTATCTGTCAGGCTGTTCGTCGGTGTCTGTTTGTCTGGCTGTCTGTCCGTTTCTGCCTGTCCGTCATTGCCTGTCGGTCCGTCGGTGTCTGTCTGTCTGTCTGTTCGTCGGTGTCTGCCTGTCCGTCGGTGTCTGTCTGTCTAGCTGTCTGTCCGGGTCTGCCTGTCCGTTGTTGCCTGTCTGTCCGTCGGTGACTGTCTGTTTGCCTGTACGTCGGGGTCTGTCTGTCTGCCTGTCCGTCAGTGCCTGCCCGTCCGTCGGTGTCTGTTTGTCTGTCTGTCTTTCCAACGGTGTCTGTCTCTCCGTCGGTGTCTATCTGTCTGCCTGACCGTCGGCGTCTGTCTGCCACTCCGTCGGTGCCTGTCAGTCCGTCTGTGTCTGTTTGTCTGTCTGTCCGAAGGTGTCTGTCTGTCTGCCTGTCCAACGGTGTCTGTCTGTCCGTCGGTGTCTGTCTGTCTGGCTATCCGTTGGTGTCTGTCTGTCTGCCTGTCCGTCGGTGTCTGTCTGTCTGCCTGTCCAACGGTGTCTGTCTGTCTGCCTGTCCGTCGATGTCTGTCTGTCTGCTGGTCCACCGGTGTCTGTCTGTCCGTCGGTGTCTGTCTGTCTGTCTGCCAGTCCGTCGGTGTCGGTATCTGCCTGTCTGTCTGTCGGTGTATGCCTGTCCATTGGTGTCTGTCTGTCTGCCTAAATGACGGCGTCTGTCTGACTGTCCGTCGGTGTCTGTTTGTTTGGCTGTCTGTCCGATTCTGCCTCTCCGTCGCTGCCTGTCTGTCCGTCGGTGTCTGTCTGTCCGTCGGTGTCTGACTATCTGCCTGTCCGTCGGTGTCTGTTGGTCTGTCTCTCAGTCGGTGTCTGTCTGTCTGTCCGTCGGTGTCAGGCTGTCCGTCGGTGACTATCTGTCCGTCGGTGTCTGTCTGTCAGCCGGTGTCTGTCTCTCAGTCGGTGTCTGACTGCCCGTCGGTGTCTGTCTGTCCGTCGGTGTCTGTCTGTCTGTCTGCCTGTCCGTCGGTGTCGGTATCTCCGTGTCTGTCTGTCGCTGTCTTCCTGCCCATCGATGTCTGTCTGTCTGCCAGTCCGACGGTGTCAGTCTGTCTGCCTGTCCATCGGTGCCTGTCTGTCCGTCGGTGTCTGTTTGTCTGTCTGTCCGTCGGTGTCTGTCTGTCTGCCTGTCCAACGGTATCTGTCTGTCCTCCGGTGTCTGTCTGTCTGCCTGTCCGTCGGGGTCTGTCTGTCTGCCTGTCCGTCGGTGCCTGTCTTTCCGTCGGTATCTGTATGTCTGTCTCTCCGTCGGTGTATGTCTGTCTGTCTATCCGTCGCTGTATGTCTGTCTGTCTGTTCGTCGGTGTCTGTCTGTTCGTCGGTGTCTGTCTGATCGTCCGTGTCTGTCTGTTCGTCGGTGTCTGTATGTCTGCCCGTCGGTGGCTGTCTGTCAGGCTGTCAGTCGGGGTCTGTTTGTCTGACTGTCTGTCTGTCTGCCTGTCCGTCGATGTCCGTCTGTCCGCCTGCCCGTCGGTGTCTGTCTGTCTGCCGGTCCATCGGTGTCTGTCTGTCTGCCAGTCCATCGGTGTCTGTCTGTCTGCCTGTCCGTCGGTGTCTGTCTGTCCGTCGGTGACTATCTGTCCGTCTGTCTTTCCGTCGGTGTCTGTCTGTCTGTCTGCCTGTCCGTCAGTGTCTGTCTGTCTGCATGTCCAACGGTGTCTGTCTGTCCGTCGGTGTCTATCTGTCTGCCTGACCGTCGGCCTCTGTCTCTCTGTTCGTCTGTGTCTGTCTGTCCGCCTATGTCTGTCTGTCAGCCGGTGTCTGTTTGTCTGGCTGTCCAACGGTGTCTTTCTGTCCGTCGGTGTCGGTCTGTCTGTCTGTCCGTTGGTGTCTGTCTGTCTGTCTGTTCGTCGGTGTCTGTCTGTCCGTCGGTGTCTGTCTGTCTGCCTGTCCAACGGTGTCTTTCTGTCTGCCTGTCCAACGGTGTCTGTCTGTCCGTCGGTGTCGGTCTGTCTGTCTGTCCGTTGGTGTCTGTCTGTCTGTCTGTTCGTCGGTGTCTGTCTGTCCGTCTGTGTCTGTCTGTCTGCCTGTCCAACGGTGTCTTTCTGTCTGCCTGTCCGACGTTGTCTGTCTGTCTGCCTGTCCAACGGTGTCTGTCTGTCCGTCGGTGTCGGTCTGTCTGGCTGTCCGCCGGTGTCGGTATCTGCCTGTCTGTCTGTCGGTGTCTGCCTGTCCATCGGTGTCTGTCCGTCTGTCTGCCTGTCCGTCGGTGTCGGTCTGTCTGCCTGTCTAACGGTGTCTGCCTGTCCATCGGTGTCTGTCTGTCTGTCTGTCTGTCCGTCGGTGTCGGTATCTGCCTGTCTGTCTGTCTGTCGGTCTCTGCCTGTCCATCGGTGTCTGTCTGTCTGTCTGTCTGTCCGTCGGTTGCGGTCTGTCTGCCTGTCTAAGGGTGTCTGTCTGTCCGTCGGTGTCTTTCAGTCTGTCTGTTCGTCGGTATCTGTCTGTCCGTCGGTGTCTGTCTGATTATCTGTCCTTCAGGGTCTGTCTATCTGCCTGTCCGTCGGTGCCTTCCTGTCCGTCGGTGTCTGTTTGACTGTCTGTCGTCGGTGTCTGTCTGTCTGTCAATGTCTGTGTGTCTGCCTGTCCGTCCGTGTCTATCTGTCTGGCTTACCGTCGGCGTCTGTCTGTCTGTCTGTCGGTGTCTGTCTGAGTGTCTGTTCGTCGGTGTCAGTCTGTCCGTCGGTGTATGTCTGTCTGCCTGTCCATCGGCGTCTGTTTGTCTGGCTGTCTCTCCGTGTCTGCCTGTCCGTCATTGCCTGTCTGTCCGTCGGTGTCTGTTTGCGTGTCTGTCCGTCGGTGTCTGTCTGTCTGTTTGTCTGTTCGTCGGTGTCTGTCTGTCTGCCTGTCCGTCGTTGCCTGTCTGTCCGTCGGTGTCTGTTTGTCTGACTGTCCGTCGGTGTCTGTCTGTCCGTTGTTGTCTGTCGGTGTCTGTCTGTCTGCCTGTCCGTCTGTGTCTGTCTGTCTGTCCGTCGGTGTCTGTTTGTCTGTCTGTCCGTCGGTGTCTGTCTGTCTGTCTGTCCGCCGGTGTCTGTCTGCCTGCCTGTCCAACGGTGTCTGTCTGTCCGTCGGTGTCTGTCTGTCTGCCTGTCCAACGGTGTCTGTCTGTCCGTCGGTGTCCATCTGTCTGTCTGACCGTCGGCGTCTGTCTGTCTGTCTGTCGGTGTCTGTCTGTTTGTCTGTTCGTCGGTGTCTGTCTGTCTGTCTGTCCGCCGGTGTCTGTCTGTCTGCCTGTCCAACGGTGTCTGTCTGTCCGTCGGTGTCGGTCTGTCTGGCTGTCCGTCTGTGTCTGTTTGTCTGTCTGTCGGTCTGTGTCTGCCTGCCCGTCGTTGCCTGTCTGTCCGTCGGTGTCTGATTGTCTGTCTGTCCGTCGGTGTCTGTCTGTCTGTCTGTTTGTCTGTCCGTGTCTGTCTGTCTGTCTGTCTGTCTGTCCGTCTGACCGCCGGCGTCTGTCTCTCTGTCTCTCGGTGTCTGTCAGACGGTGTTTCAGTGTCTGTCTGTCTATCGTTGTACGTCTGACCGTCGCTGTCTGTCTGTCTGCCTGTCCGTCGGTGTATGTCTGTCCGTCGGTGTCAGTCTGCCAGTCGGTGTCTGACTGCCCGTCGGTGTCTGTCTGTCCGTCGGTGTCTATCTGTCCGTCTATCTGTCCATCGGTGTCTGTCTGTCTGTCTGCCTGTCCGTCGGTGTCTGTATGCCAGTCGGTGTCTGACTGCCCGTCGGTGTCTGTCTGTCCGTCGGTGTCTATCTGTCCGTCTGTCTGTCCGTCGGTGTCTGTCTGTCTGTCTGCCTGTCCGTCGATGTCTGTCTGTCTGCATGTCCAACGGTGTCAGTCTGTCCGTCGGTGTCTATCTGTCTGCCTGACCGTCGGCGTCTGTCTTACTGTTCGTCTGTGTCTGTCTGCCTGTCTGTCGGGGTCAGTCTGTCTGCCTGTCCGTCGGTGCCTGTCTGTTTGTCGGTGTCTGTTTGTCTGCCTCTCCGTCGGTCTCTGTCTGTCTGACTGTCCGTCGGTGTCTGTCGATCTGCCTGTCAGTCGGGGTCTGTCTGTCCGTCGGTGTCTGTCTGTCTGCATGTCCAACGGTGTCTGTCTGTCCGTCGGTGTCTATATGTATGCCTGACCGTCGGCCTCTGTCTGTCTGTTCGTCGGTGTCTGTCTGTCCGCCGGTGTCTGTCTGTCTGCCTGTTCGTCGGGGTCTGTATGTCTGCCTGTCCATCGGTGCCTGTCTGTCCGTCGGTGTCTGTTTGTCTGTCTCTCCGTCGGTGTCTTTCTGTCTGTCTGTTCGTCGGTGTCTGTCTGTTCGTCGGTGTCTGTCTGTTCGTCGGTGTCTATCTGCCTGCTTGTCCGTTGGTGTCTGTCTGCCTGTCCAACGGTGTCTTTCTGTCTGCCTGTCCGTCGGTGTCTGCCTGTCCAACGGTGTCTGTCTGTCTGCCTGTCCAACGGTGTCTGTCTGTCCGTCGGTGTCTATCTGTCTGGTTGACCGTCGGCGTCTGTCTGTCCGTCGATGTCTTTCTGTCCGTCGGTGTCTATATGTCTGGCTATCCGTCGGTGTCTGTCTGTCTGCCTGCCCGTCGGTGTCTGTCTGTCTGCCTGTCCAACGGTCTCTGTCTGTCTGCCTGTCTCTGTCTGTTCGTCGGTGTATGTCTGCCCGTCGGTGGCTGTCTGTCAGGCTGTCAGTCGGGGTCTGTTTGTCTGACTGTCTGTCTGTCTGCCTGTCCGTCGATGTCCGTCTGTCTGCCTGCCCGTCGGTGTCTGTCTGTCTGCCGGTCCATCGGTGTCTGTCTGTCTGCCAGTCCATCGGTGTCTGTCTGTCTGCCTGTCCGTCGGTGTCTGTCTGTCCGTCGGTGACTATCTGTCCGTCTGTCTTTCCGTCGGTGTCTGTCTGTCTGTCTGCCTGTCCGTCGGTGTCTGTCTGTCTGCATGTCCAACGGTGTCTGTCTGTCCGTCGGTGTCTATCTGTCTGCCTGACCGTCGGCCTCTGTCTCTCTGTTCGTCTGTGTCTGTCTGTCCGCCTATGTCTGTCTGTCAGCCGGTGTCTGTTTGTCTGGCTGTCCAACGGTGTCTTTCTGTCCGTCGGTGTCGGTCTGTCTGTCTGTCCGTTGGTGTCTGTCTGTCTGTCTGTTCGTCGGTGTCTGTCTGTCCGTCGGTGTCTGTCTGTCTGCCTGTCCAACGGTGTCTTGCTGTCTGCCTGTCCAACGGTGTCTGTCTGTCCGTCGGTGTCGGTCTGTCTGTCTGTCCGTCGCTGTCTGTCTGTCTCTCTACCTGTGCGTCGGTGTCGGTATCTGCCTGTCTGTCTGTCTGTCGGTGTCTGCCTGTCCATCGGTGTCTGTCTGTCTGTCTGCCTGTCCGTCGGTGTCGGTCTGTCTGCCTGTCTAACGGTGTCTGTCTGTCCGTCGATGTTTGTCTGTCTGGCTGTCCGCCGGTGTCGGTATCTGCCTGTCTGTCTGTCGGTGTCTGCCTGTCCATCGGTGTCTGTCCGTCTGTCTGCCTGTCCGTCGGTGTCGGTCTGTCTGCCTGTCTAACGGTGTCTGCCTGTCCATCGGTGTCTGTCTGTCTGTCTGTCTGTCCGTCGGTGTCGGTATCTGCCTGTCTGTCTGTCTGTCGGTCTCTGCCTGTCCATCGGTGTCTGTCTGTCTGTCTGTCTGTCCGTCGGTTGCGGTCTGTCTGCCTGTCTAAGGGTGTCTGTCTGTCCGTCGGTGTCTTTCAGTCTGTCTGTTCGTCGGTATCTGTCTGTCCGTCGGTGTCTGTCTGATTATCTGTCCTTCAGGGTCTGTCTATCTGCCTGTCCGTCGGTGCCTCCCTGTCCGTCGGTGTCTGTTTGACTGTCTGTCGTCGGCGTCTGTCTGTCTGTCAATGTCTGTGTGTCTGCCTGTCCGTCCGTGTCTATCTGTCTGGCTTACCGTCCGCGTCTGTCTGTCTGTCTGTCGGTGTCTGTCTGAGTGTCTGTTCGTCGGTGTCAGTTTGTCTGCCTGTCCGTCCGTGTCTGTCTTTCTGCCTGTCCAACGGTGTCTGTCTGTCCGTCGGTGTATGTCTGTCTGCCTGTCCATCGGCGTCTGTTTGTCTGGCTGTCTCTCCGTGTCTGCCTGTCCGTCATTGCCTGTCTGTCCGTCGGTGTCTGTTTGCGTGTCTGTCCGTCGGTGTCTGTCTGTCTGTTTGTCTGTTCGTCGGTGTCTGTCTGTCTGCCTGTCCGTCGTTGCCTGTCTGTCCGTCGGTGTCTGTTTGTCTGACTGTCCGTCGGTGTCTGTCTGTCCGTCGTTGTCTATCTGTCTGGCTGACCGTTGGCGTCTGTCTGTCTGTCCGTCGGTGTCTGTCTGTCCGTCGGTGTCTGTCGGTGTATATCTGTCTGCCTGTCCGTCGGTGTCTATCTGTCAGGCTGTTCGTCGGTGTCTGTTTGTCTGGCTGTCTGTCCGTTTCTGCCTGTCCGTCATTGCCTGTCGGTCCGTCGGTGTCTGTCTGTCTGTCTGTTCGTCGGTGTCTGCCTGTCCGTCGGTGTCTGTCTGTCTAGCTGTCTGTCCGGGTCTGCCTGTCCGTTGTTGCCTGTCTGTCCGTCGGTGACTGTCTGTTTGCCTGTACGTCGGGGTCTGTCTGTCTGCCTGTCCGTCAGTGCCTGCCCGTCCGTCGGTGTCTGTTTGTCTGTCTGTCTTTCCAACGGTGTCTGTCTCTCCGTCGGTGTCTATCTGTCTGCCTGACCGTCGGCGTCTGTCTGCCACTCCGTCGGTCCCTGTCAGTCCGTCTGTGTCTGTTTGTCTGTCTGTCCGAAGGTGTCTGTCTGTCTGCCTGTCCAACGGTGTCTGTCTGTCCGTCGGTGTCTGTCTGTCTGGCTATCCGTTGGTGTCTGTCTGTCTGCCTGTCCGTCGGTGTCTGTCTGTCTGCCTGTCCAACGGTGTCTGTCTGTCTGCCTGTCCGTCGATGTCTGTCTGTCTGCTGGTCCACCGGTGTCTGTCTGTCCGTCGGTGTCTGTCTGTCTGTCTGCCAGTCCGTCGGTGTCGGTATCTGCCTGTCTGTCTGTCGGTGTATGCCTGTCCATTGGTGTCTGTCTGTCTGCCTAAATGACGGCGTCTGTCTGACTGTCCGTCGGTGTCTGTTTGTTTGGCTGTCTGTCCGATTCTGCCTCTCCGTCGCTGCCTGTCTGTCCGTCGGTGTCTGTCTGTCCGTCGGTGTCTGACTATCTGCCTGTCCGTCGGTGTCTGTTGGTCTGTCTCTCAGTCGGTGTCTGTCTGTCTGTCCGTCGGTGTCAGGCTGTCCGTCGGTGACTATCTGTCCGTCGGTGTCTGTCTGTCAGCCGGTGTCTGTCTCTCAGTCGGTGTCTGACTGCCCGTCGGTGTCTGTCTGTCCGTCGGTGTCTGTCTGTCTGTCTGCCTGTCCGTCGGTGTCGGTATCTCCGTGTCTGTCTGTCGCTGTCTTCCTGCCCATCGATGTCTGTCTGTCTGCCAGTCCGACGGTGTCAGTCTGTCTGCCTGTCCATCGGTGCCTGTCTGTCCGTCGGTGTCTGTTTGTCTGTCTGTCCGTCGGTGTCTGTCTGTCTGCCTGTCCAACGGTATCTGTCTGTCCTCCGGTGTCTGTCTGTCTGCCTGTCCGTCGGGGTCTGTCTGTCTGCCTGTCCGTCGGTGCCTGTCTTTCCGTCGGTATCTGTATGTCTGTCTCTCCGTCGGTGTATGTCTGTCTGTCTATCCGTCGCTGTATGTCTGTCTGTCTGTTCGTCGGTGTCTGTCTGTTCGTCGGTGTCTGTCTGATCGTCCGTGTCTGTCTGTTCGTCGGTGTCTGTATGTCTGCCCGTCGGTGGCTGTCTGTCAGGCTGTCAGTCGGGGTCTGTTTGTCTGACTGTCTGTCTGTCTGCCTGTCCGTCGATGTCCGTCTGTCCGCCTGCCCGTCGGTGTCTGTCTGTCTGCCGGTCCATCGGTGTCTGTCTGTCTGCCAGTCCATCGGTGTCTGTCTGTCTGCCTGTCCGTCGGTGTCTGTCTGTCCGTCGGTGACTATCTGTCCGTCTGTCTTTCCGTCGGTGTCTGTCTGTCTGTCTGCCTGTCCGTCAGTGTCTGTCTGTCTGCATGTCCAACGGTGTCTGTCTGTCCGTCGGTGTCTATCTGTCTGCCTGACCGTCGGCCTCTGTCTCTCTGTTCGTCTGTGTCTGTCTGTCCGCCTATGTCTGTCTGTCAGCCGGTGTCTGTTTGTCTGGCTGTCCAACGGTGTCTTTCTGTCCGTCGGTGTCGGTCTGTCTGTCTGTCCGTTGGTGTCTGTCTGTCTGTCTGTTCGTCGGTGTCTGTCTGTCCGTCGGTGTCTGTCTGTCTGCCTGTCCAACGGTGTCTTTCTGTCTGCCTGTCCAACGGTGTCTGTCTGTCCGTCGGTGTCGGTCTGTCTGTCTGTCCGTTGGTGTCTGTCTGTCTGTCTGTTCGTCGGTGTCTGTCTGTCCGTCTGTGTCTGTCTGTCTGCCTGTCCAACGGTGTCTTTCTGTCTGCCTGTCCGACGTTGTCTGTCTGTCTGCCTGTCCAACGGTGTCTGTCTGTCCGTCGGTGTCGGTCTGTCTGGCTGTCCGCCGGTGTCGGTATCTGCCTGTCTGTCTGTCGGTGTCTGCCTGTCCATCGGTGTCTGTCCGTCTGTCTGCCTGTCCGTCGGTGTCGGTCTGTCTGCCTGTCTAACGGTGTCTGCCTGTCCATCGGTGTCTGTCTGTCTGTCTGTCTGTCCGTCGGTGTCGGTATCTGCCTGTCTGTCTGTCTGTCGGTCTCTGCCTGTCCATCGGTGTCTGTCTGTCTGTCTGTCTGTCCGTCGGTTGCGGTCTGTCTGCCTGTCTAAGGGTGTCTGTCTGTCCGTCGGTGTCTTTCAGTCTGTCTGTTCGTCGGTATCTGTCTGTCCGTCGGTGTCTGTCTGATTATCTGTCCTTCAGGGTCTGTCTATCTGCCTGTCCGTCGGTGCCTCCCTGTCCGTCGGTGTCTGTTTGACTGTCTGTCGTCGGTGTCTGTCTGTCTGTCAATGTCTGTGTGTCTGCCTGTCCGTCCGTGTCTATCTGTCTGGCTTACCGTCGGCGTCTGTCTGTCTGTCTGTCGGTGTCTGTCTGAGTGTCTGTTCGTCGGTGTCAGTCTGTCCGTCGGTGTATGTCTGTCTGCCTGTCCATCGGCGTCTGTTTGTCTGGCTGTCTCTCCGTGTCTGCCTGTCCGTCATTGCCTGTCTGTCCGTCGGTGTCTGTTTGCGTGTCTGTCCGTCGGTGTCTGTCTGTCTGTTTGTCTGTTCGTCGGTGTCTGTCTGTCTGCCTGTCCGTCGTTGCCTGTCTGTCCGTCGGTGTCTGTTTGTCTGACTGTCCGTCGGTGTCTGTCTGTCCGTTGTTGTCTGTCGGTGTCTGTCTGTCTGCCTGTCCGTCTGTGTCTGTCTGTCTGTCCGTCGGTGTCTGTTTGTCTGTCTGTCCGTCGGTGTCTGTCTGTCTGTCTGTCCGCCGGTGTCTGTCTGCCTGCCTGTCCAACGGTGTCTGTCTGTCCGTCGGTGTCTGTCTGTCTGCCTGTCCAACGGTGTCTGTCTGTCCGTCGGTGTCCATCTGTCTGTCTGACCGTCGGCGTCTGTCTGTCTGTCTGTCGGTGTCTGTCTGTTTGTCTGTTCGTCGGTGTCTGTCTGTCTGTCTGTCCGCCGGTGTCTGTCTGTCTGCCTGTCCAACGGTGTCTGTCTGTCCGTCGGTGTCGGTCTGTCTGGCTGTCCGTCTGTGTCTGTTTGTCTGTCTGTCGGTCTGTGTCTGCCTGCCCGTCGTTGCCTGTCTGTCCGTCGGTGTCTGATTGTCTGTCTGTCCGTCGGTGTCTGTCTGTCTGTCTGTTTGTCTGTCCGTGTCTGTCTGTCTGTCTGTCTGTCTGTCCGTCTGACCGCCGGCGTCTGTCTCTCTGTCTCTCGGTGTCTGTCAGACGGTGTTTCAGTGTCTGTCTGTCTATCGTTGTACGTCTGACCGTCGCTGTCTGTCTGTCTGCCTGTCCGTCGGTGTATGTCTGTCCGTCGGTGTCAGTCTGCCAGTCGGTGTCTGACTGCCCGTCGGTGTCTGTCTGTCCGTCGGTGTCTATCTGTCCGTCTATCTGTCCATCGGTGTCTGTCTGTCTGTCTGCCTGTCCGTCGGTGTCTGTATGCCAGTCGGTGTCTGACTGCCCGTCGGTGTCTGTCTGTCCGTCGGTGTCTATCTGTCCGTCTGTCTGTCCGTCGGTGTCTGTCTGTCTGTCTGCCTGTCCGTCGATGTCTGTCTGTCTGCATGTCCAACGGTGTCAGTCTGTCCGTCGGTGTCTATCTGTCTGCCTGACCGTCGGCGTCTGTCTTACTGTTCGTCTGTGTCTGTCTGCCTGTCTGTCGGGGTCAGTCTGTCTGCCTGTCCGTCGGTGCCTGTCTGTTTGTCGGTGTCTGTTTGTCTGCCTCTCCGTCGGTCTCTGTCTGTCTGACTGTCCGTCGGTGTCTGTCGATCTGCCTGTCAGTCGGGGTCTGTCTGTCCGTCGGTGTCTGTCTGTCTGCATGTCCAACGGTGTCTGTCTGTCCGTCGGTGTCTATATGTATGCCTGACCGTCGGCCTCTGTCTGTCTGTTCGTCGGTGTCTGTCTGTCCGCCGGTGTCTGTCTGTCTGCCTGTTCGTCGGGGTCTGTATGTCTGCCTGTCCATCGGTGCCTGTCTGTCCGTCGGTGTCTGTTTGTCTGTCTCTCCGTCGGTGTCTTTCTGTCTGTCTGTTCGTCGGTGTCTGTCTGTTCGTCGGTGTCTGTCTGTTCGTCGGTGTCTATCTGCCTGCTTGTCCGTTGGTGTCTGTCTGCCTGTCCAACGGTGTCTTTCTGTCTGCCTGTCCGTCGGTGTCTGCCTGTCCAACGGTGTCTGTCTGTCTGCCTGTCCAACGGTGTCTGTCTGTCCGTCGGTGTCTATCTGTCTGGTTGACCGTCGGCGTCTGTCTGTCCGTCGATGTCTTTCTGTCCGTCGGTGTCTATATGTCTGGCTATCCGTCGGTGTCTGTCTGTCTGCCTGCCCGTCGGTGTCTGTCTGTCTGCCTGTCCAACGGTCTCTGTCTGTCTGCCTGTCCGTTGGTGTCTGTCTGTCTGCCTGTCCAACAGTGTCTGTCTGTCTGACTGTCCGTCGGTGTCTGTCTGTCTGCCTGTCCAACGGTGTCTGTCTGTTCGTCGGTGTCTATCTGCCTGCTTGTCCGTCGGTGTCTGTCTGCCTGTCCAACGGTGTCTTTCTGTCTGCCTGTCCGTCGGTGTCTGCCTGTCCAACGGTGTCTGTCTGTCTGCCTGTCCAACGGTGTCTGTCTGTCCGTCGGTGTCTATCTGTCTGGTTGACCGTCGGCGTCTGTCTGTCCGTCGATGTCTTTCTGTCCGTCGGTGTCTATATGTTTGTCTGTCCGTCGGTGTCTGTCTGTCTGCCTGTCGGTCGGTGTCGGTCTCTCTGTCTGTCTGTCCGTTGGTGTATGTCAGTATACCTGTCTAACGGTGTCTGTCTGTCCGTCGCTGTCGGTCTGTCTGGCTGTCCGTCGGTGTATGTATTGCCGTCGGTGTCTATCTGGCTGCCTGACCGCTGGCGTCTGTCTGTCTGTCTGTCGGTGTCTGTCTGTGTGTCTGTCCGTCGGTGTCGGTTTGTCTGTCTGTCCGTCGGTGTCTGTCTGTCTGGCTATCCGTCGGTGTCTGTCTGTCTGCCTGTCCATCGGTGTCTGTCTGTCTGCCTGTCCAACGGTCTCTGTCCGTCTTCCTGTCCGTCGGTGTCTGTCTGTCTGCCGGTCCAACGGTGTCTCTCTGTCCGTCGGTTGTCTCTCTGTCTGTCTGTCGGTGTCTGTCGGTGTCTGTTCGGCGGTGTCTGTCTGTACGTCGGTGTCTAACTGTCTGCCTGATCGTCGGCGTCTGTCTGTCTGTCTGTCGGTGTCTGTCTGTGTGTCTGTTCGTCGGTGTCTGTCTGTCCGCCGGTGTCTGTCTATCTGTCTGCCTGTCCGTCGGTGTCTTTATCTGTCTGTCTGTCTGTCGGTGGCTGCCTGTCCAGTGGTGTCTGTCTGTCTGCCTGAACGTCGGCGTCTGTCTGTCTGTCCGTCGGTGTCTGTCTGTCTGTCTGTTTGTCCGTGCCTGTCTGTCTGTTGAAGTCTGTTTGTCTCTCTGTCCATCGGTGTCTGTCTGTCTGCCTGTCCAACGCTGTCTGTCTGCTGCCTGTCCAACGGTGTCTGTCTGTCCGTCGGTGTCTATCTGTCTGGCTGACCATCGGCGTCTGTCTGTCCGACGATGTCTGTCTGTCTGTCGGTGTCTGTCGGTGTCTGTCTGTGTGACTGTTCGGCGGTGTCTGTCTGTCCGTCGGTGTCTAACTGTCTGCC
>OX424572.1:136542686-136552686 GCA_949152435.1 Gastracanthus pulcherrimus
GTCTGTCTGTCTGTCTGCGTATGTCTGTCTGTCTGTATGTGTATGTCTGTCGGTCTGTATGTCTATCTATGTCTATCTGTATGTCTGTCTGTTTTGAAGTCTGTCTGTCTGTCTGTCTGTATGTCTGTCTGTCCGTCTGTCTGTCTGTCTGTCTGTCTGTCTGTCTGTCTGTCTTGAAGTCTGTCTGTCTGCCTGTCTGTCTTGAAGTCTGTCTGTCTGTCTGTCTGTATGTCTGTCTGTGTCTGGCTGTATGTCTGTCCGTCAGTCTTAAAGTCTATCTGTCTGCCTGTCTGTTTTGAAGTCTGTCTGACTGTCTGTATATCTGTCTGTCTGTCTGTCTGTCTGTCTGTCGTGAAGTCTGACTATCTGCCTGTCTGCCTTGAAGTCTATCTGTCTGTATGTTTGTCTGTATATGTCTATCTGTCTGCCTGTCTTTTTTGAAGTCTGTCTGTCAGTTTGTCTGTATGTCTGTATGTCTGTATGTGTATGTCTGTCTGTCTGTATGTCTGTCTATGTCTATCTGTATGTCCGTCTAGTCTGTCTGTCTGTCTGTCTGTCTTACTCTCTGTCTGTCTGTCTTTCTGTATGCATGTCTGTCTGTCTGTCTGTCTGTCTGTCTTTCTGTTTGTCATTCTGTGTTTATCTGTCTGTCTGTCTGTCTGTCCGTCTGTCTGTCTGTCTGTCTGTTTGTTTGACTGTCTGTCTACCTGTCTGTCTTGAAGTCTGTCTGTCTGTCTGACTGTTTGTGTATGTCTGTCTGTCTGTATGTCTGTCTGTCCGTCTGTCTGCCTGTCTGTCTTTCTGTCTGTCTGTGTATGTCTGTCTGTCTGTATGTGTATGGCTGTCTGTCTGTCTTTCTGTATGCATGTCTGTCTGTATGTCTGTTTGTCCGTCTGTCTGTCTTGAAGTCTGTCTGTCTGCCTGTCTGTCTTGAAGTCTGTCTGTCTTTCTGACTGTTTGTGTATGTCTGTCTGTCTGTATGTCTGTCTGTCCGTCTGTCTGCCTGTCTGTCTTTCTGTCTGTCTGTGTATGTCTGTCTGTCTGTATGTGTATGTCTGTCTGTCTGTATGTCTGTCTATGTCTATCTGTATGTCTGTCTGTGTCTGTCTGTCTGTCTGCCTGTCTATCTGTCTGTCTCTCTGTCTTTCTGTATGCATGTCTGTCTATCTGGCTGTCTGTCTGTCTGTCTTTCTGTTTGTCTGTCTGTGTATGTCTGTCTGTCCGTCTGTCTGTCTATCTGTCTGCCTGTCTGTGTATGCCTGTCTGTCTGTATATCTGTCTGTCTGTCTGCCTGTCTTGAAGTCTGTCTGTCTGCCTGTCTGTCTTGAAGTCTATCTGTCTGTCTGACTGTTTGTGTATGTCTGTCTGTCTGTATGTATGTCTGTCCGTCTGTCTGCCTGTCTGTCTTTCTGTCTGTCTGTGTATGTCTGTCTGTCTGTATGTGTATTGCTGTCTGTCTGTCTTTCTGTATGCATGTCTGTCTGTATGTCTGTTTGTCCGTCTGTCTGTCTTGAAGTCTGTCTGTCTGCCTGTATGTCTTGAACTCTGTCTGTCTGTCTGTCATTCTGTCTGTCTGTCATTCTGTCTGTCTGAGTATGTCTATCTGTCTGTATGTCTGTCTGTCTGTCCGTCTGTCTGCATGTCTCTCTGTATGTCTGTCTGTCTGTCTGTGTGTCTGTTTGTCTGTCTGTGTATGTCTGACTGTCTGTCTGTAAGTCTGTCTGTCCGTCTGTCTCTCTTGAAGTCTGTCTGTCTGCCCGTCTGTCTTGAACTCTGTCTGTCTGTCTGTCTGTCTGTCTGTGTATGTCTCACTGTGTCTGTCTGTCTGTCTGTGTGTCTGTATGTCTGTCTGTCTGTCTCTATGTCTGCCTGTCTGTTTGTCTGGCTGTCTATCGGTGTCTGTCTGTCTGTTTGTCTGTCTGTGTTTGTCTGTCTGTCTGTCTGTCAGTCTGTCTGTCTGTGTATGTCTGTCTGTCTGTCAGGCTGTCTGTCTGTGTATGTCTGTATCTGTCTGTGTATGTCTGTCTGTCCGTATGTCTGTCTGTCAGTCTGTCTGTCTGTCTGTCTGTCTGTCTGTGTATGCCTGTCTGTCTGTCTGTATGTCTGTCTGTTTGTCTGTCTGTATGTCTGTCTGTTCGTCTGTCTGTCTTGAAGTCTGTCTGTCTGCCCGTCTGTCTTGAACTCTGTCTCTCTGTCATTCTGTCTGTCTTAAAGTCTGTCTGTCTGCTTGTCTGTCTGTCTGTCTGTCTGTGTATGTCTGTCTGTGTGTATGTCTGTCTGTCCGTCTGTCTGTCTGTCTGTCTATATGTCTATGTATGCCTGTCTGTCTCTCTGTATGTCTGTCTGTTTGTCTGTCTGTCTTGAAGTCTGTCTGTCTGCCTGTCTGTCTTGAAGTCTGTCTGTCTGTCTGTCTATCTGTGTATGTCTGTTTGTCTGTATGTCTGTCTGTCCGTCTGTCTGCATGTCTATCTGTATGTCTGTCTGTGTCTGTCTGTCTGTCTGTCTGTCTATCTGTCTGTCTGTCTGTCTTTCTGTATGCATGTCTGTCTGTCTGTTTGTCTGTCTGTGTATGTCTGTCTGTCTGTATGTCTGTCTGCCTGTCTGTCTGTCTGTCTGTATGTCTTTAATTCTATGAGTCTGTCTATCTGTCTGTGTGTCTGTCTGTCTGTCTGTCTGTTTTGAAGTCTGTCTGTCCGCCTGTCTGTCTTGAAGCCTGTCTGTCTGTCTGTCTATCTGTGTATGTCTGTTTGTCTGTATGTCTGTCTGTCCGTCTGTCTGCATGTCTATATGTATGTCTGTCTGTGTCTGTCTGTCTGTCTGTCTGTCTATCTGTCTATCTGTCTGTCTTTCTGTATGCATGTCTGGCTGTCTGGCTGTCTGTCTGTTTGTCTGTCTGTGTATGTCTGTCGTCTGTCTGTATGTCTGTCTGTCTGTTAGTCTGTCTTGATGTCTGTCTGTCTGCCTGTATATCTTGAACTCTGACTGTCTGTCATTCTGTCTGTCTGTGTATGTCTATCTGTCTGTATGTCTGTATGCCTGTCTGTCTGTCTACCTGTCTGTCTGTGTGCCTGTCTGGTTGTCTAACTGTCTATCGGTGTCTGGCTGTCTGTCTGTATGCCTTTAAGTCTGTCAGTCTGTTTGTCTGTCTGTCTGTATGTCTGTCTGTCTGTATGTCTGTCTGTCTGTCTGTCTGTCTGTCTGCCTGTATGTCTTGAACTCTGTCTGTCTGTCATTCTGTCTGTCTCTCATTCTGTCTGTCTGTGTATGTCTATCTGTCTGTATGTCTGTCTGTGTGTCCGTCTGTCTGCATGTCTACATGTATGTCTGTCTGTCTGTATGTTTCTGTATGTCTGTCTGTCTGTATGTCAGTCTGTGTCTGTCTGTATGTCTGTCTGTGTCTGTCTGTATGTCTGTCTGTGTCTGTCTGTCTGTCTGTCTGTCTATCTGTCTGTCTGTGTGCCTGTCTGGTTGTCTGGCTGTCTATCGGTGTCTGGCTGTCTGTCTCTATGTCTTTAAGTCTGTCAGTCTGTCTGTCTGTCTGTCTGTATGTATGTCTGTCTGTCTGTCTGTCTGTCTGTCTGTCTGCCTGTCTCTCTTTAAGTCTCTCTGTCTGTCTGTCTGTCTGTCTGTCTGTCTGTCTGTTTGTGTGTCTGTCTATCGGTGTCTGGCTGTCTGTCTGCCAGTCTGTCTCTCTGTGTATGTCTGTTTGTCTGTATGTCTGTCTGTCTGTCTGTCTGTCTTGAAGTCTGTCTGTCTGCTTTTCTGTCTTTAAGTCTGTCTGTCTGTATGTCTTTAAGTCTCTCTGTCTTTCTGTCTGTCTCTCTGTCTGTCTGTTTGTGTGTCTGTCTATCGGTGTCTGGCTGTCTGTCTGTGTATGTCTTTCTGTATGACTGTCTGTCTGTCTGTCTGTCTGTCTGTATGTCTTTAAGTCTGTCAGTCTGTCTGTCTGTCTGTCTGTCTATCTGTCTATCTGTCTGTCTGTCTTTCTGTTTGTCTGTCTGTGTATGTCTGTCTGTATGTATGTCTGTCTGTCCGTCCGTCTGTCTGTCTGTCTGTCTGTCTATCGGTGTCTGGCTGTCTGTCTGTATGTGTATGTCTGTCTGTCCGTATGTCTGTCTATGTCTATCTGTATGTCTGTCTGTGTCTGTCTGTCTGTCTGTCTGTATGTCTATAAGTCTATCAGTCTGTCTGTCTGTCTGTATGTCTGTCTGGCTGTCTGTCTGTCTTGAAGTCTGTCTGTCTGCCTGTCTGTCTGTCTGTATGTCTTTAAATCTATCAGTCTGTCTGTCTGTCTGTCTGTATGTCTCTCTGTCTGTCTGTCTTGAAGTCTGTCTGTCTGTCTTGAACTCTGTCTGTCTGTCTGCCTGTCTGTATATGTGTCTGTCTGACTGTCTGCCTGTCTTGAAGTCTGTCTGCCTGCCTGTCTGTCTTGAAGTCTGTCTGTCTGTCTGACTGTTTGTGTATGTCTGTCTGTCTGTATGTCTGTCTGTCCGTCTGTCTGCCTGTCTGTCTTTCTGTCTGTCTGTGTATGTCTGTCTGTCTGTATGTGTATGGCTGTCTGTCTGTATGTCTGTCTATGTCTATCTGTATATCTGTCTGTGTCTGTCAGTCTGTCTGTCTGTGTATGTCTGTCTGTCTGTCAGGCTGTCTGTCTGTGTATGTCTGTCTGTCTGTCTGTCTGTCTGTCTGTCCGTCTGTCTGCATGTCTATCTGTATGTCTGTCTGTCTGTCTGTTTCTGTATGTCTGTCTGTCTGTATGTCAGTCTGTGTCTGTCTGTATGTCTGTCTGTGTCTGTCTATCTGTCTGTCTGTGTGCCTGTCTGGTTGTCTGGCTGTCTATCGGTGTCTGGCTGTCTGTCTCTATGTCTTTAAGTCTGTCAGTCTGTCTGTCTGTCTGTCTGTATGTATGTCTGTCTGTCTGTCTGTCTGTCTGTCTGTCTGTCTGTCTGTCTGTCTGTCTGTTTGTGTGTCTGTCTATCGGTGTCTGGCTGTCTGTCTGCCAGTCTGTCTCTCTGTGTATGTCTGTTTGTCTGTGTGTCTGTCTGTCTGTCTGTCTGTCTTGAAGTCTGTCTGTCTGCTTTTCTGTCTTGAAGTCTGTCTGTCTGTATGTCTTTAAGTCTCTCTGTCTTTCTGTCTGTCTCTCTGTCTGTCTGTTTGTGTGTCTGTCTATCGGTGTCTGGCTGTCTGTCTGTGTATGTCTGTCTGTCTGTCTGTCTGTCTGTCTGTCTTTCTGTATGACTGTCTGTCTGTCTGTCTGTCTGTCTGTATGTCTTTAAGTCTGTCAGTCTGTCTGTCTGTCTGTCTGTCTATCTGTCTATCTGTCTGTCTGTCTTTCTGTTTGTCTGTCTGTGTATGTCTGTCTGTATGTATGTCTGTCTGTCCGTCCGTCTGTCTGTCTGTCTGTCTGTCTATCGGTGTCTGGCTGTCTGTCTGTATGTGTCTGTCTGTCCGTCTGTCTGCATGTCTATATGTATGTCTGTCTGTGTCTGTCTGTCTGTCTGTCTGTCTGTCTATCTGTCTATCTGTCTGTCTTTCTGTATGCATGTCTGTCTGTCTGACTGTCTGTCTGTTTGTCTGTCTATGTATGTCTGTCGTCTGTCTGTATGTCTGTCTGTCTGTTAGTCTGTCTTGATGTCTGTCTGTCTGTCTGTCTGTTAGTCTGTCTTGATGTCTGTCTGTCTGCCTGTATGTCTTGAACTCTGTCTGTCTGTCATTCTGTCTGTCTGTGTATGTCTATCTGTCTGTATGTCTGTATGTCTGTCTGTATGTCTGTCTGTGTCTGTCTGTATGTCTGTCTGTGTCTGTCTGCCTGTCTGTCTGTCTACCTGTCTGTCTGTGTGCCTGTCTGGTTGTCTGGCTGTCTATCGGTGTCTGGCTGTCTGTCTGTATGCCTTTAAGTCTGTCAGTCTGTTTGTCTGTCTGTATGTCTGTCTGTCTGTCTGTCTGTCTGTCTGCCTGTATGTCTTGAACTCTGTCTGTCTGTCATTCTGTCTGTCTCTCATTCTGTCTGTCTGTGTATGTCTATCTGTCTGTATGTCTGTCTGTCTGTCCGTCTGTCTGCATGTCTATCTGTATGTCTGTCTGTCTGTCTGTTTCTGTATGTCTGTCTGTCTGTATGTCAGTCTGTGTCTGTCTGTATGTCTGTCTGTGTCTGTCTGTATGTCTGTCTGTGTCTGTCTGTCTGTCTGTCTGTCTATCTGTCTGTCTGTGTGCCTGTCTGGTTGTCTGGCTGTCTATCGGTGTCTGGCTGTCTGTCTCTATGTCTTTAAGTCTGTCAGTCTGTCTGTCTGTCTGTCTGTATGTATGTCTGTCTGTCTGTCTGTCTGTCTGTCTGTCTGTCTGTCTTTAAGTCTCTCTGTCTGTCTGTCTGTCTGTCTGTCTGTCTGTCTGTTTGTGTGTCTGTCTATCGGTGTCTGGCTGTCTGTCTGCCAGTCTGTCTCTCTGTGTATGTCTGTTTGTCTGTATGTCTGTCTGTCTGTCTGTCTGTCTTGAAGTCTGTCTGTCTGCTTTTCTGTCTTGAAGTCTGTCTGTCTGTATGTCTTTAAGTCTCTCTGTCTTTCTGTCTGTCTCTCTGTCTGTCTGTTTGTGTGTCTGTCTATCGGTGTCTGGCTGTCTGTCTGTGTATGTCTGTCTGTCTGTCTGTCTGTCTGTCTGTCTTTCTGTATGACTGTCTGTCTGTCTGTCTGTCTGTCTGTATGTCTTTAAGTCTGTCAGTCTGTCTGTCTGTCTGTCTGTCTATCTGTCTATCTGTCTGTCTGTCTTTCTGTTTGTCTGTCCGTGTATGTCTGTCTGTATGTATGTCTGTCTGTCTGTTTGTCTATCGGTGTCTGGCTGTCTGTCTGTATGTGTATGTCTGTCTGTCCGTATGTCTGTCTATGTCTATCTGTATGTCTGTCTATGTCTATCTGTATGTCTGTCTGTGTCTGTCTGTCTGTCTGTCTGTATGTCTATAAGTCTATCAGTCTGTCTGTCTGTCTGTATGTCTGTCTGGCTGTCTGTCTGTCTTGAAGTCTGTCTGTCTGCCTGTCTGTCTGTCTGTATGTCTTTAAATCTATCAGTCTGTCTGTCTGTCTGTCTGTATGTCTCTCTGTCTGTCTGTCGTGAAGTCTGTCTGTCTCTCTTGAAGTCTGTCTGTCTGCCCGTCTGTCTTGAACTCTGTCTGTCTGTCTGTCTGTCTGTCTGTGTATGTCTCACTGTGTCTGTCTGTCTGTCTGTGTGTCTGTATGTCTGTCTGTCTGTCTCTATGTCTGCCTGTCTGTTTGTCTGGCTGTCTATCGGTGTCTGTCTGTCTGTTTGTCTGTCTGTGTTTGTCTGTCTGTCTGTCTGTCAGTCTGTCTGTCTGTGTATGTCTGTCTGTCTGTCAGGCTGTCTGTCTGTGTATGTCTGTATCTGTCTGTGTATGTCTGTCTGTCCGTATGTCTGTCTGTCAGTCTGTCTGTCTGTCTGTCTGTCTGTCTGTGTATGCCTGTCTGTCTGTCTGTATGTCTGTCTGTCTGTCTGACTGTGTATGTCTGTCTGTCTGTCTGTATGTCTGTCTGTTCGTCTGTCTGTCTTGAAGTCTGTCTGTCTGCCCGTCTGTCTTGAACTCTGTCTCTCTGTCATTCTGTCTGTCTTAAAGTCTGTCTGTCTGCTTGTCTGTCTGTCTGTCTGTCTGTGTATGTCTGTCTGTGTGTATGTCTGTCTGTCCGTCTGTCTGTCTGTCTGTCTATATGTCTATGTATGCCTGTCTGTCTCTCTGTATGTCTGTCTGTTTGTCTGTCTGTCTTGAAGTCTGTCTGTCTGCCTGTCTGTCATGAAGTCTGTCTGTCTGTCTGTCTATCTGTGTATGTCTGTTTGTCTGTATGTCTGTCTGTCCGTCTGTCTGCATGTCTATCTGTATGTCTGTCTGTGTCTGTCTGTCTGTCTGTCTGTCTATCTGTCTGTCTGTCTGTCTTTCTGTATGCATGTCTGTCTGTCTGTTTGTCTGTCTGTGTATGTCTGTCTGTCTGTATGTCTGTCTGCCTGTCTGTCTGTCTGTCTGTATGTCTTTAATTCTATGAGTCTGTCTATCTGTCTGTGTGTCTGTCTGTCTGTCTGTCTGTTTTGAAGTCTGTCTGTCCGCCTGTCTGTCTTGAAGCCTGTCTGTCTGTCTGTCTATCTGTGTATGTCTGTTTGTCTGTATGTCTGTCTGTCCGTCTGTCTGCATGTCTATATGTATGTCTGTCTGTGTCTGTCTGTCTGTCTGTCTGTCTGTCTATCTGGCTATCTGTCTGTCTTTCTGTATGCATGTCTGGCTGTCTGGCTGTCTGTCTGTTTGTCTGTCTGTGTATGTCTGTCGTCTGTCTGTATGTCTGTCTGTCTGTTAGTCTGTCTTGATGTCTGTCTGTCTGCCTGTATATCTTGAACTCTGACTGTCTGTCATTCTGTCTGTCTGTGTATGTCTATCTGTCTGTATGTCTGTATGCCTGTCTGTCTGTCTATCTGTCTGTCTGTGTGCCTGTCTGGTTGTCTGGCTGTCTATCGGTGTCTGGCTGTCTGTCTGTATGCCTTTAAGTCTGTCAGTCTGTTTGTCTGTCTGTCTGTATGTCTGTCTGTCTGTATGTCTGTCTGTCTGTCTGTCTGTCTGTCTGCCTGTATGTCTTGAACTCTGTCTGTCTGTCATTCTGTCTGTCTCTCATTCTGTCTGTCTGTGTATGTCTATCTGTCTGTATGTCTGTCTGTCTGTCCGTCTGTCTGCATGTCTACATGTATGTCTGTCTGTCTGTCTGTTTCTGTATGTCTGTCTGTCTGTATGTCAGTCTGTGTCTGTCTGTATGTCTGTCTGTGTCTGTCTGTATGTCTGTCTGTGTCTGTCTGTCTGTCTGTCTGTCTATCTGTCTGTCTGTGTGCCTGTCTGGTTGTCTGGCTGTCTATCGGTGTCTGGCTGTCTGTCTCTATGTCTTTAAGTCTGTCAGTCTGTCTGTCTGTCTGTCTGTATGTATGTCTGTCTGTCTGTCTGTCTGTCTGTCTGTCTGTCTCTCTTTAAGTCTCTCTGTCTGTCTGTCTGTCTGTCTGTCTGTCTGTCTGTTTGTGTGTCTGTCTATCGGTGTCTGGCTGTCTGTCTGCCAGTCTGTCTCTCTGTGTATGTCTGTTTGTCTGTATGTCTGTCTGTCTGTCTGTCTGTCTTGAAGTCTGTCTGTCTGCTTTTCTGTCTTGAAGTCTGTCTGTCTGTATGTCTTTAAGTCTCTCTGTCTTTCTGTCTGTCTCTCTGTCTGTCTGTTTGTGTGTCTGTCTATCGGTGTCTGGCTGTCTGTCTGTGTATGTCTGTCTGTCTGTCTGTCTGTCTGTCTGTCTTTCTGTATGACTGTCTGTCTGTCTGTCTGTCTGTCTGTATGTCTTTAAGTCTGTCAGTCTGTCTGTCTGTCTGTCTGTCTATCTGTCTATCTGTCTGTCTGTCTTTCTGTTTGTCTGTCTGTGTATGTCTGTCTGTATGTATGTCTGTCTGTCCGTCCTTCTGTCTGTCTGTCTGTCTGTCTATCGGTGTCTGGCTGTCTGTCTGTATGTGTATGTCTGTCTGTCCGTATGTCTGTCTATGTCTATCTGTATGTCTGTCTGTGTCTGTCTGTCTGTCTGTCTGTATGTCTATAAGTCTATCAGTCTGTCTGTCTGTCTGTATGTCTGTCTGGCTGTCTGTCTGTCTTGAAGTCTGTCTGTCTGCCTGTCTGTCTGTCTGTATGTCTTTAAATCTATCAGTCTGTCTGTCTGTCTGTCTGTATGTCTCTCTGTCTGTCTGTATGTCTCTCTGTCTGTCTGTCTTGAAGTCTGTCTGTCTATCTTGAACTCTGTCTGTCTGTCTGCCTGTCTGTATATGTGTCTGTCTGTCTGTCTGCCTGTCTTGAAGTCTGTCTGCCTGCCTGTCTGTCTTGAAGTCTGTCTGTCTGTCTGACTGTTTGTGTATGTCTGTCTGTCTGTATGTCTGTCTGTCCGTCTGTCTGCCTGTCTGTCTTTCTGTCTGTCTGTGTATGTCTGTCTGTCTGTATGT
>OX424572.1:136565186-136570186 GCA_949152435.1 Gastracanthus pulcherrimus
TCTGTATGCATGTCTGTCTGTCTGGCTGTCTGTCTGTCTGTCTTTCTGTTTGTCATTCTGTGTTTGTCTGTCTGTCTGTCTGTCTGTTTATGTCTCTCTGTCTGTATGTCTGGTTGTCCGACTGTCTGTCAGTCTGTCTGTCTGCCTGTGTATGTCTGTGTGTCTGTATGTCTTTAATTCTATTAGTCTGTCAGTCTGTCTGTATGTCTGTTTTTAATTCTATCAGTCTGTCTGTCTGTATGTCTGTTTTTAATTCTATCAGTCTGTCTGTCTGTATGTCTGTTTTTAATTCTATCAGTCTGTCTGTCTGTATGTCTGTTTTTAATTCTATCAGTCTGTCTGTCTGTCTGTCTGTCTGTCTGTATGTCTGTCTGTCTGTCTGTCTGTCTGTCTGTCTTGAAATCTGTCTGCCTGCCTGTCTGTCTTTGAGTCTGTCTGTCTGTCAGTCTGTCTGTCTGTGTATGTCTGTATATCTGTCCGTCTGTCTGTCTGTCTGCCTGTCTGTCTTGAACTCTGACTGTCTGTCTGTCTGTATATCTGTCCGTCTGTCTATCTGTCTGTCTTGAAGTCTGTCTGTCTGTCTGGCTGTCTGTATATCTGTCTTTCTGTTTGTCATTCTGTGTTTGTCTGTCTGTCTGTCTGTCTGTCTGTATGTCTGTCTGTCTGTCTGTCTGTCTGTCTGTCTGTCTGTCTGTCTGTCTGTCTGTCTGTATGTCTTTAAGTCTATCAGTCTGTCTGTCTGTCTGTATGTCTGTCTGTCTGCCAGTCTGTCTTGAAGTGTGCCTGTATGTCTGTCTGTCTGCCAGTCTGTCTTGAAGTGTGCCTGTATGTCTGTCTGTCTGTCTGTCTGTCTGTCTGTCTGCGTATGTCTGTCTGTCTGTATGTGTATGTCTGTCTGTCTGTATGTCTGTGTATGTCTATCTGTATGTCTGTCTGTGTCTGTCTGTCTGTCTGTCTGTATGTCTTTAAGTCTATGAGTCTGTCTGTCTGTCTGTCTGTCTGTATGTCTGTCTGTCTGTCTGTCTGTCTTGAAGTGTGTCTGTATGTCTGTCTGTCTGTCTGTCTGTCTTGAAGTATGTCTGTCTGTCTGTCTATCAGTCTGTCTGTCTGTCTTTCTGTATACATGTCTGTCTGTCTCACTGTCAGTCTGTCTGTCTGTCTGTATGTATGTCTGGTTGTCCGTCTGTCTGCGTGTCTGTCTGTCTGTCTGTGTATGACTCTCTGTCTGTATGTATGTATGTCTGTCTGTCTGTCTGGATGTCTGTCTGTATGTCTGTCTGTTTATGTCTCTCTGTCTGTATGTCTGGTGGTCCGTCTGTCTGACTGTCTGTCTGTCTGCCTGTGTATGGCTGTGTGTCTGTATGTCTTTAAGTCTATCAGTCTGTCTGTCTGTCTGTATGTCTGTCTGTCTGCCTGTCTATCTTGAAGTGTGTCTGTATGTCTGTCTGCCTGTCTGTCTTGATGTCTGTCTGACTGTCTGTCTGTCTTTCTGTCTGTCTGCATATGTCTGTCCGTATGTGTATGTCTGTCTGTCTGTCTGTATGTCTGTCTATGTCTATCTGTATGTCTGTCTTGAAGTCTGTCTCTCTGCATGTCTGTCTGTATGTCTGTCTGTGTCTGTCTGTCTGTCTGTCTGTCTGTCTGTCTATCTTGAAGTGTGTCTGTATGTCTGTCTGCCTGTCTGTCTTGATGTCTGTCTGACTGTCTGTCTGTCTTTCTGTCTGTCTGCATATGTCTGTCCGTATGTGTATGTCTGTCTGTCTGTCTGTATGTCTGTCTAGGTCTATCTGTATGTCTGTCTTGAAGTCTGTCTCTCTGCCTGTCTGTCTTGAAGTCTGTCTGTCTGTCTGTCTGTATGTCTGTCTGTGTCTGTCTGTCTGTCTGTCTGTCTGTCTGTCTGTCTGTCTGTCTTTCTGTATACCTGTCTGTCTGTCTGGCTGTCTGTCTGTCTGTCTGTCTTGAAATCTGTCTGCCTGCCTGTCTGTCTTGAAGTCTGTCTGTCTGTCAGTCTGTCTGTCTGCGTATGTCTGTCTGTCTGCGTATGTCTGTCTGTCTGTATGTGTATGTCTGTCTGTCTGTATGTCTGTCTATGTCTAGCTGTATGTCTGTCTGTCTTTCTGTCTGTCTGCATATGTCTGTCCGTATGTGTATGTCTGTCTGTCTGTCTGTATGTCTGTCTATGCCTATCTGTATGTCTGTCTTGAAGTCTGTCTCTCTGCCTGTCTGTCTGTCTGTCTGTCTATCTGTCTGTCTGTCTGTCTTTCTGTATGCATGTCTGTCTGTCTTTCTGTTTGTCATTCTGTGTTTGTCTGTCTGTCTGTCTGTCTGTTTATGTCTCTCTGTCTGTATGTCTGGTTGTCCGACTGTCTGTCAGTCTGTCTGTCTGCCTGTGTATGTCTGTGTGTCTGTATGTCTTTAATTCTATTAGTCTGTCAGTCTGTCTGTATGTCTGTTTTTAATTCTATCAGTCTGTCTGTCTGTATGTCTGTTTTTAATTCTATCAGTCTGTCTGTCTGTATGTCTGTTTTTAATTCTATCAGTCTGTCTGTCTGTATGTCTGTTTTTAATTCTATCAGTCTGTCTGTCTGTCTGTCTGTCTGTCTGTATGTCTGTCTGTCTGTCTGTCTGTCTGTCTGTCTTGAAATCTGTCTGCCTGCCTGTCTGTCTTTGAGTCTGTCTGTCTGTCAGTCTGTCTGTCTGTGTATGTCTGTATATCTGTCCGTCTGTCTGTCTGTCTGCCTGTCTGCCTTGAACTCTGACTGTCTGTCTGTCTGTATATCTGTCCGTCTGTCTATCTGTCTGTCTTGAAGTCTGTCTGTCTGTCTGGCTGTCTGTATATCTGTCTTTCTGTTTGTCATTCTGTGTTTGTCTGTCTGTCTGTCTGTCTGTCTGTATGTCTGTCTGTCTGTCTGTCTGTCTGTCTGTCTGTCTGTCTGTCTGTCTGTCTGTCTGTATGTCTTTAAGTCTATCAGTCTGTCTGTCTGTCTGTATGTCTGTCTGTCTGCCAGTCTGTCTTGAAGTGTGCCTGTATGTCTGTCTGTCTGCCAGTCTGTCTTGAAGTGTGCCTGTATGTCTGTCTGTCTGTCTGTCTGTCTGTCTGTCTGCGTATGTCTGTCTGTCTGTATGTGTATGTCTGTCTGTCTGTATGTCTGTGTATGTCTATCTGTATGTCTGTCTGTGTCTGTCTGTCTGTCTGTCTGTATGTCTTTAAGTCTATGAGTCTGTCTGTCTGTCTGTCTGTCTGTATGTCTGTCTGTCTGTCTGTCTGTCTGTCTGTCTGTCTGTCTGTCTGTCTGTCTTTCTGTATACCTGTCTGTCTGTCTGGCTGTCTGTCTGTCTGTCTGTCTTGAAATCTGTCTGCCTGCCTGTCTGTCTTGAAGTCTGTCTGTCTGTCAGTCTGTCTGTCTGCGTATGTCTGTCTGTCTGCGTATGTCTGTCTGTCTGTATGTGTATGTCTGTCTGTCTGTATGTCTGTCTATGTCTAGCTGTATGTCTGTCTGTCTTTCTGTCTGTCTGCATATGTCTGTCCGTATGTGTATGTCTGTCTGTCTGTCTGTATGTCTGTCTATGCCTATCTGTATGTCTGTCTTGAAGTCTGTCTCTCTGCCTGTCTGTCTGTCTGTCTGTCTATCTGTCTGTCTGTCTGTCTTTCTGTATGCATGTCTGTCTGTCTGGCTGTCTGTCTGTCTGTCTTTCTGTTTGTCATTCTGTGTTTGTCTGTCTGTCTGTCTGTCTGTTTATGTCTCTCTGTCTGTATGTCTGGTTGTCCGACTGTCTGTCAGTCTGTCTGTCTGCCTGTGTATGTCTGTGTGTCTGTATGTCTTTAATTCTATTAGTCTGTCAGTCTGTCTGTATGTCTGTTTTTAATTCTATCAGTCTGTCTGTCTGTATGTCTGTTTTTAATTCTATCAGTCTGTCTGTCTGTATGTCTGTTTTTAATTCTATCAGTCTGTCTGTCTGTATGTCTGTTTTTAATTCTATCAGTCTGTCTGTCTGTCTGTCTGTCTGTCTGTATGTCTGTCTGTCTGTCTGTCTGTCTGTCTGTCTTGAAATCTGTCTGCCTGCCTGTCTGTCTTTGAGTCTGTCTGTCTGTCAGTCTGTCTGTCTGTGTATGTCTGTATATCTGTCCGTCTGTCTGTCTGTCTGCCTGTCTGCCTTGAACTCTGACTGTCTGTCTGTCTGTATATCTGTCCGTCTGTCTATCTGTCTGTCTTGAAGTCTGTCTGTCTGTCTGGCTGTCTGTATATCTGTCTTTCTGTTTGTCATTCTGTGTTTGTCTGTCTGTCTGTCTGTCTGTCTGTCTGTCTGCGTATGTCTGTCTGTCTGTATGTGTATGTCTGTCTGTCTGTATGTCTGTGTATGTCTATCTGTATGTCTGTCTGTGTCTGTCTGTCTGTCTGTCTGTATGTCTTTAAGTCTATGAGTCTGTCTGTCTGTCTGTCTGTCTGTATGTCTGTCTGTCTGTCTGTCTGTCTGTCTGTCTGTCTGTCTGTCTGTCTGTCTTTCTGTATACCTGTCTGTCTGTCTGGCTGTCTGTCTGTCTGTCTGTCTTGAAATCTGTCTGCCTGCCTGTCTGTCTTGAAGTCTGTCTGTCTGTCAGTCTGTCTGTCTGCGTATGTCTGTCTGTCTGTATGTGTATGTCTGTCTGTCTGTATGTCTGTCTATGTCTAGCTGTATGTCTGTCTGTCTTTCTGTCTGTCTGCATATGTCTGTCCGTATGTGTATGTCTGTCTGTCTGTCTGTATGTCTGTCTATGCCTATCTGTATGTCTGTCTTGAAGTCTGTCTCTCTGCCTGTCTGTCTGTCTGTCTGTCTATCTGTCTGTCTGTCTGTCTTTCTGTATGCATGTCTGTCTGTCTGGCTGTCTGTCTGTCTGTCTTTCTGTTTGTCATTCTGTGTTTGTCTGTCTGTCTGTCTGTCTGTTTATGTCTCTCTGTCTGTATGTCTGGTTGTCCGACTGTCTGTCAGTCTGTCTGTCTGCCTGTGTATGTCTGTGTGTC
>OX424572.1:136572686-136577686 GCA_949152435.1 Gastracanthus pulcherrimus
TCTGTCTGTATGTCTGTCTATGTCTATCTGTATGTCTGTCTGTCGGCCTGTCTGTCTTGAAGTCTGTCTGTCTGTCTGTCTATATGTGTATGTCTGTCTGTCTGTATGTTTGTCTGTCCGTCTGTCCGTCTGTCTGTCTTTCTGTCTGTCTGTGTATGTCTGTCTGTCTGTATGTGTATGTCTGTCTGTCTGTATGTCTGTCTATGTCTATATGTATGTCTGTCTGTGTCTGTCTGTCTGTCTGCCTGTCTATCTGTCTGTCTGTCTGTCTTTCTGTATGCATGTCTGTCTGTCTTTCTGTATGCATGTCTGTCTGTCTGGCTGTCTGTCTGTCTGTCTTTCTGTTTGTCTGTCTGTGTATGTCTGTCTGTCCGTCTGTCTGTCTATCTGTCTGCCTGTCTGTGTATGCCTGTCTGTCTGTATATCTGTCTGTCTGTCTGTCTGCCTGTCTTGAAGTCTGTCTGTCTGCCTGTCTGTCTTGAAGTCTATCTGTCTGTCTGCCTGTCTGTCTTTCTGTCTGCCTGTGTATGTCTGTCTGTCTGTATGTGTATGGCTGTCTGTCTGTCTTTCTGTATGCATGTCTGTCTGCATGTCTGTCTGTCCGTCTGTCTGTCTTGAAGTCTGTCTGTCTGCCCGTCTGTCTTGAACTCTGTCTGTCTGTCTGTCTGTCTCTCTGTGTATGTCTCTCTGTGTCTGTCTGTCTGTCTGTGTGTCTGTATGTCTGTCTGTCTGTCTGTATGTCTGCCTGTCTGTTTGTCTGGCTGTCTATCGGTGTCTGTCTGTCTGTTTGTCTGTCTGTGTATGTCTGTCTGTCTGTCTGTATGTCTGTCTGTCTGTCTGTCTGTCTTGAAGTCTGTCTGTCTGCCTGCCTGTCTTGGAGTCTGTCTGTCTGTCAGTCTGTCTGTCTGTGTATGTCTGTCTGTCTGTCAGGCTGTCTGTCTGTGTATGTCTGTATCTGTCTTTGTATGTCTGTCTGTCCGTATGTCTGTCTGTCAGTCTGTCTGTCTGTCTGTCTGTCTGTCTGTGTATGCCTGTCTGTCTGTCTGTATGTCTGTCTGTCTGTCTGACTCTCGTGAAGTCTGTCTGTCTGCCTGTCTGTCTTGAACTCTGCTTGTCTGTCTGTATGTCTGTCTGTTCGTCTGTCTGTCTTGAAGTCTGTCTGTCTGCCCGTCTGTCTTGAACTCTGTCTGTCTGTCATTCTGTCTGTCTTGAAGTCTGTCTGTCTGCTTGTCTGTCTGTCTGTCTGTCTGTGTATGTCTGTCTGTGTGTATGTCTGTCTGTCCGTCTGTCTGTCTGTCTGTCTATCTGTCTAAGTTTGCCTGTCTGTCTTTCTGTATGTCTGTCTGTTTGTCTGTCTGTCTTGAAGTCTGTCTGTCTGCCTGTCTGTCTTGAATTCTGTCTGTCTGTCTGTCTATCTGTGTATGTCTGTTTGTCTGTATGTCTGTCTGTCCGTCTGTCTGCATGTCTATCTGTATGTCTGTCTGTGTCTGTCTGTCTGTCTGTCTGTCTATCTGTGTGTCTGTCTGTCTTTCTGTATGCATGTCTGTCTGTCTGTTTGTCTGTCTGTGTATGTCTATCTGTCTGTATGTCTGTCTGTCTGTCTGTCTGTCTGTCTGTATGTCTTTAATTCTATGAGTCTGTCTATCTGTCTGTGTGTCTGTCTGTCTGTCTGTCTGTTTTGACGTCTGTCTGTCCGTCTGTCTGTCTTGAAGTCTGTCTGTCTGCCTGTATGTCTTGAACTCTGTCTGTCTGTCATTCTGTCTGTCTGAGTATGTCTATCTGTCTGTATGTCTGTCTGTCTGTCCGTCTGTCTGCATGTCTATCTGTATATCTGTCTGTCTGTCTGTCTGTCTGTTTGTCTGTCTGTGTATGTCTGTCTGTCTGTCTGTAAGTCTGTCTGTCCGTCTGTCTCTCTTGAAGTCTGTCTGTCTGCCCGTCTGTCTTGAACTCTTTCTGTCTGTCTGTCTGTCTGTGTATGTCTCTCTGTGTCTGTCTGTCTGTCTGTGTGTCTGTATGTCTGTCTGTCTGTCTGTATGTCTGCCTGTCTGTTTGTCTGGCTGTCTATCGGTGTCTGTCTGTCTGTTTGTCTGTCTGTGTATGTCTGTCTGTCTGTCTGTATGTCTGTCTGTCTGTCTGTCTGTCTTGAAGTCTGTCTGTCTGCCTGCCTGTCTTGGAGTCTGTCTGTCTGTCAGTCTGTCTGTCTGTGTATGTCTGTCTGTCTGTCAGGCTGTCTGTCTGTCAGTCTGTCTGTCTGTGTATGTCTGTCTGTCTGTCAGGCTGTCTGTCTGTGTATGTCTGTATCTGTCTTTGTATGTCTGTCTGTCCGTATGTCTGTCTGTCAGTCTGTCTGTCTGTCTGTCTGTCTGTCTGTGTATGCCTGTCTGTCTGTCTGAATGTCTGTCTGTCTGTCTGACTCTCTTGAAGTCTGTCTGTCTGCCTGTCTGTCTTGAACTCTGCTTGTCTGTCTGTATGTCTGTCTGTCTGTCTGTCTGTCTTGAAGTCTGTCTGCCGGCCTGTCTGTCTTGAAGTCTGTCTGTCTGTCTGTCTATCTGTGTATGTCTGTTTGTCTGTATGTCTGTCTGTCCGTCTGTCTGCATGTCTATCTGTATGTCTGTCTGTGTCTGTCTGTCTGTCTGTCTGTCTATCTGTGTGTCTGTCTGTCTTTCTGTATGCATGTCTGTCTGTCTGTTTGTCTGTCTGTGTATGTCTGTCTGTCTGTATGTCTGTCTGTCTGTCTGTATGTCTGTCTGTATGTCTTTAATTCTATGAGTCTGTCTATCTGTCTGTGTGTCTGTCTGTCTGTCTGTCTGTTTTGACGTCTGTCTGTCCGCCTGTCTGTCTTGAAGTCTGTCTGTCTGTCTGTCTGTCTATCTGTGTATGTCTGTTTGTCTGTATGTCTGTCTGTCCGTCTGTCTGCATGTCTATATGTATGTCTGTCTGTGTCTGTCTGTCTGTATGTCTGTCTGTGTCTGTCTGTCTGTATGTCTGTCTATCCGTCTGTCTGTCTGTCTGTCTATCTGTCTAAGTTTGCCTGTCTGTCTGTCTGTATGTCTGTCTGTTTGTCTGTCTGTCTTGAAGTCTGTCTGTCTGCCTGTCTGTCTTGAAGTCTGTCTGTCTATCTGTCTATCTGTGTATGTCTGTTTGTCTGTATGTCTGTCTGTCCGTCTGTCTGCATGTCTATCTGCATGTCTGTCTGTGTCTGTCTGTCTGTCTGTCTATCTGTCTGTATGTCTGTCTGTCTGTCCGTCTGTCTGCATGTCTATCTGTATGTCTGTCTGTCTGTCTGTCTGTGTGTCTGTATGTCTGTCTGTCTGTCTGTATGTCTGCCTGTCTGTTTGTCTGGCTGTCTATCGGTGTCTGTCTGTCTGTTTGTCTGTCTGTGTATGTCTGTCTGTCTGTCTGTATGTCTGTCTGTCTGTCTGTCTGTCTTGAATTCTGTCTGTCTGCCTGCCTGTCTTGGAGTCTGTCTGTCTGTCAGTCTGTCTGTCTGTGTATGTCTGTCTGTCTGTCAGGCTGTCTGTCTGTGTATGTCTGTATCTGTCTGTGTATGTCTGTCTGTCTGTCTGTGTATGTCTGTCTGTCTGTCAGGCTGTCTGTCTGTGTATGTCTGTATCTGTCTGTGTATGTCTGTCTGTCTGTCAGGCTGTCTGTCTGTGTATGTCTGTCTGTCTGTATGTCTGTCTATGTCTATATGTATGTCTGTCTGTGTCTGTCTGTCTGTCTGCCTGTCTATCTGTCTGTCTGTCTGTCTTTCTGTATGCATGTCTGTCTGTCTTTCTGTATGCATGTCTGTCTGTCTGGCTGTCTGTCTGTCTGTCTTTCTGTTTGTCTGTCTGTGTATGTCTGTCTGTACGTCTGTCTGTCTATCTGTCTGCCTGTCTGTGTATGCCTGTCTGTATGTATGTCTGTCCGTCTGTCTGCCTGTATGCATGTCTGTCTGCATGTCTGTCTGTCCGTCTGTCTGTCTTGAAGTCTGTCTGTCTGTATGTCTTTAAGTCTATCAGTCTGTCTGTCTGTCTGTATGTCTGTCTGTCTGCCTGTCTGTCTGTCTGTCTGTGTATGACTCTCTGTCTGTATGTATGTATGTCTGTCTGTCTGTCTGGATGTCTGTCTGTATGTCTGTCTGTTTATGTCTCTCTGTCTGTATGTCTGGTGGTCCGTCTGTCTGACTGTCTGTCTGTCTGCCTGTGTATGTCTGTGTGTCTGTATGTCTTTAAGTCTATCAGTCTGTCTGTCTGTCTGTATGTCTGTCTGTCTGCCTGTCTATCTTGAAGTGTGTCTGTATGTCTGTCTGCCTGTCTGTCTTGATGTCTGTCTGACTGTATGTCTGTCTTTCTGTCTGTCTGCATATGTCTGTCCGTATGTGTATGTCTGTCTGTCTGTCTGTATGTCTGTCTATGTCTATCTGTATGTCTGTCTTGAAGTCTGTCTCTCTGCCTGTCTGTCTTGAAGTCTGTCTGTCTGTCTGTCTGTATGTCTGTCTGTGTCTGTCTGTCTGTCTGTCTGTCTGTCTGTCTGTCTGTCTGTCTTTCTGTATACCTGTCTGTCTGTCTGGCTGTCTGTCTGTCTGTCTGTCTTGAAATCTGTCTGCCTGCCTGTCTGTCTTGAAGTCTGTCTGTCTGTCAGTCTGTCTGTCTGCGTATGTCTGTCTGTCTGCGTATGTCTGTCTGTCTGTATGTGTATGTCTGTCTGTCTGTATGTCTGTCTATGTCTAGCTGTATGTCTGTCTGTCTTTCTGTCTGTCTGCATATGTCTGTCCGTATGTGTATGTCTGTCTGTCTGTCTGTATGTCTGTCTATGCCTATCTGTATGTCTGTCTTGATGTCTGTCTCTCTGCCTGTCTGTCTGTCTGTCTGTCTATCTGTCTGTCTGTCTGTCTTTCAGTATGCATGTCTGTCTGTCTGGCTGTCTGTCTGTCTGTCTTTCTGTTTGTCATTCTGTGTTTGTCTGTCTGTCTGTCTGTCTGTTTATGTCTCTCTGTCTGTATGTCTGGTTGTCCG